>CM052812.1:11317858-11352514 GCA_028533885.1 Nasua narica
GGATGGTCAAAGAGCGGCCCCGAAGCAGCGGAAGCTGGGCATTTCCTCGTGAGGTTTGTTAAGTGAATTAAAAACCTCCCGCACACAAGGACACGGTTAAAGATCCGGTCTAAGTATTTTCCACGGCGGCTCGGGCCGCGCGCACCTCGGAAATCACCCGTACTTCACGGAGGTCCCACACGGCGGGGCAGGAACTCTCCAGCGGTCACGTAACTCAGTGTCTGGCTCAGAGCTAAACAGAGATGTGTCGATCCTGAGTGCTTTTTACAACACTACCTCACTTACTCGGTCTCCGTCCCGGATGCACTCGCCCTCCCCCTGTAATCCACCCGCTGTATTTCAGTACATTTTCCCAAATGCCCCGCGATAGGCTAGGGCACAATAAACCCACCACACGAAAAGTTCTTTAGCTAAGAGGTAAATGAACAAGGACACTCATCTCTTATTACAAGAGCTCCTATATTTTAGGCTCTGACCATGACCACACGCATTAAAATTCTGTGTGTGCGCACACAGGACACCTGTGACAAGTGCCCCTTCCTGTCTGCTGCAGAGGGGTGACACAGGTACACCCAACAGCACTGGGGTTAGAGTAATTTTTAAAACTTCTATGGAAAGGGCAAGAATCCAAACGTTGAGAATCCAAACAAAGAGCTCATGGATCCCGTGGACAGGCCAATGATCCCCGGGACGTTTCTAAAATTGTTAAGACTCCTATGTTTACTGCTCTCTCTCTCTCCCTTGTTATCACTTATAAAAAGCAATACCAAACGTTCTGGACTGTCCCAGAGATGTGTGATAGCAAAGGACCTTCTCTGACGGAAGGGCCCGTTAAGAAAGTCAGTGTATGATAAAGGATTTAAAAAAAAAAAAGACAGCTGGAAATAACAACCATAAGTTTTTCAAGATCATTTATACATCTTTTTAATTAGATTAGCTTTACAAGCAACTTGAGAGCTCCTTCATAACGAAACACTGCTTTTCAAATTACATGACTTCACCGTCTATTTGTGTATGAATCCTGAAAGTCTCTGCCTGCTGTTGATAAAGGTCTGTGTTTTACAGCTGGTTAACGTGTTGAATGAACAGCATTAGAAGCTTTATCTTTAACCAGGATTAAACACATAGAGGCCACAAGTACTTTTAAATAGAGTCCTGCTGGGTGACAAGTTAACGGTCCCACTAACATGAAATGAACAGATTTTAAATGGCTACTAACAAAATGGCTACGCTGGATTTCTTGATCCTTTCACAATGATCTCCAAGAAATTAGATACAATTTTCTGAAAAATACCGACTTTAAGACCTGCCTGGAAAGCACACGCAGATGGTAGAATCTGACACTTTGCACAACTGCAGAGATACACACGCGAGGGACGCCGGGGCCCCCAGATGGAAAGGCTGCTGCGGGAGCACCCGACGACCACGCCCGCCCCCCTCGACAGAACTCAATCTCTACTAGACCCCAAAACGACAGCGCTTCCGAGTGGCGGCCTAGCGCCGCGCCGCAGACCAGACGGCCCAGACAACCTGCACCCTCAGGTCCGGCCGGCAGAGGCACTTACTACAGAGATGTCGCATGGCGTTATCTGGAACACAGAGAGGAAGGGGAACAAAACCGAACGTGGGCAAGGAAAAACAACAATGAACTCTCATTTCCTCCCGCAAGTTCTCCTAAGTGAGTTCGCAATACTGAAATCTTGCGTCCCAGCCTAAGTCCGCCCACACTGTCAGTTTCACTAGACAATTTTTTTTTCATGTTTTACATGAACAATAGCAATCTTTTAATAAAAATTACTGAGCTTTCCATAGAAAAGGTCTCTAGTGGAATACTAACTATACAGATGCTGAAACTGTCATGAGTTGGGATATACGGAAGTATTTCTGTGCACACATTTTGGCAAAGATCAAGGACAGAGACAGAAAACTGAAGGGGGCAAGGTCTAGGGCCATAATTCATGCTGACTATGGATACCGCCCTTTGGGCTCTGCTATAGATGGGCCCCGGAAAATGAAGTCTTGGACGTCCATCCCAGTTCATCCATCAAAAAACAGAAGTCTGGGAGGCCTTGTGTTACTTGATTTTACAAGTCATAGAACAGAATAATAAAATTACCTGATTTTCCACGTCTTTTGCATTTTTAAGCTAAACATCCAGCTACTGACAAAGAGGCGAGCATCACATCGCGCCCGGGGAATGCCCGCCTTGGCTCGGGGTGGAGGATTCGCTAACGTGTGGTCTGCGTTAACAGGGCTCAGCCCTGGCTCCGTCTCCCCGACGCCAGCCCGCAGAAGCCAGCTTCGCCACCGCGGATCCCGGGCGTCACGGGAGGAGGAAGGAAACGTTCACGGCAAAATTGGAAGTACGATCGACTTGATGGGACGCAAAAGTTAAAAAGTCTTAGGAAGGTGACGTCACCTGCTACGTCTACAGGACAGACCTGAAAGCATGAGAGCCCTTTGTCTTGGGAACTTGATGCTGAGGACACACAAGTTCATTTAGTGCCAGTCCCTTTAGTAGTCTTTTAAAAATACTAACTTAAAAGAATAAAACCTGGGTATTTTTTCGTATAAAACATGAGCTGAAAGTTATTGGTAGTAAACACTGATGTAGTTTTACTGTTAACGTTTCATTACGAACAATGTCAAAAACAAGACAGCAGCAATCTTTTAAGAGCTCAAATTAGTGTAAAAGATAGGACTACAAAACAATCTGAGTTTTCGGCTGGCGATTAAAGTGCTCCTTTTCTCACGGTAAGTAAAAAGGAAAGGAAAGGAATCATCAGTCACTGGCAACAATCATGATAAGAGGTCTTTTTTAGGGCAAAATTTAATAGTACGAAGAAGTTTACAAAAATAGATCGATGCTATTTGGGGGAGTAATACTGTACTTTTTTCTCAATTCAGTTTTGATGTATTGTACCCGATCATACAAAAATGACTTCAAATTCAAACTTGACTATATAAAAAAGGGAGAGATGAAATGAACTCATCTAGATGACAGATCTGGCAAAATATAAGAATGAAAAACTTCTACCTAGGGCACTTATTTCACGTCCAGATGTCCCCCCTGTTTTCGGCCGGTAGCTGATGGTCTTCCCGTGAGCAATCACAGGTCTGGAGTCAGTCATGCAGTACGAAGTCACACACCCAAAGTCTTCTCTCTGAGGCAACGCGACAAGGTTGTTTCTGTTTCCTTATGAAAATGCCAACTGGTTCTCTAGTTTCCTTTATCCCATTTATTCGTATTCACAAGTTAACAAAGAGCGTCAACAATTATTGTCGGTGAAGTGGGGTATTGCTGGATCAAAGGCTCTATAAGACGTCTTTACTGAGGGAATCGGAAGGCTTATTGAGTTCAACCCTCACACCTTTTTCACCTGCAAGGCAAAAAAAAAAAAAAAAAAATCATTCATTCATTCATTAGGCACCAGAGAGCTCCTGTGACTGCTCACTGCTTCCCGCTGAGCTCCTAACACTGCGCACGGCCACAGCTTTGCAAACATACATCGTCCGAAAACTATCATACTCGCTACCCCGCAGCCTGGTCACAATGAACCCGTCACTCTGAACTGGTAAACCTTCAGAGGGAAAAGCCATTCTCTACAGAGATAATAGTTTTATCTCCTTTTTACTTAAGAAGCAATTTGAGTTGCTATAAAATAGCAGTGCATTCGGTGACACTTGAAGCACACCACTAGGGTCCTGCCACAAACAATAACCTTAAAAATACATAGCAAAAGCAGTGCACGTCCAATTTTATAATTTCACAAAAGGATGACGTGGGATTATCCGTGGCTCATGAAAATATAGTGAGTCAGTAATGTGAGAACTGGGCAGACTTTGGGAGATATAAGATAGGGCTTAAAAAAAAGAGGGAAGTGGTCCATCTGGTGGAAAACTAAGACCCCCACTCTCGGGAGACAGTTGGAGGTGGGGCGTGGGGGTGGTGGGGTCCCAGCCTGTTGATCTGCGGACCCCGCAGGCTGGCAGCGACAGCCTCGACGTGCCTTCGGCTGACTGACTGCGCCATTTCAATTCGTCTCCTTTGTATTCATTTTCTTCATGTCCACGTTCAACGTGGAAGACCCGGGTATTCTTTAAAGAGTGTATGTTTAAAAAGGAAAGGGTATTTATTGACTTCCTCCTAACGGGAGAATGAGAGGAAGCCAGATGGCATTACCACGAGGTGGGCAGCCGGTGACTGGAAGGGGTAATCAAACAAAACTCAGCTTGTGTTTGAATCATTTTCTCAGGTTTCTTGCCTCAAACTTTCCTCATCTTTGGACAACACTGTTGGTTAAAGATAACGAAGATGACTTGAGAGCAAGTCCTCTTTTACATAAGGGAATTAAGGAATCTGACAAAAACAAGGAGCAAGTCTTCGTGGAGTTAACAAAGACCGTGTCTGCGCTCAGGGACAGCACCGCGGGACTGCGGGCCACCCGCCTGGCCGTACACCCTGGCCCCAAATAACGTTTACCTGTTAGATATTTTACTTTAGCTCGCGCTCTCTCATCTGCATCAAAATACCAAACTGTTATTGCGTACCTAAAAGAAAATTTAGAATAGGGTAAGAATGATCACACTGGGGAAAAAAAGAGGCGTATGCTCTTGCAATGGTCTATGAAAACGTGTAACGCCCAAACAACGCCTCGGCCGGGCGGAAGCAGTAACGGGTAACCGAGCGCAGTAACGACCCACCTCTCCGGGAACCTCGATGCTCGAGGGCACAGCAGAGAACTGGGAGTCGCTAAAATGGATGTTGCAAAATTCCGTTTTTAGGATTTTCTCAGTACCTACTTAACCTACATGATCATCTGTTTTGTGAGCCCACAGATCAGAAACAGACAGGAAGAAGGGGAAAGAATGGCCCCCACAGGAGAAGCACAGCATCACTAGCACACGTTCTCAAGAGAAGAGAAGCAGAAGGGGAGGCCAGGCCTGGGGCCCTGGGGGGAAACGGACGGTTCACGGTTCCAACGGCTTCTGAGGACATCACCGCAGGATAGCAGAGACCAGCGGTGGATGTTTATGATTTTATAGCCTGGTGTCATCAAGAGATGGCTAAATTATGCTGAGAGTTTTGGGGATTTTTATCGAAATAATTATACTGCGTTTTGACATTTAAAGTTTATTTAGCTAAATTTTATTCCTCTGAAAATTTCACTGAATTTGGAATAGCTCATTCCACAAATAAAGAACCTCTGGTTTATTAAATACTACAAAGCACACAGTTAAACCTCCTGGTCCCAATAATGGGCAAAGTGTACATACCCTATAGGAAGTAAACACACACTATACATGGGAATTCCTTAGAAGAACACAAGAGTTAGTTAAAGGATCTAAATGGGGCCAGGGCGGGGGGTGAGGGGGCAACACTGATCGAATGGAGAGCCCGTCTGTGTGACAGGCCTGAATGAGGTAACGTATCTGAAGGAAGGCGTCAGAGGCAGAGTCGAGTCGGAGTCTGGGAGAGTCCAGACAAATGGGGAGAGTGAGGCCCTCCAGATCAGGGGCTGAGCGACGACGCTGAGGTCAAAGTCTGGCCTCCTGACTTCCAGATTCTGCTCCTTCATGCAGCTTCTCCTATTTCCCAGGAGGCCTTGGGAATGGGAAAGGGGCATAGAGAGATAATTGTCTCTCTTTCGCCCATGCCCCAAACTTTCAGTTACTTAGTGATTAGAGTCTTCAACTTGAACAACCTTGACCTCTCTCCCAGGGCTTGCCTAACACTGTCCTACTCCCTGGTCCTGGTCATTCCGGGCCCAGCGGAGCTCCTGTCTTCACTGTGACGTGTGGCCCATCTATTCCATTGACCCCGATCCCGATTCACACCATCGTCCCCCTCCTCTGAGTCCTGTAGCGTCTATCCTCCACAACCGTCTGGCATTTACTACCTAAAAATGTTGGCCATTTCTTCATTTAGAAATGATACAAGCAGACCATACTCAAGGGTCCATAAAAGGGAAGGTCCATGAAGTAGCTTCTGAGTCAAAAAGGGTTTTCAAGCAGCAGCATGGGCAGAGATGGGCACTGGGAAGCCAGGAGGAGATGGGGGGAGTGGGGGGATTTAGGACAGAACATCGTGTGATGGGACAGGATGTCCCCCTGTCCCCGGTTTCCATTCATGGCTTCTTAGGATCGCTAGCCACAAATGACTCAGCTTGCTGCTCCCTATGTGAGTTAGGCCTCCGGCAAACACAGCTCAGAAAGAGGCAAGTTAAAAAGGAGGCTCAGCTGGTAGAGCATGCGACTCTTAATCTTGGGGGTCACGAGTTTGAGTCCCATGTTGGGTGGAAGGAAGGGAAGGAAGGAGAAAAGAACAAAGAGAGAGAAGGAAAGGAAAGGAAAGAAAAGAGAGGGAAAGGGAAGGGGAAGGGAAAGCAAAGGAAGAAGGAAGAAAAAAGAGAAGATCAAGTTCTGGAATTCAAACCTCTTTAGGGCTGGCCTGTGCCTAATACCATCAAGAAAAGCCAGCTCTTCTCCCGGTATAACCATGGCCAGGCCTCTTCTCACCAGACCTAACATGGCTGGCCAGTAATTCACTATCACAAGATTCAAAGTCCCTTCTATAATGAAAAACAGGTATTTGCAAAAGAGTGCAATTTTTCTACAAATATTTGTAACAATGTCTGCAACATCTTCTATTTTAAGAATCTTAACACTTCAATGTAGAAAGGGTCAAAAAGTATAATAAGGCTCATAGATGCATATTATTAAAGCTAGTGGGTTATTTTTGTAACATGAACTCCCACACATGGCAACCACCTTTCTTTTCCCCCTTCATTTCTACTCTCCGGTGCCTCTTATTTTTCTGTTTTGTTTAATTTTTCCAACATTATCTCTCTCTCGTTTTCCTCCCTTTGAAAAGCTGTCCTTTTCTTTCTCTATCGGGTCTTTCTATCCCCCAAGTGAATCCTCTCACGCAATCAGAACACATTATAGTTACAGAAGCACAAAATCGTGAGACAGGGTGGAGAAAGGAGAGGGCCTATACTTCTACTTCTTTCCCCAAATGGAAGCGGTCACACAAAGAAACTCACAAACACTAAGCACCAACTGGGAATTAACAGTAAATAAAATTATTCAATTTAACAGAGTTATATCTGAAGCGTTATAAGAAAGGTAACTAAAGGACAGTTAGGATACTTGAAAACTCTCATGTATATCCTCTCTCTCCCCTCCTCTCCTACCATAGTCTTTACCAATTTTTTCTTAAAAGGAATACTACACCTTGTAGAATATGCTGGTTGTACTTCATGAGGGTTGCGACGGTCAGACCAGAAAAACAGCAGTCTATCAAATTTGGGTTCAATGTCAGCAAACTGGGCCTTGCCTTCTGGAAAAATTCGAAGTATACCTCCACTTACCTACAGAAAAGAGCCAAATATGTAAGTATGAGAGCAAGAAGGCTACGGAATGAAATTTAGGGAGGAAAAAAAAAAAAGAGACCATTTCAGAATCGAAACTCAAGGTATGAAGAGGAGCTGAGATTCCAAGTACATGCACTAATAGAAGGAGAAATTCATTTCTTGTTTTAGGGATTTCTGTAAATATCGATGAAACGGATGAGTATTATCTGAATTCAAAAGGCTTAAAAATGACACTGGAATCAAGTTTTAAAAACTTAATACATGTTTCTTAGGTATGTTTATGATTAGCACATCATAAATTAAGCACATCATAAACATCAATTAAGCACATCATAAACATACCATAAACATCAATTAAGCACATCATAAACACTTAAAAATGTGTCCATTTCAAATTATCTTGAAATGGTGATGTCAAATAAACGGTTTTTTGTATTTTAAGGTTCAGCAGTAGTAAGACAGTAACAAGTTTACTGCCTCTTATTTAAAGAATTCAACTGGGGACACCTGCACACCTGGGTGGCTCAGTCAGTTAAGTGTCTGTCTTTGGCTCAGGTCATGATCCCAGGGTTCCAGGATGGAGTCCCGCATCGGGCTCCCTGCTCCGGGGGAAGCCTGCTTCTCCTTTTCCCTCTGCCTCTCTGTCTCTCATGAATAAATAAATAAAGTCTTTAAAAAAAAAACAAACAAGGAATTCAACTACATCAGTAGAAAGTGTCATCATTTCTTGTCACCACCACCATCATCACTGCGGTCATTATTAGAGATTATAGGTGTCCCTTTCTAGACGGGGCCTGACGCATTGATGGCTACCTGTGTACAGAACTGGATCCCACCCAGAAAGGATAATTACTATTTACCCAAATACACGTCCGTCTCTATCTGGGATTAGGCGGACTCACTCACTCATTTCAATACCGACGGAGTGTTCGGGGACCCGAGGTGGACCCCGGGTACAGAGCAGGGAATCCTGCACACACATGTTGTCCTCGTGATCTTTACAACCTGGGGGGGAATTAAAGCGAGCGAGGCACAACCCACACCCACGACTGAGTAGCTCTTTGCCCTTGAAGAACTCGTCTCCTCAGCAGGTAGATGCTTGCACCGAAAGGAACTTTCAAACTTAATCCAGACATCATGGAGGCTGAGCCTGGAATCTGCAGTTAGACGAGCTGCTGATTGGGCTCACCCTTCAGTTAAATTCAAGCTCCTTGTACCCCTGCCCGCCTGCCTCAGGTGCTGTTCAGACTGATTCCCACGGCACTCATGCAAACATCTAAAGAATCTCTAGACTGTGACCAAGAACACATCCTTTTCTTGCCCTGAACCTCTGACTGGAGGCACTGGGAATATCACAGGTGATCCGCTGAAAATCACTACCAAGATTTTACTTGGTACTACCAAGAGAGAATTACTACCAAGAGAGAATCAACGCTTCCGCGCTTCCTCTGCCTCCCCCCCCCCCCCCCCTCAGCAGACGCCTGCCCGCCCTGCGGCCGGTCCCACAGCAGTCTGTCATGCGCTGGGCAGAGCCACTTGCGCATCTACCAATCTGGTCCCTCTGCCAGAGCCCAGGCTCCACGAGGGCTGCCGTGTCCCTGCCCGAGCTCCAGCTCCCACCTGCACATACTCCTGGAATCTTGCAAAGAAGTTTCAGTTCTACGAACAAAAATACTAAGGACTTCTTTCAGCTTAGGCGCTAATTTAAAAACGACATAATAACGACCTTCGCGAGGTCAGATCAAAACCAAAAGATCAGCCTAGAAAGAACCTAACAAAATACAGAAGTTAGGAGTTGCTCAAACATATTTCGAGCTTTCAAGATATTCACCCCACTGGGAAAACATAAATTTTGAAGTTTTAACCAAAGTTACACCAATCTTTTTGGTGCATTGGGCTCAAGGTGAATGACCAGATTTGTCTCTATTTTAAACTTTGAAAGCTAGAATGGAAAAACTACGCTTGTTGACAGAATGCCTTGCAATTTACTTAATCTACTTAGCAGTAAAACTTACCTCCCTTTTGAACTCGGACTGAGGAGAATCTTTAAATCAGTATGACACAGAAAGATTACTGGAGCACTGTGAGCGTATCTTACGTTTTAGGACAGGACTAGGTTTTTACGTATTTAAGACTTGGTGGTTTTCACTTCTGTGTATGTGTTTGTGGTAGGGGGTAGTGTTTTAAAAGTTATTTGATTTTTAAAAATTGCCCTGGCTACCCAGGTATGTACATGCTGTGAAAATCCACCAGGCTATATATTGTGTTCAATTTTATACTTGAATATTTTGCTTCAATAAAAGTAAATAAGGACTTTTAAAAACTAACAAAAAAATTAGCTTAGACAACCTCCAAAGCAATAAAAAAGCGTGACATACTTCTGAAGTTTCAATCATTTAAACTCAAGTGAAACTCAGGCCAATATTAAGGAAATAAACATTTAAAGCAAGAGAGAATTAAATGTATTGTATGCTCTAATTGGTTTTAAAGGATTAGTCAGTATAAACTTTTAGTTTCTTTCCATAGTCAGAAAAAGAAGGAATCCTGCCTCCAATATTCAGTTCAATAATCCAGTGCCAGATAAGATCTCTGCAATGAGTAAGTAGGAAACAATCCACAATAGTTGTTTATATATAATCTCTCTCAGAAGCCATTATAAAACAATTATTCTCAGTGGAGCTTTTTTAATAAAAGCTATTAAAAGGTATATATTTTAATGAAATACACTGTGGTAATTGTTAAATTCTGGGGAGCAGCTGGCTGGCTCAGTTGGTGAAGCATATGACTCTTGATCTCGGAGTCATGAGTTCGAGCCCCACGGTGGGCGTAGAGCTTACTTAAAAAAAACAAAACGAAACAAAAGAAAAAACAACAACAAACAACAAAAAAGTTAAATTTTGGATGCATGCCTCAGTATCTGAAAATACGGGAATCCACTTTTTGAGATAATATTATGCTTCATGTTATGAAGATCCACTCCTAATACCCCAAACTGAAACAAATCTAAGAAAATTTTAACTATTCCATGTGTTAAAGTAAAGACAGTCTTAATAGCTATGGGAAAAAAATAAATGGTCAATGAAGTTGCATACCTTGGCATCCCAGTCTTGATTAAGATAATATATACACGTCACACATCTTCCGTCTCCATTTGGATTATCAACGTGACGTACATAACCCGTTCCGTTGCCTGGGTAGCAAGCAACCATGGCCTGTAATAATGATGACGGGGATTTTAAGAGTCTATATACATTTGTGAATAAAAAGGCAAAACACCTTATAAAAGAAATCTCTGATTTTTGGCTACTCTTACACTTAAATTCTTCTAAATAAAAATCACATCTTGTAGGTCAGAGAGGCAAAGATGGCCCATGTTGACACTTGTGAGGAACATGAGGGCAGGCCGGTAGATAACCCCAGGCCTGGTGGGGTCCCCTTCACGGTGGAGGGAAAAACCGACATGGGAGAGTGGGAGGCCAGAAGGACGGCAGGGCACGCTTGCAGGATCTGTGTTCGCACTGCCGATCAAGATCGCGTGTGTGTCTGCCCTGCCCCGTGGGGGCTCCTACCCTCCCCGAGCCCACTGCACACACAGCACCCGCGGTACTGTCGGATGGCCAAATACCTCATCGAACTCGGTCTCTGACGTTTGAAGGTCAACTCTGAACGGTCACTCATTTAAGGTCAGTGATTAAAGAAAAGGCTAAGTGACAAATTAGAATGGGACTAATTCCTCTTCAGACTGGAAAGTCATTTTTTGCTCACATTTTAACAATGTGTCGTTCAGAAGACCGTTGGGTATTAAGCATGAAGGCGGAGAAGAGGTCCAAAACAAAAAGCACCAGAACTCCCATGTTCCAGGACTATAGTACATAATAATCGACTGAAATTGGAAAGCATGGTTACACAGAAAAAAAAAAAAAAAAACAACAAACCTCAGGAATCATGAAGAAAACAAAAAAACAAAGATGGTCAAGGTTCCCACTTATTCCTGAAATCTTTTATTTCTCCAATTTCTTCATGTATTGAAGTCAACTGGTCATTGAATTAGTATAAGCTATCAAACGGTAATGAGAGTACATTATTATTTAACATAAAAGGCAAATGCTAATTTATAAAACTCATATCAACTGATTAGTGAATAGGTAACTTGGTGTTCCATTGCTGAGAGTCTAGGAAGCATTTTAAACCTGAAAGCTTAAAAAAAAATGTATTTTTGTAGACACCCTGGACCTACTGCTCTTTCAGAAGCAGGATTTCTGGTGAATATTCATATGTCTTTATTTTGCCTGATTCCAGACAGACTTAAATGCTTTCTCTTGCGACTCGAGGTTGTTAGTAAAAGGCAGAAGAGCATGGGTTTAGTGGGTTTAACAATGCTCAATAAAAGATAAACTCAAATCACTCCCTGCCCCCAGCTGCTAAGGTAAGGCACATGCGACAGACCTTGGACCGGAACTATAAGAAGCCACCCGTTGAACAGTGCAATTAACCCACCTGTGATTATAATAAAGACAACTGTTGTAAATTACAAGATATATTCTTTTCCACAAAAAGGATAAAAAAAAAAAACCCAAAAAACAAACAAACAAAAAAAAACCCCAAAACACCCAACCTGAATTCTTCCCTAAAGTGGTCTCATCTCAAAAAAGTTCCCTCGGGCCCCTCCAACGCTCTGGTAACCTCAGTGTCTCTTGTGCAGAGAACAAAGGGGGAAAACCTTTGTTCATCCCCCCACGGCACCCCACCCCAGCCATCCCATGGCCGACACCTTCTGAGCACCAACTGGGTATCTGAAAGGTCTTGGGGGGGGCGGGGACGACAATGATGAACAAAACAGAGTCCCTCGCTTTCATTTATTAGGTAATTATTTATTACCTAGTGTGCTGAAAGAAAGAGCCAATAAACAAACACGTGTCGTATACTGTTAGGTAGTTATCTTTTCCTAAAGTTGAGGGACACAGAAAACAACAGGATGATTCTAGAACAGTGGTAAAGGAAGACCTCTGTGAGGGGCTCACCTTTCATTTGAACAGAGACGTCAATGAAGGGAGTGGCAAGCTGTGCAACTATCTGTGGGGCCAGCATTTCCGGCTGAGGGAAAATGAGAGCAAACACTGAGGCGGCCGGGCCGAGTGGAAAACCACCGCAGGCCAGCCGGCCTAGACCAGCAAGGACAAACGACGGTGGGTTCGGCAAGCCACGGTCAGGACTTTGGACACTGTTCTAAAAGTGAGAGGAAGCCAACAGAGACACATCTGATCAATGTTTTAAGAAGGTCCGTTTCCCTTCTGTGTGAATAAAAACTAACAAGTGCAATAACCTCCGTATCACCCACTACCTAGTATTTTTTGGATGCTATTCGCCACACACCATTTTAAGTAATTCGTGTCTACTACCTCATCTGGCACAACCACATGAAGTGAATAGTATCAGCACCCTCATCTTCATTTAACTGTTAAGGAAACTGAGGCCCTGGGGGCGCCTGGGGGGCTCAGTCGGTGAAGTCTCTGCCTTTAGCTCAGGTCATGATCCCGGGGCCCTGGGATCGAGTCCCACCTTAGGGGGGGGGATCCTTGCTCAGTGGGGACCTGCTTCTCCCTCTTCCTCTGCCCGCCCACCCACCCACCCGTGCTGTCTCTCTCTCTCTCAAATAAATAAATAAAATCTTAAAAAAAAAAAAAAGGAAACTGAAGCCCAGAAAGGCTAATGAAGGTTCTCAATGTCTATGACAATAGAGCCCGGTATGAATGCAGGCACCGCAGTTTCGGGGTCCCCGTAACTGCTACCCAAGACCGTGGGCAGGAAGGAGAGACAGAAGGCGGCTAGCTGGTTACTGCAGTTTGTAGGAGAGAAACCAAAAGGAGGCCTGCCCAGGGTGACAAAGCGGGGTGAATCCTGAAAGCAGAAAACCAACGGGATCCGCCAATGGATCACAAGTGGAGAGGAAGAAGACTCAAAGATGGCTTTGGGGTTTTCTCCCGTGGAATGGAATGCATGGAGTTAATGCTTTCCCAAAACGGAAAAACGAGGTGCAGGAGTGGTTTTAATAACACGCATCATGGAGGAAGGAGTTTCTCAGCAATGGCCGTGACGAGCTAGACACCCCAGAAAGAACAAAACTGCAGACATCAGGATTATGCCTCAACACGGGGGCTGTCTGTATCAGTCACTTCTAACCTGCCTGCCTTGGGGCCCTGGGGGTACAGGGAGGTACCTGGGGGGCGGCAACTGGTGGAGGGCTGCGGTGAAATGAGAAGAGACCAAAGCAGCAGCTTCTGGCCCATCCTGCAACTAGGGGCAGCAGTTCCCTGCATGCTGGAACGGAGCTGAGAAGGCAGCAAGGCAGGAGTAGGGGTCCTAGAACACGGACAGATGAGCCCCTCCAGCAGTACAAGGAGAGACTACGGGAGAAGGACAGTGCCTAAGGACACCCAGAAAAAACGGGCTATCGCAGGAAACCTGAGACCCGGGGGGCCACACTCCTAGAAGCCCTGTAGGGAACCTGCAAAGGTCTGGAAGGGTCACGAATTTATTCAAATAACTGCACGGCCCAACGATGACACAGTAACACTGCATTTAGTAACTGACGCGTGTACCGGGACTCTTCTCCACTGGGACCGTACGAGCATAGACAGGTGTTTCTCTAGGTACGGGGACTAAGGAGAGCGCTTGTGATGAGCACCGGGTGATGCACGGAAGTGCTGAATCACGATATGGGACACCTGAAACCGAGGTAACCCTACGTGTTAACTAACTGAAATTAAAATTAAAACTTAAACAAGCAAAAGGCATTTCTCTGAGTCTCATGAAATCTGGCAGCCACGAAGTTTACAACCGGTATTCACACTCAATAGTTATCCTTAGCTATAATAAAAATTTTAAAGGTCCTTAAATGTAACATAGCTTTTCCAGTTTTGAAATAATATTCATGCTCTGTTTCTTAATTGGTAATTTTGTTTTCCTGGTGCATTTTAGAAATATTTGCGGGAAGACAACTCTGATATTGCTGTTCTAGTTTTGCTTGCTTTTAATATGCAACTAACATACTCTTATTCACCATACTTGCAGTAAATTCAGTTTATTTTCTGTCAACTTCTTGGTAAAGCAACGGATAACCACTCATTCTCTACTCATAAGGTGCTGCTTGAACACCTTATTAGTCTAGACGTCATTGGCAGCATTAAAAAATACTCATGGCGTCAACAGGAACTTAAATAAAAACTCTTAAAAAAGTGGAAAACCTGTATTTATGTCATACCTACCATATGACCCTACAACAAGGGCTGCTATGGCATCTAACTGAAAGGACTTAACTGGAAGAGAGAAAAGAGAAAAAGAGAAAAGAAAAGGCAAAAGTGGACACACACAAAACAAATGATGAACCGAGTAGTATAAATAATATATTCAGAAAAATCATGTGAGGTAAAATAAAATAAGGGGATGAGGCCTTGAGCTACATATAAGACCTAAGGTTACCTTTAAAGGACACATGTGATTTGATAAAGGTAAAAGGGAAGAAAAGCAAAGTGTCTGGAGATTACAAATACAGTGGTTACGGGACAGTGGGGTAGCTTTTAAGAAGGCAGCTTCTTTACTCCAGGATTTATAGGGAAAGATTATAAAGCACACTGCTTTGGTCTGCATGTGTATGTCCCCCCAGATTCATATGTTGAAATCCGAACCCCTAAAGATGATGGCATCAGGAGGGGCGTCCGGGAGGCGCTAAGGGAGTGAGGGGGGAGCCCTCCTGACCGGGATTCATGTCTTACAAAAGAGGCTCTGCGGGGGGTCCCTGCCCCTTCCAACCCTGGGAAGACAGTGGGCAGTCCAGGGCCACGAACCAGGAAGAGGGCCCTCACCAAAGGTGACCAGCATGGTGGCCTTGATCCTGGTTGGACTTTTCAGCCTCCAGGACTGTGAACAAATAAACTCCTGTGGTTTATAAGCTACCTGATCTGCGGTGTTTTTTTGTTGCTGTTTTAATAGCAGCCCAGGGCGCCTGGGTGGCTCAGTTGGTTGAGCAACTGCCTTCGGCTCAGGTCATGATCCCGGAGTCCCGGGATCGAGTCCCATATCGGACTCCCGGCTCTGCGGGAAGTCTGCTTCTCCCCCTGACTTTCTCCCCTCTCATTCTCAATCTCTCGCTCTCTAATAAATAAATAAAAATCTTTAAAAAAAAAAAAAAAAAGACTTAATAGCAGCCCAAATGGACCAAGCCACATCTATCAAAGATAAAACTGTTCCAACAGATTTACATTAGATGTACCGGTTCTAAGGCTAAGGAAAGGCATTAACGTCTATCAAGAAAAATTAAAGTGAGACTTATTAGGGACTGAAGTGAGACTCCCGGGTCATCCTTCTGTCCTTGCTCAGGAGAAACAGGACTAGGAACGACTCTACTCCTATAAAGGTTTGGGGTAGAGGACAGTGCAAGAATCTAGGCATTTGCCTGAAAAAGAAACAAAGCAATTGCTCCTTTCTAATTCTGAGGTATGTTCCTAATCTGCCATCTCTTTGAGATGCCAGCTTTAAATATTTCAACTTCCCACTGGGAAAAAGCCTATTTCAACATAAGCAAAACAATTAAATACTATTTTTTCCTTTTTGATATGAAAATATACATGATTGAGGATGTTCTTAAGATAAGAAACACCATAAATTTGTTTTTCACTCTGAGAATAAAAGGAAGGAAGAGGTTTGTGATACCACTGTGGAATCTGAAGACATTTATTTCTGGCATTGGAAGACTTGTATTCAGTATGAAGCTGAACCAGGAAACTTTAAAAAAATTTTTTCCTTTTTGAACAGAATTATTTTAAAACACTGATTCAAACCTACGAGAACGAAAATTTTACGGGCTATCAAAGTACTCTTTTCCCTGAATGAGGGGAAGTGGTGTACTATCTGAAAACTTATCCTATTAAAATGTACTGCCTAGGGGCGCCTGGGCGGCTCAGAGAGTTAAGGGTCAGACTCTTGATCTCCACTCAGGTCTTGATCTCACAGTCCTAAATTCAATCTCCCCACAGGCTGGGTTCCACGCTGGGTGTGGAGCCTACTTTAAAAAAAAAAAAAAAAAAAGCACTCCTAAGTGCACAGCCCCCGGCCCTTTGCGGGTGCACAGCCCCCGGCCCTTTGCGGGTGCTGACAGTGGACATCTAGTAAGAACTTACTGCAAGTCAGACACGGATGGTGTCACTTCGACTTCACAAGAGATTTATGAGGTAGGTATAATTAACGTCTCCATGTTAGGGTTTAGAAAACTGAACTACGATGAGAATAAGAATCTTGCCAAAGGTCCCAGGGACTCTGAGTGGAGTGGGTGAGATGCAAACTGAAGCAGTGTGGAGAGAAAAGTGTAGAGAGAAAACTCCCTCCCTCCGTCTGTCGTCCCCTCCCTCAATCTCCGGCTCCAGTAAGGCCTGTACGCAGTCTGAGAGTTCAGAGGGAAGAGTCACACGGGCTCCTGCGTGATTCCCCAGCTGCTATAATGCCACAGACGCACGCGCAGCTCACTTTCCAAATGCACAGAGGCAGTACATACGGTGTTTTCCGACTCTACACCTCACCTCTTAAGCCTCGTCCCCAGCCATCCCGAAAGCACTCCCACCAGCCCCATTGCTACCTCCGGGGTTACATACATCCATCTCAAATATGGGGAAAAATATTTTCCCCACATAGTTCACCAAAAGAAGTGAACAAAGAACAGGTTGGTGGTATTTACTGTAAGAACCAAATTTTAAAACTGCAGACTTCAATTATACCTGTTTAGGTAAACCTCATTTCCAAAGAAATACAATGAAAACCTTTACAAAAAGCCATGTATTTTGTTGACTGCATTCATTAGCACGGGGTAGGGGTAACGGAGGAGGGCAATCTACATGCATTAAGAATTTCAAATCTCGGGACGCCTGGGTGGCTCAGTTGGTTGGGCAGCTGCCTTCGGCTCAGGTCATGATCCCAGTGTCCTGGGATTGAGTCCCGCATCGGGCTCCTCGCTTGGCAGGGAGCCTGCTCCTCTCTCTGCCTCTGCCTGCCTCTCTGCCTGCTTGTGTTCTCTCTCTGTTAAATAAATAAATAAAATAAAATAAAATAAAAAAAAGAATTTCAAATCTCTTGACTTAGTTGCTAAACCTTAATATTATAAATAAATATCCCACCATAAATGCACTCAGACTGTGTGTTTTGGGAGGTATATTTTTCAAATCCCTGTCATGACAAAAATGAAACTCGCCCTGAAAAACAGGATTCAGCAATAAGAACAAGGGCAGTTTCTCTCGGTTCAGACCTCCAGTCCACGGGAGGCAACGAAGACCGTTCAGAGATCAGCACTGACTGAAACGAACTAATTCCAAGTCAAAAGAGAAGAATGAAAGGAGGCCGGAGCAAGTATCCTGACAGATCATGGCTGAGTTTATGGAAGCTATATCTGAACTGAACTGAAAAGAAATATGTAAGTTGGAGAGAGGGTATTTCAAACAGAATGAAATACGTAAGGGAAGTTCTGAACGCGAGAAAATACAGAACAATTTGGTGACGCGGAAGATTCAGATTTGCTAAGCACAGAGTTCTTGAGAAGGGGCAAGAAAACTGAAAAGGTGAGAGGGGTCAGCCTGTGGACACACCTGAGTGCCTTCTTACTCTACGGGGAGAGGAAAGCCAGCAACACAATCAAAACTGTGCGGCAGATGCAGGACACGCTGAACGGAAGGCGGCTTTGGGAAAGGGGGCGGGAAAAAACAAGACGCCGAAAAGACACGAGTCAGAACGTAAGTCAGAACACAAGTGCTACAGACGAAGGCAGAAGTCTGATGTAGAGGAGGGGCTTTGGGAAGGGAAAGGAAAGACGGAGCAGGGGCAGAGAGGAATGGGGAGGGGTCACGGCCATGAGATAAGGGAGGGGGCTTGGTAAGCGCTTTCAGGGGACGGGGTTTCGGAGAGTCTGCGTCCGGTTGAGAGTGACAGACCCATCAATGAAAGCGGGGAGCACAGGCTTGGGAGAAGCCCGCTCATTTTCTGGACGTACTGAGTTTGCCAGGCTGGTGGACCATCTGGGTAGAGACGTTCAAAAGGCGGTTGGAAATGCGAGTCTGGAAGTCCAAACCAAAAGAGGTCATGGCTGGAGACGCGGACTTAGGGAGTCACCTTCGCATGGGATGGTGGAGGCCACGTGCTTTTAGAGACTGCCAAGGACGAGAGGGCAGGGAGAGGAGAGAACCGAGGACAGGTTCTTAGGGAACAAACTCATTTAGAATAAAAACGCCCTCAACTTTGCTTTCCTGATCACAGGAAAAACAGTTCAATAGCCAGGCAAAAGCTGACTAAGTGTAAAGGATAAATACATACTACAAAACTCCAGGACTTACAAGGGCATTCAGGTTGTTCCTGCAGAATGTTTTAAGACACTTCTTGCCATCATAAGCAGTACTGAGATCAACAAGAGTTCCAGAGCTCTGTCACTGGAAACATCCTCAACGCCTCCCTAAAATTAGATTCCTACAAGCGAAATTATAAGTCTTTAAAATGCTTTTATTGCCGCAATGTTCTCCTGAATGGTACTATTAGCTGATACTCCCACCAGCTCTGGGGGGAGACACATCCCCCCACTCATTTGCCAATCCTGGCTGAATTTTATTCTTTTAAAAACTGTGCAGCTTGGGCGCCTGGGTGGCTCAGTTGGTTAAGCAACTGCCTACGGCTCAGGTCATGATCCCGGAGTCCCGAGATCGAGTCCCGTGTCGGGCACCCAGCTCCATGGGGAGTCCGCTTCTCACTCTGACCTTCTCCCTTCTCATGCTCTCTCTCACTCTCTCTCTTTCCTAATAAAATAAATAAACAAAATCTTAAAAAAAAAACCAACTGTGCAGCTTGATAGGTACAAATTTATATGACTATTTTAGTTACATCTCAATTTGTGAGAGCACACATCTTTCATATTTTTATTGGCCATTTAATTGTTTTTATTTAATTTTATTTTTCCCATGTTCCAAGATTCATTAACTGTTTACTCACATCCTTTACTTGCTTTCCTCTTGGGTTGGTCATCCTTCTTCAACCGATTTTTAAGAGCTCCTTAGCTACTAGCCTTCCATCCTCTAACATGACAGTGATTCCAACATTTTTACTATACTCCTACAGAATATTTTAATACAAGGTAGTTATTATTTGTGCAGGAAGGCAGAGTATAACCATATTAATTATTAACATAAACTGAAGTTTTGAAAAGTCCGAGAGACTTTCTGACTATATTCATAGGAATGTGAAAAATGCAGGGGGGGAAAAAAAAAGCAAAGATAATAAATAGCATTGTTCCAAATTACTCCCCAGGTGGCTCAGCAATGATGGACTGTTTTAACACCACACACACTACCTTCCTTACTGGGCCCTCATTCTGGCCCAAGAGAAAAGAACTCCCATATACATTTGAAAATTAACTTGCTGAGTTAATTTAAGCCCAATTTAGGGCAAAGCTTCCAAGAGGCAGCAGGATCTAGAGAAGGATAACGATGCCTTACTAACTCTCCACTTCCCTTTTAGGAATCGCAGTTATGCTTGATAAATTAGGAAGCCATCTGGTGAAGCAGTTTCTATTTCAGCTGTCCAGTCCTGCCGGCAGAACAGAGATCTATAATTTGCTAACCTCGGCTCCAACCTCACCAGCGGGGCACAGCCTTTCCCCGGGCTCCGAAGGAGGGCTCTGTATTTATGCCGCTCACCCACAACCCCTCCACCCCCCGCGCACCCCCGCAGACCACAAACTGGAGGAGGAGGACAGAGCAACCTCTCTCCCACGAGGAGGTTGGGGATCCCAGGCAGGCCTCAGCCTGACCCCCACCCAGGGAGTGGCGTGATTCCGTCCGAGCCCGGGCAGGGAGATATCGCCGCTAAGACGCACACTCAGACAGCTACGGTGAACCGGTGATGTTATTAATGCGGCTCCCTGGCAGAGTATGCAATTTGGCATTCAAAGAAAAACAAAAACAGAACAAACAAAATACTCGGCTGTTTCACATTACAAATGTCTGTTTCAGCACTTCCCTAGGCCTACTGAGCAGGCGCTGCGCTCGGCCTGGGGATACGGGGATGGAAAGCTCCGCACCTGTTGATTCCAGAGTCCAGGAGAGAGCTGCGATTTTAAACTATTCTTTATATTATCTCGGCATGGAGTATAATGCATATCTGTCTGTTTTAAAGAGACTGGAGGGCGTGGATTAGAGGTTCCTGACATGCCTCCTGGAGCAGGGAGTTGACATTTGTAAAATCCCGACGGATACACACAATCTCTGGTTAATGCTGAAACTGCTAATAAGAAATCTCACTCCAGGGGCCCCTGGGTGACTCAGTCGGTTAAATATCTGCCTTTGGCTCAGGTCATGATCCCGGTGTCCCCCTGCTCATGCTTTGGCTTGTTCTCTCTCAAATGAATTAAAAAAAAAAAAAAAAATCTTAAAAAAACCACCACAACAAAAAACAACCAATCCTCACTCCAGTAGGATAAGCCCAGTTTTCCCTTCTCTGCTCAAATCCAGAGGGTATGTATGATAATTGGCCTAATAACTATGAGAAATGACTACAGTAGAAAAGAGTGGTGTCTGGGAGGGACGCCTGGGTGGCTCAGTCGTTAAGCGTCTGCCTTTGGCTCGGGTCATGGTCCCAGGGTCCTGGGATCGAGCCCCGCATCGGGCTCCCCGCTCCGTGGGAGGCCTGCTTCTCCCTCTCTCCCTCCTCCTGCTTCTGTACCCTCTCTCACTGTGTCTCTGTCAAATAAATAAATAAAATCTTAAAAAAAAAAAAAGAGTGGTGTCTGGGATATGTGGTTTGGCTACAGGCATCAATAAGGGGCCCACTGCTCCTACATGAGCACGTATATACGAATCTGATGAACCCTGTGGTGTATGTTCTTTGGAACCTACTCTAGGCCTTGGAATTCTTGCTGGTTCTGTGATTACTTCCCTATCAGGGAATTTTGTTGTCTGATTCCAACTAGGCTAAATTGATTCCTACAACCAGATTAGCATTTCTGCCTGGAATAAAATTCTCAGAAAAGGTACCTGCCAGAGTTCCTAAAAGAATGGGGAGGAGGGACTTTATCCAGTTTAGGAAACAGTTCGTAAGACTACTTTTGCGCTTACTGGCTAATACGTTTTTGTGTGTGTGGCAGAGCTCCGCCTGAGTTTTGCTTTCATAGTAGTGTGCCTATTGAAGATTTTATTTCTTTATTTGACAGAGGGAGACACAGAGAGAGAGGGAACACAAGCAGAGGGAGTGGGAGAGGGAGAAGCAGGCTTCCTGCCGAGCAGAGAGCCCGATGCGCCCCAGTAACGTGTCTTTTGAAAGTTAGGTTTTGGGAGAGTACATCTGTCATGCTCACTCATGTACACCTTGCAAATCTGAGCAGTTATCTCTCAAAAAGAATCTAATACTCAAACGACTGAATTGGCTGGAGCTGGGTCACAACAAGGAAAGTCCCGCAGAAGGATCCAGGACAGTGGGATAAACACAAGTCTCACACAAGGTACCCGGGTAGCAAAGACGATGAATGCCCTTATGGGAATGGGTGTCAGAAAAGACTATGCGGGCCACGTGACAAAAGAGCAGAATTCTGAAGGATAAAAATACAAGTTTTCCAGAGCAGGGGAAGATTCCCACTAAAGGGAACAGAATAGTTGCAAAAAGCAAGAACAAACATGGCACCCTGAGAGAAATGCAAATGGGTAAACAGCATTGGAAAAGGAAGTACGCAGTGCAGGGCAGCTGGAGATGGGGCAGAGAAGACAGGCAGGGGCAGGGCAGAAAGGCGCTTACTGAGTCGCTGAGCAGCTTTGTTTTATAAGCTAGTGTAGTCAAATGTGTTCACTAAGAATCACTTGGTGTACTTCTTACAATATGATGCCCAACCCCTCCACTTGAAATCATCATGTAGTAAGTACAGGATGAGACCTGGGATCTCAGCATTTTAAACAAGCACTCCAAAGGATTCTGAGGAGCAAAGGGCCAAGCTGCATATCGGTAGCAAAAGAACCCAATTTAAATCTTACAAATGTCACTCGGGCTACTGGCAGGGAACAGACGGGACGGCCTGGGATAAGAGGTAACCGGCAGATGAGAGCTGAGAGCCTGAATGGAGGGGAGCGGGCCCGCTGGGGGCAGGACAGCTGGAGCAAAGTCAAGAATGTGAAAGACAGAGTTGGTGGTGGTGAGACAGAACCAAGAACTCCTTCAACAACAACCAGGGGACCAGGCTGGCTCGGTCACAAGAGCGTGCAACTCTTGATCTCAGAGTCACGCGTTTGAGCCCCATGTTGGGGGTAGAGTTCACTTCAACAAACGAACAACTACCGCAAGTCGAAATATATCCGCTATTTGTTCACCGAGTGAGTATTTTCTGAGCCCCCACCAAATGCCAGGCACTGTTCTAGATCTCGGGGATACCATAACGAACAGAATAAAAAAGTGACTGCCTTTAGGCAATATATGTTCTAGTAGGAAAAAGGACAAACTAATGACATCAGCACCGAGTATAAAATATAGGACGTTAGAAGTCAACACTATGAGAAAACAACAACAGGGATGGGGAGTACAATGCTGGGGCATAATTATTAATAGGGTTGTCAGGTCAACCTCACTGAGAAGCCGACGTCTGAGAAAACGTTAAGGGACGAGGAAGCGAATGTTCCCCGCACACCTTGTGCCTGCCGTGTCTGAGGAAAAGGAAGGCCAGTGTGGCCAGAAAGGAGAGCAGAGCAGGGGAGACCGGAAGATGAGATCGGAGAGGCAAGGGTGGGGCCCACAAATCACGCAGGGTTTCAGGGACCACCGTAAAGGCGAAGCAGGAGGGGAAGTCACCGGCGGGTTCCGAGTGGCGTGGCTGCCGTGTAGAGCACAGATGGGCAAACCAGAGCCAACTGGCCCGTCGTTTACATTTTGTGTGGCGGGGGTGGGGGTGGGGGTGGGGGGCACATCCCAACAGAGACTGCGTGGACCTAAAATGTCTGCCACCTGGCCCTTGGCAGAAAATGTTGGCGGACCCCTGGTGCAGAAAGTGGACTGAAGGCTAGCAGGAGGGGAAGACCAGCGAGAAGGCTACCACACTAAGTCGGGTGAGGGACAATGACTGCCTGGGCCGCGGTGGTTAAGCAGCGACTGGAGGAATAAGTGGGGTTTCTAGAAAGACTGGCCTTTCTAGGGTCAACTTGAGAGGACGACTCTTAAGATGCTGGCTTGAGAAGCTGGAAAAGTGGAATTACCGTGAACACATGAAGACACTAGGTGAGGGTGCGGGGATGTGGGAGATCAGGGGCTCGGTTCTGAACACGTTCAGTTAGGGTGCGTGTCAAGCACCGTTTTAAGAAGACGGTCCCTGCTCTTAAAGAACTCACACTCTCCAGTGGGTCAGAAAGGAAAACTCATCATCTCAACGCAACTAACAGTGAAAAGGACCAAGGCAGGCACGGAACACCATTCCATGCAGGGGAAGTTGGGGTCAGAGAAAACTGCTTGAAAAATGGGCCTTGAGAGAAGAGTATGAATCAGCCAGGCAAAAGAGGTCAGGGAGAATGTTCCAGGAAAAGACAAAGTCACAAATGAAGACAACAGACAGCACGGTGTGTGTGCGCGTGCACGTCCGGGGTGTAAACCGCAAGCAAGGGGGAGCCCAAGGCACCAGGCAAGGGGTGTGACATATCCAAGGCCACTCCCTGGAAGGTCAGTGTTCCGTGGTGATTAACTTGGGACTTTATCTTAAGGGTAAGAGAGAGCCACAGAAGAGCTTTTAGCGGGGAAGTGACATTATCAACTCTTAAGTTTTCATTCCCTTGAGCAGGTGATCACGAGGCCCATTTCTGAACCATAGCTGGGAGGTCATAAGCCCGCTTTTCTTATTGGAGCTGGTAAACCACAGCTATTTCCTTCTGCGGGGTACTCTCTAAAGGACTGTTTGTGTTTTGTTCTCAAGTTGATATTCTTGATGGAGAATCCATGTAACAATAATAAAGAGGGGATTTTTAAAAAATTTCCCAGAATGAACGAATGCACTCAATGAAGTACTTGAAAAGTGTCGACTTTGCCCTGGCCCTACTGCTTGGAGAGATTCCGTAATTGCTAAAATGCTTATTTTAGTTTAAGACTTAAATGGGCATAGAATCAGGACTCCTTCTTAGCTGAAATGACTGGTCATTAAAAACACACAAATCAGACCCTTAAGAAATCAGTAACTCCTCTGATGAACGGAGTTTTTCGGTAATAATTTTAACAGTAACAATAATGATAATGATGATAATAATCATAGCATAACTCCCTTTGCAGGCAGATAACCCAACACTTTGGGGAAGTGTCTGTGGTGTGACCTACAGAGATTCCAGTCACAACCCTTGTAGGAGCACACACTTATTTTACAGAACTTGCATCCGGGGCAGCTCACTTCTGTCCTGCCACGCCCGCACGCGTCACGCGGCCACGTCTGGGCCCCATTTCACCGGCAGCGCGGAGGTGCCCTGTCCCTCCGCGGCGCCTGCGCACTACCGCACGGAAGTGCAGTTACTGCCCGCACAGGAGCTGGTCCCAGGAAACAGTGACGGCCCTGTTCCAAAGAACACTGACCTCCACTCTGCTTTTATCACTTTGAACGAGGGTAATGCTCCTGGCTTTTTGCTGAGTTACTTCTAAATCGCCATACCTCGGCACCCTTGTAATATTCATTTTCTGGGTTCCCCCCATCAGAGTTTGGACTCCTATAGGACACGGAGCAGATCTTAGTAATGGGGCTCAAATCTCTGTTGAGTAAATCAATTAATGATTAGGGGTAGAGAGAAAGGGGAGAGTGACCTCAACAACTTTAATACGATTTATTATTTTTTTGCCACGTGGCTTTCTCAGCAGTGCCCAGGGTGAGCACCTGAAGACCATCGTGGAAAGACATCATCTGCACTTTAATACGAGATGCAAGCTGAGTGTTACCATCTTCGGCTAAACGTTGACAGGATGACAAAAATAATATACATACACTATGCACGTGTGCGTGCGTGTGTGTGTGTGTGCACGCACACAAAGAGGCATGGTTACTAAATTATGCCAACAGGTTGGTTTTCATTCAGTACCCCGTGGTTTTATTTTGGGCCCAGGCACAGCTTATTTTTAAGAATGTTCAAGTAGGGGAGCGCTTGGCTGGCTCAGTCAGAGAACGCGGGGCTCTTGATCTCGGGCCAAGAGTTTGAGCCCCACGTGGGGTACCGGGATTACTTACATAAATTAATTTTTTAAAACCCCCAAACCAAAAAACTTAAAAAACAATGTTCGAGTCGGGGTGCGTGGCTGGCTCAGTCAGTGGAGCACGCGGCTCTTGACCTCAGAGTTGTCAGTTCGCGCCCCACGCTGGGTGTAGAGCCTACTTTAAAAAAGAATGTGAATGGCTGAGGAAAAGAATCTAAACGGAACGCAGGAGTTCCGTGACAAGCATGAAGAAGTTCAGTTCTCGAAGCCTGCGTACCCAGGGACTCACAGGCATCTTGCCAGGAGCCAGGAACCTTCCAGTGTTTCAGGCCCCCGTCCCCCGGCCCCCCAGAACAAGCATCCGGACCGGTCTGCGCTTCTCTTCGGAGCCACCTGCTTCTCTGGGCCCCAGTCTTCTGCCGGCCCAGGCTTAGTCTTCACATCACAACGTTTACTGAATCCTCTCAGTAGCTCACCTACCCTGCTCGCCTGGTCAACACTACGTGTCCGGCTACTGCAGGTGAAGTTCCACAGGCTGTCGTTCAATATTACGTCCAAACGGGCTGTTATCTTTTTATTATTACGTTCGGTTAGCGAGCATCCGGTGCATCACTAGTTCTGACGCGTTCAGTGACTCCTCGGCTACGCGCATCACCCGGCGCTCGGGACCACACCTGCCCTCCTTAAAGCCCATCGCCCGGTTACCCCATCCTCCACCCCCTGTAACCCTCAGTTTGGTTCCTGGAGCCCAGAGGCTCTCATGCGTTGCCTCCCTCTCTGATTGCTTCCCATTTAGTTCTCCCTCCCTTTCCCCGTGGTCCTCCACCTTATTCCTTATGTTCCACACAAGAGTGAAACCACACGATAATCGTCTGGCTCGGCTGGACTTATTTCACTTCGCGTAATAAATGTGCTGTTGGTAAAAGAGGAAGTTGTGTTTCGGTTCTAGGTGGGGCCCAGTGACCCTCTAAGCAAAGTGACTCATGAGCCATAAGATAGTAACTGAGGACTGATGCTCTAAGGACAGGAATTTGAAGAGAATATTCCAAGTCTTAGGGTGACATATTAAAGGTGAGGCTCCACTTGTGCATATAATTTGAGAGACTTGTAAGTAAACTAATTATGAAGAACCAACCAGATTCATTTAAAAGAGTCTTGAAGAAAAAAATCCTCCTATATTTGATCGATAAGACCGTGAGGTGTGAGTTGAGCCGACTTCCATTCACTTCTCTTTGAATCCGCACGAGGCCTGCAACAGCCGGGGAGGAGAGGCTACTGTCTTCAGCCTCTGGCCAATTGATCTCCGTTTCTGTCGATGATTCTGAATGACCCAGCATAACTTTTCTGAACAGGAGAAGTTTAGGTAAGTGCACTTTACAGGAAAACCACCACCAAGGACTGAGGTATCGCTCCGTACCAGTCACTGCACGAAGGACTTCACATCCGCTCTTTCACTTAATTCTCAGAATCCCTGTGAGGCGAGTATTATGCTCATTATGTAGTAGTGTAAGCTACACAAGCGGATAAGACGGTTTAGCAGAAAAGATAAAACAAAAAGCCTAGGAGTTCTGGTTGACCATAAATTTGAACTAGCCACTGTGTTGCTAAAAAGCTACGGCCACATTAAGCCACATTAAATAGTCTGACTAGATTCCGTACTTCCCAGGCCCTGTTCATTTCTGGGGATACATCAGAGAGTATTTTTTTAAAAAATGGCCAAAGCACTGAGGGCAACGTCCACGAAGGAACAGGTGCAGGATGCGGATAAGTTTAGCCTGGAGAAGATACATTCCCGGTGGACCGTAACCTGCAGAATACAGGGACCGAGGCAGGTAAAAATAGCACCGCATTTTACGCAGTGCTTTCCAGTTTGCAAAATGGCTTTTACCTTCCCCAAAGGCCACACGAAATAGAGGACGCGCCCTGAGATGAAGAAGCCTGGGAGCTGAAGCCAGACCGCCTACTCAAACTCCATCGCTGCCCCTTCCCGGCTGGGTCACTCGGGACAAATTATTTAACTTTTGCAAGCCTGACTTCCCTTGTATGGAAAGTGAAAATAACAACGGTATACCGGCACGGCTAATGAACTAGTACACAAAACAGTGCTTAAAAACACTGCCTGTGCCATCGTTAATGGTAGCTAGGACCGATGGCTACCGGGCGCTGGATAATCCCAAGCCCCCAGAGCTGTGTCCTCTTTCGAAAAATTAGGATTATCACTACCCACTCACAGGGCTATGAATTAAATAACGCAAAAAAGCAAAGTGTTCTGTAAATCTTAATGGCTTTGTTCTTTCATAAACACCTTCATCATAATCTCTAAGAGAGCCTACTATGCACCATGCACTATGCTAAGCAGAACCTTTATTTTCTCCTTTAGCCTCCCCACAGCTATATAAAATGTCTCTATCGACTAGCCTCGCTTTACAGACGAGGAAACAGGCCTGGGACGGCTGGTTTACACGGGGCTGCAAACCTAAGGGGTCGGCGAGACTGAGGACCCAGGTCTGCGGGACCCCCTGGCCCAGTTTAGAGCCTCTGGGCTACGTGGCTTTTCATACACATTCCTCCATCTACACACCTCTGCAGCTAGTAAAATGCCTCATGTGTGCAAGCTGTTCAGTAAATGTTCCTCAGTCAGAGAAACGAACATTAGCTGTCTTCGCCCTGGTACAAGCGTCGTTAGGAAAGAGGAACTGTAGTAAATAGTAAAGCCTCTGTCCCTGCCCCATGCGCCCACCACCAAGTGCGGGGAGACCTGGCATCGCCTCATCGGGGCCATGTTTCCTCGTTTCTAACTATGATAAGGAACCTGGGCCGTACAGTCTTCCAATCTGGTTTGAAGACTATATGGTTCCATCTGGCAACATGCTACCCTTTTAAAACATATGTAATTTTTTTATTTATTTGAGAGAGAGTGAGTGAGAGAACATGGGCAGGGGGAGCGGCAGAGGCAGAGGGAGAGCAGGGAGCCCGATGTGGGACTCGATCCCTGGACTCCAGGATCATGACCTGAGCCAAAGGCAGACGCTTAACTGACTGGGCCGCCCAGGCGCCCCCCATCTGGCAACACTTCTGACATAGCATTCTAAAGACTCCAAAATTTCAAACTGAAAGAGACCATTAAGGGTCTGGTCCAAACTCTGTAGACATCAGAATCCCAAAAGACAAAAGTCTGGGTTTCCCAATCGATTTCCAAACCTACACTGCTTCTTTTGTAATGACACAGAGTAGACATTTCAAACAGGATTAAAGGAAATAAATTGGCATCACAATGTCACCAAATAATGGGTGCCAAAGTTAAACAGTACTTAGTAACTTGTACATTCTAAAAACTCTAAATAAATAAGTAAATAACTCACTTTACTAATCACTACAAAACACCAGGTTTCATTGCTTAAAATACCACCTCAAAGACACATTAAAATATTGCTTTCTAAAAAAAAAAGATATTATTTTCTGATTTTGTGAATACCCAATTCTAATAAACAGGTAACCTCAGAATAAATTATTTTGATAATAAAAGCCTTGCAGTGGCACTAATTAGCTTTAAAATTTTTTTTTAAGGATTTTATTTATTTATTTACTTGAGAGACAGTAAGAGAGAGAGAGAGCGAGCGAGCACGAGAGGCGGGAGAGTCAGAGGGAGAAGCAGACTCCCCGCTGCACAGGGACCTCCATATGGGGCCTCAGTTCCAGGACCCTGAGATCATGACCTGAGCCGAAGGCAGATGCTTAACTGACTGAGCCACCCAGGTGCCACTGATTAACATTTTTTGAAAAATTTTTTGAGAGAGAGTGCAAGAGTTGGGGGGCAGGGGGACAGTCAGGCGGCAAGGAGGAACAGAAGAGGAGGGAGAAAGAGAATT
The DNA here is from genome assembly GCA_028533885.1 of Nasua narica. Taxonomy (NCBI): domain Eukaryota; kingdom Metazoa; phylum Chordata; class Mammalia; order Carnivora; family Procyonidae; genus Nasua; species Nasua narica. The sequence continues at coordinate 11,347,314 of CM052812.1, forward strand.
TTGAGCTGACTCCCTGCTGAGCGGGGAGCCAAATGTGGGGTTCATCCATAATCCTGAGATCATGACCCAGGCCTAAATCAAGAGTCTGATGCTTAACCGACTGAGCCACCCAGGAACCCTAGCTTCTTCTTTTTTTTTTTTAAAAAGCATTTATAGAAATACTGGGCAGGATTTTGAAACTATTGTTATAAAGGCTAAACAAACTGAGAACAACAAAAAAATTTTCATAATCTCTGGAGACACACTAAATGCAAAAATTCAACTATACTTTTATATATTCAAGGATGGTATAAAGTCTTAAAAAAAAAAAAAGAGTACTGGGGCTAAATATAAAAAGTCATTATGACCCGAAACTGTAAAACACAAAACATTTCAAGAGAGAAAAAACAAGAATTAAAAAAAAAAAACAAGCAATCTCTACTATAATACTTACAGTAAATATTAAGTCATATTATAATTTATTAAGCATATTAAATAGAACAAATGGTGGCCTCGATCCGTCTGACTCACTATGCTCTCCCCCACCATAAATACCTAACTTTCACACAAAATGTGAAAATACAATGAGGAAACTACAAATGTCAGGGTGGTACAGACAGGGTAAACCAACATGTAAGACGACGGTCAAGTACAGTAAGGGTTAGAGCTGGCCAACCTGGGTTCAATCTCAGCTCCACTACTTACTATCTCTACGGGGGCAAGACACCAGTATACGCCCCAAAGGGGTGTTGTGAGGGTTAACCACAGAATGCATGCTGCATCTGATACCGAGTCGACATCCACTACCTGCGGGCTACTGGCAGCACCGCCAGTGCGCTCCTCAACCACTGCACAGGAGGATGGCGTCTCTACCCGCGTGCTAACGTCTGCCTTTGTCTTCCCAGTACCCATCCCCCTCGTCCTTGGGCAACCCTGACCTGTGGTCGTCAATCCTGTTCGGGTGAGGTTCTCTCTCTACCCTCCGGGGGGTGCGTGTCGAGCCTGGTCAGAGACTAGTTCAGAAATGGGTCCATGACCCAAGCCAACTGGAACCAATGGGATTCAACTCCAGGATTTTAGCTGGAGCCCTTGGTAAAGAGAAGCTCTCTTCCTGTGGACATCTCTAGGGTATAAAGCTAAAACTATTGGGGCCAATGTCACATGAAGAAAGCTTGCAAGAGAATAACTAACAGAAAAGAAGAGCTGAGAGAGCAAGTTTTGATATTTGCGCCCTTGGTTCCAACTGTGCCAGACGGTTGAACATGAGAATCTATAATGATGGGTCCCGATAAATTTCTTTTTTGGTGGCTCAAACCCATTTAAGGCATTTTTCATTCCGTTTTTGACATTTGCATCTGAGATCTATCCCATCTGGTACCAGTCACCTCCCAGAAGCTGGTGATCGAGGATGTAGTAGAGTTCTGCCATGAAGGGTGTGGATTTGAAATCGGCAAAATCATTTGGCTTCTAATCCTTCTACCACTCACTAAAGACGTGACCCACGGGCAATTTCCTCCTCATCTGTGAAGTGGTTTGATACCTGCCTCAGAGGGTTCATAAGAGGGGTACCTGGCTGGCTCGGTCTGAAGTGCATACTACTCTTGATCTCCAGGTCATGGGTTCCAGCCCCAGGGTGGATACAGAGACCACTTAAAAAAGAAAACAAATAAATAGGGGCGCCTGGGTAGCTCAGTCTGTTGAGCATTGGCTCTTGGTTTCAGTTCAGGTCATGATCTCAGGATCCCGGGATCAAGCCATGCGTGGGGCTCTGCGCTCAGTGGGGAGCCTACTTGAGGATTCTCTCCCTCTTCCTCTGTCCTTCCCCACCTGCTCTCTGAAATAAATGAATAAATCTTTAAATAAACTTATAAAAAAATGCAATGGGTTGATGAAAGGATAAATGTAACAATGCCTTATCAACTACTCAGCCTTCCACCTGACAGGGAGTAACACTCAATTAGTAGAAGCTATTATTGTATCATTGATCTCAAATCGATCTTCATATCTGACCTGAGTCTCACGTCTGTATTTCCAGTGGTTTAGCCATTTCCATCTACGTAGTCACCTATGCTCAAACTTAACATTGCCAAATCTCATCTTAACCTATCTCCACACAGCCCTATCACTCCCCACCACCCCGCCCCTCTTAAAAAAACCCTCATCAGAGATCAGTTCTTCACCAATTAATAGGAACGTGTTCCTGGGATCCCAGGAGTCATCCTAGACCGATCCTTCTTCCCTGTGAGCCAATCCATCCCTGAGTCCCGCTAAATCTCTGTAGCCCTTAGCCCGACAGGAAAGAATGTTCCTCTTCCTGGTGGATAAGGACAAGGGCAGGACCCCCCCCACTCCCGGACGTGTGACTTTCTCCCCGGCTCTTCGAAGAGACCTCCGATCCCCTTCCCCCTACTAATCCTCATCTTTCTCCTTTTGGCTTCATCTCGTTCCAGATCCAGGAGAGATGTCTTACCAGGCTTCGGTAGGTTTTCCTTCACCTCACCCTGAAAGCTAGCAAATTTAAATGAATTCGATCCTTGTAGCTCCTACACCCAAGCTACCGAGCACCCCTGCAGGCTGTCTCAGCCCTTATTTTAGCCCCAATGTTTTAACTCACTAGACAGAGATGTTCCCTATTTATCTCAGGTAATTAAGGCAACCGGGTAGAAACTTCCTCGGCTTCTTACTCCCGTGTCTCAAGGCATCTAAATGTAAAAGCCCCATCATCTCATTTCCCTTACTCCGAATGGCTGGTATGTACCAGATACCCAGTGTGGTGCGGGAATAAATAAGAGGGGTGTCCTTTCCCCGACGCAGGCTGACCCCGCCTCCTACAGTGCTTCTGAAACGTCAACATGCACACACGTCACCCGGGGATCTTATTAAAAATACATACTCGGATTCAGAGCTTCAGGAGGTTAGAAGCTGGGGCCTGACATTCTGCATTTCTCCCAACAAAACAATGCTGCTGGTTTGCAGCAACATTTAGAAAAGGAGGATCTGGATTCCATCCTGTTTCATCTCCTCGGAGACGTTTTACTCCAAGTCAGCACCTTTATCCCTGCCTCGCTGTCAGCGCCTCCTCGCCCCGGCAGGTAACATACCTGTCCCTTCTACTTTAAAACAAACCCTCGTCTGCCCCTCTGTTGGCGGCCGTCTGGTGTCTTCGACTGCTGGGCTCCACAGCTTGTGGGGGGTACAGTTTACGTCAGTGGTTCTCAAACTATCTTGGTCCACAGAGTAATTAATGGCTCAGCAATTTTTTCATGACACTTGTAAGCCACAAGAAGTATTTATTAGTCCTCTTGACTAAGCGCATGGGCCAAACCACTTGGCAGTTATGAAAGTCCTAACCATTTTGCATCTTGGGGGCCCTGCCTAACTTTTCCAACCCTGACATCAGATTGGACACAACAGCCTCATTTCCTGCCTCACTGTTATTTTGAGGCGGTACTTACTTTTTTTTTTTTTTTAATCAGAACAAGCACTGAAACTCTGAGCAACAAACTGAGGGTTTTGGAGGGGAGGGGGCCGGGGGCTGGGCGAGCCTGGTGGTGGATATAGAGAAGGGCACGTATTGCATGGAGCACTGGGTGTGGTGCATGAATAATCAATCTTGTAACACTGAAAAGATAAACATATTTGGAAAAAAAAAAAAGAACAAGCACTGAAAACCCAGGTTCCAAAGGTTTGACATCAAACAAAGGAATACAGTGAATTACTGCCGTACCATCCAAGAGATGTTGCCGTATTTCCCTTGAAATTTAAAAATATTCCAAGGCACCCTTGTGAGTTTGCTGCAGTGCCCTGGGGGGCCCAAGGCACAATGAGGGAACTGTGGGGCTGTCCTCGGAATAGCAGCCCCCCCCCCCCCACTGCTGGGGAGGTGGCCGGAAATGCAGAACCTGGAGACTTACCCCAGACTCACTGACTCCTTGTGACTACTTTCACAAGATCTCCGAGTGACTAAGACAGAACTAAAGTTGGAGGAGGCTGGTCAGCGGTCTCTGACTGCCATCCTCTCACTTCTACCATTCCTACTCAACTCACTGCCTTCATTCAGATGTCTCACCACTCCCGTGAAACTGCCACGGGCAAGGTCCCAAATAATACCCTCCCCCCTCTTTAATAAAAGCAACACATGTCTTCCAGTTCTAATCCTAATGAAGCCTCCCTGCTGTGTTTGATACTCCTGATCTTCTCGTACCTCTATTCTGGGTTTCTAAAACAGTCTTCCGGTTTTCTTCTTTTTCTTCCAATACTCCCTGCCCCCCTTCTCCACTGATGAAGTTCTGTCCCCCGCCCCCCCAGGCTCCTGTGATTAGCACACTCTTGCTATGTAAAACTCTTCCCTCAGGGGACTGCATTGGATCCTGTGGTTTTAGCTACTATCTAGACGCCAACCACCAGAGTCCAGATGGTGCTCTGGAGTCTTAGGGCTCTGAAACCAATTTCTCCTTGTGTACCCAGCACACAGGCAAAGTAGGCTCAACTACGCCAAAACGGCCTACTTGCCTGTCTTCCCTGGCCTTCAGGTGGCTCTTCTTCGTAAACCCTTTCCTTTCCCTTCTCCGTGTCCCTTCCCTGACACAATCGATCAAACCAAACATCCTTGCTTTGACTCCAATCCGTCTCAATCGCTCCATCTTTATACCTCTACTTAAAAGAGGTCTTTATCTTCTTGCCTGGATTTCTGTAACAGCCTCCTAACTCGTCTCCCTGCCTCTGGGAAGGCCAGGTCCTGCTCCAAACTTTTCTTCTGTGCCCCACCCAAGTTAGCTTTCTAAAATTAAAATGTGGTGTCACTGCCTTCCTCTAAATCCTTCAACGGCTCCAATGCCTAGCAGCACTTTTCAAACTTTTCCAACAAACCGCAGGAGAGATTGCAGATACACATCTAAGAAAGCTCCCCACAAGCAAGACACTTCTTGCAAGGCTCAGTTTCATCTCAAAGAGTCCTTTCAATTTTACATTCCAGTCTACGGAGAGCTTACTTATGTTATTAAAAGAATCTTTTAAATTACTTACTAATTAAAACTACTTAACTTTTCCCACATGTTAAGGGAGTAAAACTGACACTCAAGGAAGACACGCTGGTTTCCTGTGGCTTCAAATATCCTTTGGCAGAATGCCACCAGGCCCTGGCAAACTACAGTCTGCAAGCCAGATCTGGCCCCTCACCTGTTTTTGTAAATAACATCTTACTGGAACACCGCCAAGTCCAG
>CM052812.1:11353014-11393344 GCA_028533885.1 Nasua narica
GTGGGAAAACCCAACTCAGAGAACTGTACACTGTATACTATCAAAAGAATGTTCCTTTAAGTGAATGGTTGGTATTTTTCTTGAGTATGAGTCTATGTTGAAATTAAACAACATTCCAATGGTGCATTTCTGAAATTATTTCAGTTAGGAAGGAGAAAGACTCATTTGATAAATTCTTGGCTTCTCCCCAACTTTTTAAAATTAAGAAATTTTTGTCATGCAAGGAGCCAGAGCAAGTAGAAGACCTGAAAATAAATACATCACCCTCAAAACAGGAACAAATAGAAGCCTCCTTCACATGTCTTACCGGGGCGAGCAATCACACGATCCTGAGTTGTGTGATTTGAAACAAGTTAAAAAAAAAACAATAACAACTTTCTGTGCCTCAGTTTCCTCAATTGAAAAATGAGGAAAGTAAGTACCTATACATAAATAGGGTTGTTGGGGGAATTAAACAAGATAATCTGGGTAGAAAGAGTACTTGTAATTGTGGTTTGATACATAAGCATTCAGTAATGTTGGCCATATAAGTATAAAAAAGTCTTCTCTAACCCTGCAGTTCTACTTCTGGAAATTTCTCTTATAGAAACTGTAGATATCTTTGAGGGAATCTGATGCAGAATTACTTGTCATAGCAAAAAACCAGAAAGAACACACACTTCTACCACAAGGAGCTATTAAATAATTACTGTATAATCTCTTACTTAGCACAGTTTCTGAGATTCACCCGTGTTGTTGCCCCAAAGGGCACAGTTCATTTCACTCTATGACTGAATAGGATCCCACTATATCATGTACTACATCTCACTGATCTAGTTACCAGATGACAGAACCTTGGGTTCTTTCCTATTTTTGACTATAATGAATAATAATACTCAAGTCTTTGTGTAGACAGGTTTTTCTTTCTCTAGGTAGATATAGAGGAGTGAATACTTAGATACTTAGAGCCATATGATAATTCTATATTGAACTGTTTGAGAAATGGCTCACCAGTTTTCCAAAGTGGCTGTACCATGTTACATTCCCACAAGTAATGAGTGTATCAGGATGAGGATTCCAACTGCACTATATCCTTACCAAAATCTGGTACTGTCAATATTTAAAATCTAGCCATTTGAGTACAGTAAGTAATAACTCATTGTGCTTTTAACTTTCATATCCCTAACAGCCAAAAATGCTAAGTCTTTTCATGTAGTTGGTCATCTATAGATCTTCTTTTGTGAAATATCTTCAAATGTTCAATGTTTGAACACATATGTTCAAATGTTTTGCCTCTTTTCTCTTAGGTTATTTCACTTCTTATTATTGAGTTGTAAGAAATATTCATACCTCTCTCCCTCTCTCCCTCGTCCACTCTGAGGGAAGCCAGCTGCCGTATTGTGAAATTCTGTCGTGTTTCCTACCCTATAAAAGGTCAAGGAAAGGAGAAAGCCCTACAGCTAACAGCCAGTGAGGAACTATGGCTTTCAGTCCAACAGTCTTCAAGGAACTGACTGGATCCTACCAACCACCAAGGAGGAAAAAAGAGAGACAGACACCTTTATGGGAGAGTGGAAAATACAGTATGATTTTCTCTACCAGTTCTTTGTTGTTACATAAGTGAGCCATCACTGACCTATCTATCTCCATGACTCCAACATCCAATGAATCACCCTGACCACTGAACTTCGTCTTTAAAAAAATATTTTCTAATAAAAGATAACAGAAGCTAAGTGACAAAAACTTAATAGCAAATTACAAAGAAGAAAAAATTAGCCATAACAGCACAACCCAGAGAGAAAAAAGGAATATTAAGATATTAAGACATTAACAGTGGTGGGGGGCCTGGGTGCCTCAGTGGGTTAAAGCCTTTGCCTTCAGCTCAGGTCATGATCTCAGGGTCCTGGGATCGAGCCCCACATTGGGCTCTCTGCTCGGCAGGGAGCCTACTTCCTCCTCTCTCTCTGCCTGCCTCTCTGCCTACTTGTGATCTCTCTCTATCAGATAAATAAATAAAATCTTAAAAAAAATAAAAATAGGGGCCCCTGAGTGGCGCAGTTGGGTGAGCTACTGCCTTCGGCTCAGGTCATGATCCTGGAGTCCCGGGATCGAGTCCCACATCGGGCTCCCAGCTCCATGGGGAGTCCGCTCCTCACTCTGACCTTCTCTCTCTCACTCTCTCTCTTTCCTAATAAATAAATAAATAAAATCTTTAAAAAAAAAAGATTAAAAAAATAAATAAAATAAATAAAAATAAAAAGACATTAACAGTGTTTACTTCTTTCCTCTTTTATCTCCATATATGTAGATTATAATATAGGTTTATATCTAAAAAAATTTATATATTCCAGATACAAGTCTTTTGTCAGATACATGTTTTGTAAATATTTGCTCCCCAAAAGAGATAAAATCTTTTTTTTTTAAAGATTTTATTTATTTATATGACAGAGAGAGAGAGAGATCACAAGTAGGCAGAGAGGCAGGCAGAAAAGAATTTTCTTTTCTGGAATCGGGGCTCGATTCCAGGACCCTAGAATCATGACCTGAGCCGAAGGCAGAGGCTTTAACTCACTGAACCACCCAGGTGTCCCTAAAATAACATCTTTTTTTAAGTGGTGTTTTTCTTTTCTTTCTTTTTTTTTTTTTTTTTTTTGTGATCTCCAAAATTTATTTCCCTTACACTGAATAGGACTCTGAAGAGTGAAATATCCACTCCAGAGATAGATCCAAAGAGTTACAATACAGTTTTCATGGTTAGAGAACGAATTTGACAATCAAGACCACGGCTTTGAGTATTTCACAGTGTTTCTAAGAGGGGCGCCTGCGTGACTCAGTCCGTCAAGCGGCTGCCTTCGGCTCAGGTCGTCATCTCAGGGTCCTGGGATTGAGTCAGTGGTGTTTTTCTATAAGCAAAAAACGTTAATGTTTAGAGTTCAATTTGTCGGTCTTTTTCTTTCATGGTTCATCTTTTTGTTTTATCCTGAAAAATCTCTGCCCATCTCAAAGTCACAAAGATTTTCTCCTATGTTTTCTTTAAAAATTTTTATGGCTTTAAGTGTTACATTTAGGTCAATGACCCATTTTGAAATTAGATTTGTGTATGGAGTGAGGTATGGGTCATGTTTATTTTTCCAGATAGATATCCATGTATTCCAACACCAATTATTAAAATAAAACAAACAACCCTGCATTGAATCACATTAGTATCTTTATAAAAAAACAACAAAAAATATCAATTGATGTTTTGAATATGGGTCTATTTTTGGACTCTTAATCCTGTCTACTGACCTAGATGTCTGTATCTATTTCTTATTTGACTCACAGATGACTTAGGAATGTGTTATTAAATTGCCATGGATGTGGGATTTGCAAGATTTCTATTATTTATCTACAACTTAATTCCACTGTGGTCCAAGAATATACTCTAGATGATTTTAATCATTCATTTAATCCTTTAATCCTTTCAAGTTTATTGAGACTTGTTTTATGGCTAAGCATGTGGCCGATTCCTGTGGTGTCCCAGGTATGCTTGAAAAGAACATGTTTTATTAGGCATTTGAGGAGTGTCCAACAGATGTCAATTAGGTCAACCTGGTTGACAGTGCTCAAGTCTCCTGCACCCTGGACCCCTGGGTGGCTCAGTTGGCTAAGTGACTGCCTTCGGCTCAGGTCATGACCCTGGAGTCCCAGGATTAAGTCCTGCATCAGGCTCCCTGCTCAGCGGGGAGTTTGCTTTTCCCTCCGAACCTTCCCCTGCTCGCTCGCTCTCATTCTCTCTCAAATAAGTAAATAAATAAAATCTTAAAAAAAAAAGTCTCGGGGCACCTGGGTGGCTCAGTGGGTTAAAGCCTCTGCTTTCGGTTCAGGTCATGATCTCAGGGTTCTGGGATTGAGCCTCACATCAGGCTCTCTGCTTGGTGGGGAGCCTGCTTCCCTGCCTCTGCCTACTTGTGATCTCTCCCTCTGTCAAATAAACAAATAAAATCTTAAAAAAAAATTAAAAAATAAGTCTTCTCTACCCTTACTGATTTTCTTCCACTTGGTTATAACAATGACTAGAAGGAAGTATTGAAATCTTCACCTATAATTTTTGTCTATTGCTTTTCTATTTTTTTAAATAAAGATTTTATGTATTTATTTGAGAGAGAGAGAGACTGTTGTTCGGAAAACTGGACTGCTACCTGCAAAAGAATGAAGCCGGACGACTTTCTTACAACATACACAAAAATAAACTCAAAATGGATTAAGGATCTAAATGTGAGACTTGAAACCATAAAAATCTCAGAAGAGAGGACAGGGAGTAATTTCTCTGACACTGGCCATAGCAACATTTTTCTACATATGTCCCCTAAGGCAAGGGAAAAGCAAAATTAAACCACTGGGACTACATCAAAATAAAAAGCTTTTGCAAAGCAAAGGAAAACAATCAACAAAACTAAAAGACAACTTGCTAAATGGGAGACAGTATTTGCAAATGACACATCTGATAAAGGGTTGGTATCTAAAATATATAAAGGACTCATGTAACTCAACACCAAAAAACCTCCCAAGTAATTCAATTAAAAAATTGGCAGAAGATGTGAACAGATACTTCTCCAAAGAAGGCATACAAATGGCCAACAGATGTATGAGAAGATCCCCAACATCACTCATCATCAGGGAAATGCAAATCAAAACTAAAATGAGGGCGCCTGGGTGGCTCAGTTGGTTGAGCAACTGCCTTCGGCTCAGGTCATGATCCCGGAGTCCCGGGATCGAGTCCCATATCGGACTCCCGGCTCTGCGGGAAAGTCTGCTTCTCCCTCTGACCTTCTCCCCTCTCATTCTCAGTCTCTCGCTCTCTAAAAAAAAAAAAAAAAAAAAAAAAAACTAAAATGAGATATCACCTCACACCTGTCAGAATGGCTAAAATCAAAAACACAAGAAACAACAAGTGTTGACGAGGATGCACAGAAAAAGGAACCCTCATGCATTGTTGACGGAATGCAAACTGATGTCAAAACTAAAAATAGAATTACCTTATGATCCAGTAAATTCTACAACTGGGTATTTACTTAAAGAAAACAAAATAATAATAATAATAATTCAAAAAGATATATGCATCCCTGGTGTACCTGGGTGGCTCAGTTGGTTAAATGTCTGCCTTAGGCTCAGGTCATGACCCCAGGATCCTGTAATTGAGCCCCCAACTGGCTCTCTGCTCAGCAGGGAGTCTGCTTCTCCCTCTCCCTCTGTGATCTCTCTCACTCTTGCTGTCTCTCAAATAAATAAATACAATTAAAAAAGATATATATATGTGACCCCCCTAAGTTCACGCAACATTATTTACAAGAGCCAACTTATGGAAGCACCCTAAGTGTCCATCAAGAGGTAATGGATAAAAAAGATGTGGGGTATATATACACACAATGGAATATTACTCAGCCATAAAAAGAATGAAATCTTGTCATTTGAAGGACATGGATGAAGCCAGAGAATGATGCTACATGATATAAGTCAGTCAGAGAAGACCTATACCATATAATTTCACTTAGATGTGGAATTAAGAAACAAAACAAATAAACAAAAAAGAGACATATCCAAAAACTGAAGCTATAGAAGACAAAATGGTGGTCATCATGGAGGGATGAGTAGGGGGATGGGTGAAATAGGTGAAGGGAATTTAAAAGTACATTTATCAGCAATTTAGAGAATTAGTGAATCACTATATTGTATACCTGAAACTAACAGAACACTGAATGTTCACTATACTGGAATTAAAATTAAAATGAAACAAAGAAATGAAAATAAGGTTCTGATATCCCATTAAAAACAACTCAAGAATTCTGAATCTAAAACTGAACTTTAACTTGTGATGCTAATGTTAACCAACACAATGCCAGGAGAACAAAGGGCTACGTGAAGGGCAGCCAAGCCAAATCCTAACAATTTGGTAAGGCACCGCTGAAAGCTCAAAGTATACTCACTTTAATAAAAGCTTCTTACAGGCGTGCCTGGCTGGCTCAGTCAGTGTAGCATGCATCTCTTGATCTCAGAGTTGTGGTTTGAGCCCCACACTGGGCACAGAGATTACTTAAAATCTTAAGGGGCCCCTGGGTGGCTCAGTCAGTTAAGCATCTGCCTTCTGCTCAGGTCATGATCCCAGGGTCCTGAGATGGAGCCCCGCGTTGGATTCCCTGCTCAGTGGGTAGTCTACTTCTCCCTCTCCCTCTGCCCCTTCTCTCGCTCATGCCCTCTCTCTCTCTCTCTCACTCTCTCTCAAATAAATTAAAATCTTAAAAAAGGAAAAAAAACCTTACAAAAAAAATTTTTTTAAATAAAAAGCTTCTTACAATAATCAATTATTCAATATCTCTACTGTTAATTAGATCAACACGATTCCCATTTCATAGATGAAGAGACAGGGAGAGAAGCTGAGGGACTGGCTCAGTGCTTGGAGAGCCAGAGGACAGAATCCAGAGCAGGGCAGGGCTATTCCCATTCCTGGCTTCTGTGAACAATCCCCCTTTCCCCTACTGTCGCCCCTTTCCCTAGACAATTCTAAGACAAAGAAAAACCTGCAAGAATATTTAGAGTACATTAGAGAAATGCCTTACTGTTATTTGCCACATCAAAACACAGTTTCTGAAAACTAGCAATGTGAACAAATTAGTCTTACGTATTTAAAGATATTTCCTACCAAAACTATCAAGAAATCCTTCAGATCTAACAATTACAGGAACTATTTTTAATATAAATAAAACCAACCAATATGAATTCTAGTTTCATTTTTCTATGAATACCCCTACTCCTGGGCTCCTGGTGAACTGTTACTAAGGTGTGGGTTTTTGTTTTTGTTTTTGAAAGAGAGCATGAGCATCCAGGGGGAGGAGCAAAGGGAGACAGAGAGAATCATAGAGATTCCCTACTGTGCGAGAAGCTGGACCTGGGGCTTGATTTCACAACCCTGAGATTATGACCTGAGCCGAAATCAACAGCTGGGATGGTGAGCCAACTGAGCCACCCAGGTGACCAAGGTTTTTATTTAAAAAAAATTTTAGGGGTGCCTGGGTGGCTCAGTGGGTTAAAGCCTCTGCTTTCAGCTCAGGTCATGCTCTCAGGGTCCTGGGATCGAGCCCCGCATCGGGCTCTCTACTCAGGAGGGAGCCTGCTTCCCCCTCCCCTTCTCTCTGCCTGCCTCTGCCTACTTGTGATCTCTGTCAAATAAATAAAATCTTAAAAAAAAAAAATTTAATCTTACTGGTGCCACAGGTAAAAAACCAAAACAGAAGCAAAACACAAATGAACATGTCACTGAAAAAAAAAAACCAACCACAAATGAACATCTGCAATGGGAGCAGGGAATAAGACCGTATAAAGGGAAGGGAAAAAAAGAGAATGAATCACAATCCAGTGTTAATCATTAGTGATAAAAGGTTCTCAGTCTTCCGTGACAGACCTGCACATCTAGAATTCTAAAGCAAGGTTTAGAATGCAAGACATGCTTGGAGAGGTAATGAAGTCATGGTTTCCACCTTGCTACATACCAGTTAACTTTGTTTTGTTTCATAACCAGATTTCACAAGGCAAACATCTTTCAGAAGTCTGTACATACATACCATTAGTTTTAAGTTAAAATGTATATCCCTTTATCTGGGCCTCTATAACTTAAATTGACTACTACCAGAGGGGGAAAAAGTCTAAAACACAGTTTTATAGACATGGGGGAAGAAGAGCAACAGAATAAAGAAAGCTCACTCTACCATAACCAGATATTAAATGCTTAAAAATTTTGGTTGTTTTATTCTTTAGAATTCTTCTTGTAATGTGTTCTTAATGTAGGGTCTACGGATGGGCCTTATAAGCAAACATTATGGGTATGTTCTTTATTAGGGTGAGAAGGTACACTGCTTCCACTGGATTCCAGAAGGGGTCCAGAAGCAAAACAAAGTTATGAGCCACTACCTCACATCATTACCTTGAAAAAAAACTAACCTCTTGGTTAGGGATGCTATTTTATCATCATACATGATTTGTAGCCCATATTTTCTTTATTCAAAAAATTTGATACAAAATAACCTAGGTTGCATGCACCCAAAAATACAATCATTCTTTTGCACGTAAATTATCTTTAGTAAATATGAAATCTCAGGCTACTTTCCTTACCAACCCCAAAACCGTACTCAGAGAATGAAAACATTTTAAGTTCCAAACTTCAGCAAAATTAGGAAGTGCAATTCCTTTGAAGCATACAAATTTTTGAGTGCATTTCAAGATCAAATTCGAATAAGCACTACACTGTCCAGGTACTACCATCTGCATTACCTGTGCCCTCTCTGGACAGTTAAATCAACTGTTTCTCCCAAGTTGATTAAATGCTTGAATGCGGTTAAAGTCAGAGGTTTTCTGATCATAAAGAAATATTTCTCACCTTGTTTAATCCATGCTCTCTTGTTAAATATCACTCTTAAACCTCCTTTAATGTTACTTAAAAATCTGAATAAATTATAGTTCTAAAACCAAATAAAAACCATGGTAATTTTACAAGTTTATGGGGCACCTGGGTGGCTCAGTGGGTTAAAGCCTCTGCCTTCGGCTCAGGTCATGATCTCAGGGTCCTGGGATCGAGCCCCGCCTCGGGCTCTCTGCTCAGCAGGGAGCCTGCTTCCCCCTCTCTCTCTGCCTGCCTCTCTGCCTATTTGTGATCTCTCGCTCTGTCAAATAAATAAAATCTTTTAAAAAAAAGTTTAAAATTTGGTTCTTGAAAATTTTTACTTTGTACATGAGTCATGCGGCATTAGTGTTGAGCTCTGGGTCAGCCTGCTAGCCACAAGCATCTCTCTTCTAGGTCATGCTCAAGAGGCTACAAGAGGTCACTTTCAACATCATGCCTATTATGTTGCTTTGTTTTGAAGAGATGTGTGTTCCCTGGGGAGTCTCGTGCCACTGGTGGGGGCGAGGCAGGGAAGACATACAGGTCCTTCCCCTGGAGATTCATGAACGTGCAAGGTCCTACCACAATCTGTAACCTGATCAACTGACTTTGGGCCTAGGCGATGCCATGAAACTTCATTCCACCTTCATAGCAGATCTTTCTCCCCCTACTTGCAGTTAAAAATAGTTTAGGCCTTATTGGCCTGGGTTATTTTTATCTGGAAAATAGGGACTAGAAACAGCGTAGTAAGCACAGAAAGGAGAGTTGACTACAATAGGACAAAAACCCTCACAGCCTTTCAGAAAGTGCAGTTTTCGAAATCAGGTGGAAATAAGGGAAAGCAGGGTGAGGTACCGGGCGGGGCACCGGTACCCAGTTCACCTGGCGAACACCATTCACTAAGTGTTAATATATGACTAATAAAAGCCATGAAAACGAAAGGTGCTTTGTGAAGGACAGAATACTATAAAACAGTCCGCCTGCCTCTATAACTTTCTGGAGAAGATACCTCAGGAATAAAAGGTATACAAAGTTTTAGAGAAAAAAAGAGATTGGTGGGGGCGCCTGGGTGGCTCAGTTGGTTGAGCAACTGCCTTCGGCTCAGGTCATGATCCCGGAGTCCCGGGATCGAGTCCCATATCGGACTCCCGGCTCTGCGGGAAGTCTGCTTCTCCCTCTGACCTTCTCCCCTCTCATTCTCAGTCTCGCTCTCTAATAAATAAATAAAAATCTTAAAAAAAAAAAAAAGAGATTGGTGGAGGTACAGAATTCAAGGTGGTATTTGGGAATGGGATTTAAGCTCTATCTAAACAAATGTGTAAGACTTAAATTCCTGGGGGCACCTGGGTGGCTCAGTGGGTAAAGCCTCTACCTTCAGCTTAGGTCATGATCTCAGGGTCCTGGGATGGAGCTTCACATCGGGCTCTCTGCTCGGCGGCAAGCCTGCTTCTCCCTCTCTCTCTGCCTGCCTCTCTGCCTATTTGTGATCTCTCTCCTTCTCTGTCAAATAAGTAAATAAAATCTTAAAAAAAAAAAAAAAAGATTTAAATTCCTGGAGCTAGGGTGTGGGAGTCATAAACCAGTCAAAGCAATCGCAGATGTGTTGGGAGGAGAAGGACATCAACAGGAAGAAAAGAGTCCGGCTGAAACAGTGCTTGTTTTTCCAAAAGGAGGAGCAAATAAGAAGGGAGAGATGGCGTGGGCCGAAGCAGTCACTGGGCATTAGGTGCATGAGAATCAAAGTGTACCCTTATAAATAAAACTCAAGAAGGTTTCTGAGCAAGATTTTTATGAATGTTGGTAAATTTCCCTAAGCTGGAGAGAAGTGGTACATAGGAAAGAGTGAATTAAGGAAAAAATAGTAATACTGGGAAACAATCCAGGGATAAAGCGAACAAAATCTCAGTCGAAGATGGGCAGTGGAAAGGCAAATGTAATGCCTGATGCAAGGAGCCCCACACGGCGCGGCTAAGACGGGTCCCATCCTCAGGTGGCTCACCGTTTGTTGATGAGACCCGCCAAAGCAGAAAGTGTCCTATCAATGATAAGCGTCACGGCGACAGACAGGATAGAAGTATAATTCTGCTTAGAGGCACGGGGGCAAGAATCAACTCAGAGAAACCTCCTTACCACCTTCCCACACAGAAAGCGCCAGGGAAACGCGCTGAGGCAGGAAGCGAATACAGGTTCAAGGAACCTGCAAGAAGGCTCCGGAGCCTGGAGGAGAAAGTATATGGCGAATAAGGAATCTTTTTCCCCTAAAGTCTGTATAGCACACGAAGACTTTGGGGGAAACAAATATTTTCAAGCAGGACAATGATACAATCTGTGTTTTGGAAACTGAATACCAGGACAGAAAGGACTGGAAAGGAAAGATACAAAAAGAAAACAGGCTTTTGTAATAATCTAGACAGAGAAGACGACGGGTCTCGGCAGGAAAGAGTAAATGGGAACAGGAACAAGACACAGATAGGAAATAATTTTTTTTAAATTTTTTATTAACATATAATGGATTATTTGCCCCAGGGTACATGTCTGTGAATCATCAGGCTTACACATTTCACAGCATTTGCCATAGCACAGACCCTCCCCAATGTCCCTATCCCTACCCCCGCCCACCTCCCAGTAACCCTTGGTTTGTTTCGTGAGTTTAGGAGTCTCTTATGGTTTGTCTGATAGGAAATAATTTTTAAAGGATAAAAGATATCCTTTTTATTGATAAAAGAAGGTACGTTCTTCTAAAACATCATGCTCTTTTCAGACTTGGAGACTTTCAACGGACTTCCTCCCCTGGAAACGGCCCGAGGTGCTGGAAGTCTCAGTCTAAGTAACTGCCTCGAGGAGACCTTTCCTGGCTTGCCAGGACCAACTCGGGCCCCCTCTGACAGGCTCCCGTGGGATCCCGTCCATTTCAGCCACATCCACCACGCCCGGGACTGCAGGCTCAAGGCTGCCTTCCGCTCCAGAATGGCAGAGAGAATTACCTTGGCTTGGGCACTGTGGAACTCCCAGTGCCCAGCACCGGTCCCGGGATTATACTGGGCACACTGTAAACAGTTGTTGAAAAAATAAACGCAGTCCACACATAGGATCAATTTTGAAGCTGCTCCCTCCTCTCCCCACCAGACAGCCCCACCAACCCTCATCCCCTCCGCCAGGAAACTGGGGAGGAACCTCAGTCTTGGTCATGCTGAGTTTGCGGTACCTCCAGAACATTCAGGGGGAGCTATCCGTTAGTCCTCTACAGACACCAGGGTGAGGCACAGATCAAGGAGCTCCAACAAACCCTAACAGCTGAAGTCATGGCTGTTTCTCTCCTTATCCTCTTACTGTTACTATTATACTTATAGCTAATATTAAATGAGCACTAACCGATCCTCTGCTGAGCATCTCTCATGCACTGTCCCATCTATCTTCAAACAAATCTTATTGAATTACGTGCTATTAACTCCTGTTATACCAGTGAGGAAGCTGATGCTTTGTTAGAGAATTTGCCTAAAATCAGAGTGCAGTTAAGGAGCTACACAAGGATGTGAACACAGGCAAACTAACAAGAACCTGTGCTTCCCAAGCACGTCATGATATCAGACAAGGAGAAAAAGTGTTGGCTAGGACAAAGACAGAAGGCAAAGCCCAGACCATTATGAACAATAACTTTTAAGGGCAGACATTGCAAAGGAAGAAACAACTCAAGAAACGGCCGGCATTCACACCCCTGTGTAATTCCTTCCCCTTGAACATGGAATCAATCTAGTGACTTGCTGCTAAGAACAGGATACATACAGTACAGGTGATGGATGTCTCTCCTGCGGTTAGGCTGCAGAAGCCTGGGACTTCAGTCTTGCTAGGGCATTTCTGGCTTGCATACTTTGATGAAGCGAGCTGCCATGTTGGGAGAGGTCCACATGGCAAGGAACCGAGGTCCTCAGTCCAACAACCCACGAGAAAATGAATGCTGCCAACAGCCACAGAGTGAGCCTGGAAGCAGACAGACTCCATTCAAGCCTTGGGAGGAGACCACAGACCCTGGCCGACATGTGAAGGGAGAGTGAAGGGGAGGATGAAGCTCGGCTGTGCCCAGATTTTGTTCGAAGTTGCTACAGCTTGGGGTAATTTGTTAGGTAGCGAAAGATAACTAATATAAGCGGAGAAGAAAAGTCTAGAAATATAGATGTTTCGAGTTCTTCCTACTTGTGGTTTCTGACAGTGATGAGGAGCAAGTTAAGAACTGAGCTTCAAGAAAAAACTACAGTTAGAAGTGCGAAAAAAGGGGCTCCTGGGTGGCTCAGTCGGTTAAGCGTTTGCCTTTGGCTCAGGTCATGATCCCAGAGTCCTGGGTCACTGGGCTCTCTGCTCAGCGGGGAAGCTGCATCTCCCTCTCGCTCTGCCTGCTACTCCCCCTGTTTGTGCTCCCCCTCTCTCTGCCAAATAAATAAATAAAATCTTTTTTTAAAAAAGTGCGAAGAGAAGGAAAACTCTGGGTGATGGGCATTAAGGAGTGCATGTGACGTGATGAGCACTGGGTGTTAAACGCAACTAAAGAATCAAAGAACACTCTATCAAAAACTAATGATGTACTATAGTTGGCTAACTGCATTTAAATTTAAAAAAAAAAAAAAAAGAAGGAAAACTGAAAAATATGATGAGGAAAAATAACTGAAAGGCTAAGACCCAGACTAGCAAGCAAGTTGTTGAAGCTTCTAGAGGCAGTGTGGTTAATAGTGCTATTGATGCAATAAGAAGACCTGGTCTAAGGGGGGAAATCACTAAATTTTCTTTTTTTTTTTAAAGATTTTATTTATTTATTTATTAGGAAAGAGAGAGTGAGAGAGAGCATGAGAGGGGAGAAGGTCAGAGTGAGAAGCAGACTCCCCGTGGAGCTGGGAGCCTGATGTGGGACTCGATCCCGGGACTCCGGGATCATGACCTGAGCCGAAGGCAGTCGCTCAACCAACTGCGCCACCCAGGGGCCCTAAATTTTCTAATTAAAAAATAATTCTGGGGGCACCCGGGTGGTTCGGTTGGTTAAGCATCTGACTCCTGGTTTTGGCTCAGGTCGTGACCTCAGGGTTGTGAGATCAGCTGTGTGGGCTCCCGCTTAGTAGGAAGGAAGTCTGCTTGATTCTTTCCCCCTCCCTCTTAGCTCCTCTCCCTGCAACCTTCATGCTTTCTCTCTCAAATAAATTTTTTTTTTAATTGTATTTATTTGAGAGAGAGAGAGAGAGAGAGACAGAGAGCGAGAACGCACGCATGCATAAGTGAGGGCGGGGGGGATAGGGCAGAGGAAGAGGAGAAGAGGACTCCTTGATGAGCAGGGAACCCAACACAGGGCTCAGTCTCCAGACTCTGGGATCATGACCAAAGACAAAGGCAGATGCTTAACCAACTGAGCCACCCAGGTGCCCCTCAAATAAATAAAATCTTTTTTTTTTTAAAGATTTTATTTATTTATTTGACAGAGAGAGAGAGATCACAAGTAGGCAGAGAGGCAGGCAGAGAGAGAGGGGGAAGCAGGCTACCTGCTGAGCAGAGAGCCTGATGCGGGGCTCGATCCCAGACCCTGAGATCATGACCTGAGCCGAAGGGAGAGGCTTTAACCCAATGAACCACCCAGGCGCCCCAAATAAATAAAATCTTAAATAAAAAATAATTTTTAAGGGGCACCTCAGCGGCTCAATTAAGCATCCGACTGTTGATCTTCATTCAGGTCCTGATCTCAGGGTCATGAGTTTAAGCTCCATGCGGGGCTCCATGATGAGCATGGAGTCTACATAACAACAACAAAAAAAAAAGAGTGATGCCTGGGTGGCTCAGTTGGTTAGGCATCTGCCTTCGGCTCAGGTCATGATCCCAAGGTTGCGGGATCAAGTCCCACATAGGGCTTCTTGCTCAGCACGGAGCTTGCTTCGCCCTCTGCCTGCTGCTTCCCCTGCTTGTGCGCTCTCTCTCTCTCTCTCTCTCTCTCTGACAAATAAATAAAATCTTTAAAAAAAAAAAAAGCAAGAAAAAGGTAATTTTTAAAAAAAGATTTTATTTTATTTACTTGATAGAGAGAAAGAAATCACAAGTAGGCAGAGAGGCAGGCAGAGAGAGAGGGGGAAGCAGGCTCCCCGCTGAGCAGAGAGCCCGACGCGGGGCTCGATCCCAGGACCCCCCCAAAAAGGTAATTTTTTAGACATCTATTTCAGGGGCGCCTGGGTGGCTCAGTCGTTAAGCGTCTGCCTTCGGCTCAGGTCATGCTGCCAGGGGTCCTGGGATCGAGCCCCGCAGCAACGGGCTCCCTGCTCAGCAGGCAGCCTGCTTCTCCCTTCTCCCACTCTCCTTGCTTGTATTCCTGCTCTCGCGCGCTCGCGCTCTCTCTCTCTCTCTCTCTCTCTCTGTCAAATAAATAAATAAATAAATCTTTGGTTTGTTTTTTTTTAAAAAAAGACATCTATTTCAGGGCGCCTGGGTGGCTCAGTTGGTTAAGCGACTGCCTTCGGCTCAGGTCATGATCCCGGAGTCCCGGGATCGAGTCCCGTATCGGACTCCTGGCTCTGCTGGAAGTCTGCTTCTCCCTCTGACCTTCTCCCCTCTCATTCTCAGTCTCTCTCTCTCTAATAAATAAATTTAAAAATATATATATTTAAATAAATAAATAAAAATTAAAAAAGACATCTATTTCAGAGAAATAGTGCTAAGAAATCAGTGGAAGACCTATCAGAAAGTAACAAATGCCTAGAGTTAGAATGAAGGACACTTATATGACAAAACCATAGACTCAGAACTTCTAACTACCATTTATAGACGAGAGTGGAGTACCAATACTGAGAAAAAAATTCAGATGCATGGTCAATCTCTGAAGACTCCAAAATCCTGATCAAACCTTTTCAATTAATTGGTTAGATTTGATGTTTCCTATCTAAGTTTTATTATACAAAATTCAGTCTTAAGTCGAAGTTGTCTGAATTAAGCTGAGAAGAATACAGATTCCTGGATTCTATAGCTCACGTTTGACTTTTCAGGTTTAAATTTTTTAAGTTTTTATTCTTTTTAAAGATTTTATTTATTTGACAGAGAGAAAGAGAAGGGGGAGCATGCATGTGCACAAGCAGTGGAGAGGGAGAGGCAGAGGGAGAAGCAGGCTCCCCGCTGAGCAGGGAGCCTGATGTGGGGCTCAATCCCAAGACCCCGAGACCATGACCTGAGCTGAAGGCAGATGCTCAACCAACTAGGCCAGTTAGGCCCCCTCAGGTTTAAATTTTTAAAAACCATTTCATACACGATAACCTAATGTTTATCTATACTTCTATCTGGAGTCAAAAGTGAGGCTTCCTATCCTTCAAAGTCCTGGATACAATACTCTAATTTTAAACAGTTTCCATTTGATAGTTGGTACTTTTATTTCTAATTCCAGTATCAGGCTCCACAGCCAGGGGATGAGAACTCCTATTTCTCTGGCATTTTTTAAGATCACTGAATATGGAGCCTAAAGCTATCCTCAACTTATCCCCTCTTTCCTTACTACTATAGGAAGCTATCACATCGTCCTAGGTACATGCCAATGGGATTATTTTTTTAATTTTTAATTTTATTTATTTATTTAGTTAGTTATTGATTAAGTTTAATTATTATTATTTTTTAAAGTAGCTCCAGGCTCAACATGGAGCCCAATGTGGAGGCTGAGATCAAAACCTGAGCTGAGACCAATAGTCAGAGACTTGGCTGATTCACTCAGGTGCCCCCTCAATGGGATTATTTTTGGTATTTTATATTCATTCTTCTACGTCTCAATTTTCTTTAGTAGTTTTATTTTCAACAGCATATTTAAACAAAGGTGTTTTATTTCTGACTTTATTTCAACATTTAATCTAAATCTATGTCTGTCTCTCACAGGCAACCAATTTTCTCCAATGTGTCTGTAAAATTTCAGAATCTGTGTAATTCTTTTTACGTGATTTGTATCTGTAAAGCCATCTTAACTGAACGATTCACACAAGACGCACAGCCACACTTGCTGACAGCACCAGAAATGCTGTAGTAGTTCCCATGGCAGGGCTGATGAGAGGCTGATGAGAGCCCATCATGGGAAGAAGTCATGAAGCTTCTGGAGAAGGAAAGGATGGGCTGTAAGGTCCACAACAGGAACAAATACAGCCAATCTGAAGGAATGTGCAAAGGAAGAGCAGAGAACTTTTCTCTGTAGCTTTGGCTGCAAACTAAGTGTCAACCACCTGCTATAAATGGAAACTGAGAAAGTGGGGCAAGAGAAGAAAGGCAGAAGAGTTAGGGCGAGACAAAATAATCATTATTTCCTTCCAATTGCCCGAGCCAAAAACCCTGGAGTCATTCTCGACTCCTTCCTTCCTGCCTTTCAGACCTCTCATCCAGTCCATCAGCAAATCTCACTGACTCTACTTTTAAAATATACCCAGAATCCAGCTCATTTTCATCATGTCTGCAGTCACTCCCCATCGCCCACAGGATAAAACCCAGTTCTTGCCGTGGCTTACAAGGCAAAATCCTACACGATGTGATCTTACTTCCCAAGCCACCACTTCCTGGCTCCCATCTCTTACCCTACTCCCTCCTTCACTCTCTGTAACCACAGTGGCCTCCCTGTTGCTGTTTTCCAAACCCACCTAGCGCATTCTGTGTCAGGGCCGTTGTATTTGCTATGTAATTACCTTCATCTGGAACGTTCTTCTTGCACGTGTCCACACAGCCCAGGTGTCCACTTCATTCAGTGTCTACTTAAAATACCACCTCAGTACTTTATCGATCCTAAGAGACTACTCTATGGTCACTAACTTTGTTTATTTTTTTTGCCTTAGTATTTGCCACCTAATATGTTATATATTTACTTACGCAGTTGTCTGGTGACTGTCTTTCCCCACCTCTCGCCTACCGCAAGCAGAATTCAAGCCCCGTGAGAACGAGGGCTTTTCGGTGTTGTCGTTCAGACATTCCTAGCTCCTAGAACAGGCAAGTCCTCACTTCGTATTTGGTGAATGAACAAACGAACGAAAGGATTATCAAAACAGGACTCAGAGAATACAACAAGGACAACCGAGAGCACATACATTTTGCTTGGGCAAAGAAATGGGGTTGGGGACGTTGAATAAGGAAAATGAGGATTCCAGACTCATGAAATTTCATAGTGGCCTCAATGAGCAAACATAGACTACAGATAGTATCCGAGCTCTTTGGAAACAGAACTGTGAGTTGGTTCTGGGAAAATGTGATAATGAAGTACAAAACATTTCAATAAAGGTGGCAAAACAGTTCAGCATTTGGACTAGGAAATACAAGTGTGAAAACAACAATTTTAAGGAAAGGTTTTGGTTAACCAGCTGTCGGTTTTCTGTTTGTTTGCTGTTTTATTTTTCTTTTTTTAGAACAGGAAGGTTTTAGCTGGAATAACAGTCAACGACAATCTATAAATATGGTTCATAAATGATATGAAAGCCATCCCTTAGTTATAGACAGTACTTCAAGTGCAGAAACAAAGGCATAGTGGGAAAGGAGGTAGAATGCAAGCATAGTAGAAAAAGGCAGGCATAGCAGTAAACTGCATCTTTGAAAACCATCTAAGCATCTGGTCAAATGAAAGAAAGACTGAAACATTTGGTGTCACTTTAAAGGCCTAAAGCAAAAAATTAAATAACAAAGCTGATAACATCTATCCAAAGGCATACCAGAAAGGCACAAGCTTCAGAAAACACTGGAGAAGATGAACAAAGATAGATGTGCAGCCTGATACGGGGAAAAAAAAGGAAAGGAAAAGAGAGAATGAATGTGTAAATCAGAAAGAAAGAGTGGAAAGATAGTTCCAACTATGGAAACAAGAGAGGGAAAGCCTGATTCAGGAAAATGGCTTTAAAGTTGGAGGAAAGAAAAGAAAGTGAATAATGGACATCTAGGGAAATTAGGGAGGAATTAACTAAAGAAGGAAATTTTATTTTTAATAAATAAAACTTTTTTAAAGATTTTATTTGTCAGAGAGAGAGAGCATGCGCGCTGGCACACAGGCAGGGGGAGTGGTAGGCAGAGGGAGAAGCAGGCTGAGCAAAGAGCCTGTCCCTAAGGAGGAAAATTTAAACTAGAATGTTCGGTAAGCCAAAGTGTACAATGACAGGAGCAAAAGGGAAAAGAAAAAGGAAGCTATAAATGGTCAAGCAATTCTCAAAAAATGCCAAAAAATAAACTAAAATTAGTTAAGTAGGAATATGTCATTTTTACACAAGATGCAGCATAAAGTTGCAGAGAATTGAGAAGAATCAACTGAAATCAAACATTAGTCAGTTTTGTCTGAAAGGAAGTCTATGACCTTGAACAAGCCACTTAACCTCTCTGGGACTTATTTTCTCTGTTTAAAAAGAAAC
The DNA here is from genome assembly GCA_028533885.1 of Nasua narica. Classification (NCBI taxonomy): domain Eukaryota; kingdom Metazoa; phylum Chordata; class Mammalia; order Carnivora; family Procyonidae; genus Nasua; species Nasua narica. The sequence continues at coordinate 11,371,771 of CM052812.1, forward strand.
GTACGTGTTGCAGGGGGAGTGGTCTAGTCAAAAAATGGGCGATCGTTCTCAGTCTTTTTTTTCCCCTCTAGCTTATAAAGGGGAAGGACAGGAAAAGCACATTCTTACAGAAAGATTCAGAAAAATAGGAAAATTTTAAGGTAAGTAGAGTCATAGTTAACCACAGTTTACCACTGGGCTTTACAATTTAGAAAGCGCTTTTACACACGTAACTATACGTACTCCTCACAGCGAGCCTGTGAGGCAGAAAAGGCAACTATGATTTAACACCACTGGACAAGTGGGGTCACTGAAGCTCAGAGATATTAAGCGACTGGCTCAAGGACAGAGAAGCAGGGGTGGATCCAGGATCCCCGCCAGATGCACGAGCAGCACGGAGAGTCCATTGGCCCTCGGCGGTCAGATGCCGCCCTCCCAAGTACTAAGGTCTTGCAGGGTATTCTTGCGGCTTACTAGGCAACAGACGGGTGAAGAGTTACCAACATCCAAAAAACACAAACCCTTTTAATTTAAAGTAAGACTCTTCAGTAGTTCGAGAAGTGACCTTATATGTGAACCACACGGACACCAGTTCCCCATACAAACTGTTTTGCTTACAACGGCGGACTTGGCTCAGTCACAACCGACGCCTTTTTCAGTCCACACGTCTCTCTCTTAAACCGTAAAGCACTATGGGAAACGGTTATTACTGCACTGGCAATGTCTTCCACCTTCTCACATGCGGAAAAACGGACTTTGATCTTTAAGACTGATAGAGCTATTGAAACTTGAACAAGCTGCTCCCCTTCGTACATGGTGGATGCCAAGAGTACAGAGAAAAGTGGCAGAAGTGGACTGAGAAGGAAGTTTGGTTTGGTTTGGCTTGTCACGTCTAAAAGGACGGTCACCACATCTCTACAGAAGTGATAATAAAGCCAACAGGATTTTCCTCATCCTATTCTTTGCTCTGGAAACCACCACCGGCCAGAGCCGACTGACGGTGACACGAAAAATCTTAGGAATATAATCTGCTTCTTCTTAGTCTCCACCCGTTCTATCACTCCTTTTCTTTATGTACATCTGAATTGAACAGAGTAAGCTCTGGATGAATTCCAAAACTATGTATAGGATTCTGGTATTTCTATTCTAACAGGCAAATCGTTTCCTTCAGGGTAGCTGAGACGCTCCAACTGAATGGTTCAGCCTTTTCCCATGATCCCCGCTCGCCTGCATTCCTTTCCTTCCTCTCCCCAAGTAAAGGCACCCATGACTTCTTAGCGCCCACACGACACCACTCTTCAAAAATCAGCAGGCCATGATTTCTTCCTACCGAACACCGCTGCCGGCTGAAGGAAGGGTGTGAGAAAGGAAAAACGATCAAAGGTCAATTGAAGGGCAAAAGAGGGGGAAAATCCTGAAAAAAGGACCAGAGAAAGTGGAAAGTGAAGCTCAGTTACATCAGTGTCCTCAGGCATTACTTCATCTTTCCCCGAAGTTCCTCTTTTAAAGGAGCTGGACAAACAGGGGGCCAGATAAGCATGTCTGAAGTAGAAACTTGGGGGAAATCAAACTCTAACACTGAATGAGCCACAGCCAAGTAGACATCATCTGATTATCAGGCCCTCATTCACACAAAGACCACTCAGAATAGATAATATAAATAAAAAAAGGATATTTGATCTTGGTCAGAAAACTTCAATTTAAGCCTTGGTATGCTGCATGATTTCCCCCAAGCACATGATTTCCTGAGGCTCACCTTTCTAAACTATGAACAGGAAAAAGATATCAACGATCTACCTATTTTACAGTGTTGCTGTGAAAATCTAAATGAGAAAAACAGTACACATTTGGGGCAAGTACAAATTTCTTTATTCTTTACCTTTCTATTTCTTTCTCTATTCTTTACTACAGTGTTGTAAAGAATAACAAAATCCTTAACTGAAGATCCTCTCTTCAATCCCATATAGTACCCATATTCTGCCTCTCTTAAAAGTTATACAGGAATGAGCATGACTCAAATGCCTAACTATAAAGTGGCTTTTCAGATACTGAAATATACATCGGAAATAAACACTGCGTAGTCACCTACTAAAAAGTTTAGAGGCCAACCATAAAGTACAGTTATGCACATAGAAAGCTAATGCTATCACCATCAATAAAATATTGCAAATTTTAGCCCAGTAGTAGGCTAAGAAATCTACAGCTCATCTACTATCCTACCTATATGCAGTATAGTAGAAAAAGCCTGGGGCTTGATATCTGAATGACCTAAATCTGAATCCCATTGAGGTTAGTGTAAGTGGTAGTCCTTAGCCAAGTCTGACCTGAAATATCCTCAAACGTAAATTAGCAAAACTACTACCCACACTTCAGGGGATTAAGGTTATTGTGATCATGTCTGTATTGGGCCTACTCTGGTGCCCAGGCCACAGTGGTTACTTAATATATGGTGGCCAATAACCTGACACCCTTCCCATTCCCCCAAAGCAAGATCTTCACGTTTTTTTAGGAATACTAAAATTACATGATTCAACACAATTAACAAAAACTCTCTCGACCAAATACAATGAAAGGGATTCTCTAAAATCATTCAGAGTCTCAAGTTGTGTGCTGAGAATTAATGTAAGCATGAGATCAATCTAAAGAGTTTAAAATCTGCCACACCTGGGTGGCTCAGTCAGTTAAGTGTCTGACTCTTGGTTTTGGCTCAGGTCATGATCTCGGGGTGGTGGTGAGATTCTCTCCCCCTCTCCCAATACCTGGTTCCCCCCTGGTGAGATTCTCTCCCCCTCTCCCAATGCCTGGTTCCCCCCTGCGTGTGTAAGATCTTTCTCTCTCTCAAATAACTAAATAAATCTCTAAGACAAACAAAATACATACGCTAAAGTGATTTATAACCTCAGCTACTGTTCCCTTCAGCCACTGGGACGCCTGATGAAGAGGTGGCTATTTTCTAACAACCTCCCCGTGAGAAGCAACTGCTCTAAGAGCTAGGCTGACTACTGTCTCTTCCCTGAGGACAGACGAAAACAGGGGGGACAAGAGAGGACTTAACGCGGAAAGCTAAATTAAGGAAAGCAGATCAAGGAAGATTTGGACATTAACTTCATCATGAATTAGCCTTAAGTGTATACCTCAACTAACAACTGGTCAGTCTGCATAGAGCTGTGTTGATATCCCCTCAGGCTAGTTCCCTTCCTGCTCTGGAGTTCAAGACTATATTAAGATTTGATCCATGACAAAAGTTTTGTTTTTTTTAATAGGTAAATGAAATTCTTATTGAAGACAGACTGAAGTCTAATCAGGCTCCCTCTTCTTCTTCTAGCTTAATATTAAGCGACTGTTCATTTTTTTGAAACTATATATTAAGACATGTGCCTTCAGCCAGTAATGAGGCGGCAATATATAAATTAGAGTTCACGTTGTATTTTCCCCACAAAATTTTTGTGTTTAGAACTTTCCTCATTGCCCCATGCTCAGCCTTCAGGCAGCCTGAGAATCACCCACGATGACTGCCAAAATAGATGCCCTGACAACACACAAAAGAACGGGTGGGCAGAGTGAGTGTGCGTGTACAAACACACACGTGATGATCTCCTAAGACGAGCTCTTAAAACTCAAACTTCCAGACAGAGATTGATGGTGGAGGAGGGTGGAGCAGGGCGGCCTGGGGAGGAGCTGGATACAAAGAAAAGATTAAGACCTGGGAAGCAAAATGAAAAAGAACTGGGAGAGAGAGTCTTAAGGAGGGAAGAGTCTCTGGTTTACCAGAGAGAGGAGGGAAGAGGGATTAGACTAGGTACCAGTGGAAGAAGGGGGGGGGGAGGGACTACAAGAGTAAAGAGAAAACAAAGAGATTCCACCAAATTGAGACTTTAGAATGAGCCCTCCCTCCTGCTCCAATTCCGTGGGTTTTGTTTTGTTTTGTTTTGTTTCTTTCCAGGAAGCTACAACACACTTCTGTTTCAACAGAAGGATTATAGTAACAAATCAAATAAAGGAAACCTATGCTAAAAATGTAAGCTACCTACACTGCAAGGTCTCAAAACGGAAATACTTCTTTCCCCGTTTTGTGGGGGGTTCCAAAACAGTAGAGACAGGGAAGGGGAAGGAGACAGGGGAGGGAGGGGAGCAACCAAGCTCTTCCTGAATACGAGGAGTTTTTTGACTAGGTACTTATTTTCATTTTACCTTTTCGGGGTCAGATTGGTACATTCTTAAACCAAACACAGCATTCCACTCTGTAAACCAGAATCTGATGAGTGGCTCCACCATCACAGAGAGAACTTAGGTCCTTGTGCAAACACAAGGCAGATGCGGAACCAGCACTTGCTTTGGGTAGTACTCTCATACCCCCAATCGGGAGGCTAAAACTCCAATAAGGTTCGAACTGACAGTGCACTGGAAAAGGAAAAATAGCAAAGTGAAAGGGAGGGCCTAAGTTTAGCCACAAAACCATGCAATTAGAGACGTGTGTAAACAGGCAGTAAGTGGAAAACAGTGGGAAACAGAGAAACGGGCTACGTAGGTACACACCGATCTACGGATTAGAACCGTTTTCCTTCTGGGGTGCTACACAAGAAGAAAATTACTTTCTACAGAGAAACCATGCTCCTCGCCCTAAATGGCTCTTGTCGCCGGGCAGGGGGCGGCCCGCCCCGTTAAGGGATGTCCAGCGCAACCCCCTAGCGCTCACTTACTTTCGTCCGGCCATTGATTTTGTAGTTGCCCAGCTTCCCGTTACAGTGGCGGATCAGGTCGTCCATGCTGCTCATGAGCAGCCCGATGGTTTCGCAGCCTGGCTCCTTGCCCTCGATCCAGGTGATCTTATCGCCTCGGATGTCCTTGGACGAGTCGCTCTTCTGGCTGACCAGCTGGCCGTCCGTGAACTTGCCGGTGTCGTGCAGGGCGCGCACCTCGTCGCCGATCTGCTGCCCGGTCTCCTTGCCCAGGAAGTCGTCCACCACACAGATGCCGTGCTTGTTCATGCACGGCACGATGTACTCCAGCGCCAGCTTCAGCGCCGGCAGCGGCTTCGTCTGCCCGTTGGGCCGCAGGCCGCCGCCGTGGCTCAGCCCCTCGCCCGGCGTGTTGCTGGGCGGGTACAGGTTCGTCTTCTCCGGGTCCTCCTCCTTCGCGGGCTCCGCCTCGGCCGCTGCCGCCTGGCTCTGGCCGCCGGCAGCCGCGCGAGGCGGGGACGCGGCCGCCGCGGGGTCGGCCGCGGGCTTGGCCTTTGCCATAGCCGTGTCCCCGGCGGCCCGCGGGCCCGCCTTCTCCGCGGCGGCGGCGCTGTCCCGGCGCGGCGCTGCCTTCCTGGCCTCCCTGGCCCCGGCCCCGCCGGCCCTGGGCGGCGGCGCGGAGGCGGCCGGCGCGGAGCCGGGGTGCCGGTGCTGGCCCGCTCCGTGGCCGGGGGCGCCCTCGCCGCCCTGGCACACTAGCTTGTGCTTCTTCCAGTCCTGGCGCTGGTGCTCCTTGCTGCAGTAGAAGGAGCTGCGGCAGCGGCTGCAGCGCAGCAGGTTCTCCATCTTCCCGCACAGCTCGCAGTACTGCCGGTCTCGCTCGCTCGGGCTCGGCCCGCCGGGCCCGCCGCTGTCATTAGCCATGGCGGCGGCGGCGGCGGCGTTGGAGGCGGCAGCCGAGCAGGAGAGGTGGCGGCCGGAGGGCTTCGCCCGGGGACGGGGAGCGGGCGGAGCGACAGAGGCCGTCACTGCGCCATGCACCCGCCTCTCCCCTCCTGAGGGAGGCCGGCGCCCCGCGCCCTCGGCCCGGCCGCTTCCTCGTCCTCGGGTCCGGCCGCGCAGCGCCGGCGGCCGCCTCAGCGCCTCATCGCGGCTCCGCTCGGGCACGCGGGGCCCGGCGCGCGAGACCGGCCGCCTCGGCCACCGCCGCCGCCTCAACGTCCGCGGGTGCCGGGCCGGGCCTGTGGAGGAGCGCAGGGCGTGCGGGCGCCACTCGCTCTGCGCGCTCTGCACGTACACCACGGCCCCGCCACGACCCGGGCGGGCGGCGCGCGAGGGCGGAGGGGGCCGAGGGGAGGGCCGAGGGGAGGGCCGAGGGGGCGGCGGCCGCGCACACACGCTCGGGCGCGGGCGGTGCCGGGGCCGCCTCCGCTCGCCGGCACTCGGCCGGGCTGGGCCTGGGAGCCGGGTCCCGGCAGCCTGTCCCCCCCGCCCCTCTGTGGGCTCCGCCCGGGGCGGGCCCGGGACGCGGAGGCCGGCGCGCTGCCACCGCCCGCCGCGGCCTGCGCGGGGACGCCGAGGGGCAGGCCCGCGAGAGCGGAAGGGCGGGGCCGCCCGGCCCTGCGCGGCGGACGGTGCCTACACCTGCTGGGGAGAGCGCGTCGGCGGGAGGCGCGCCGAGCGGGGGCCCCGGAATATGGCTGCTATTTGTTTAGGACCCTCCCGGTGTGTTGTAGGCGCGCTCCAGCCTCCGCTGCAAGGTGGCTCTCGCAGTCCTGGTCTTGCATCGGAGGAAACGGAAATTCAGAGAAGTAAAGTAACTTGCCCAAGGTCACGCAGGACTGGGACTGAATCCGGGAATGAGGCTCTGTCAGATTCCAAGGCTGCTTTTTCCATGACACCAATACGGCCTCTATTTCGAGGCCTGAAGTGGTTAAAAACAAAAAAGTAAATATTGCTGCAGCATTCATCTAAGCCCCTATGCCCCGTGTGAGCCACACTTCCAGGTACTGAAATTTTACTTTATTTAAAAAAAAAAAAATCATTTCTAAACCTCATGACATTTTGCCGAGTGTCAAACACTGTGAAGAAATTTTTGGCTACCAAGTTCAAGTTAATCAGTGGTCATTCCAATATCCACATTCAGGCACTTAAATTCAAACTGATGGAATTACTCAGAATTGGATTTGGCCTGTCAACGAGCATTAACGACTTTTTAAATTTAAAAAATCTCGTATTAGAATCTGTGCTACGCCCGAGGAATACTATTTTTGTTTTGTAAAACATAAAAACCTTATCAGATATAAGCCAAAGATTTCTTTCCACTTCGCCATTTAAGAATAAAAAGAGCTGCAAATTAGATTTTCACAATTTTTATTGAACACCTGCGAATGTGAAAATGCTGTGGTAGGCTTGCATATCATCTGAATAGATTGAAAGTAACGTCAGTCCTTGAGATAGCCTTTCAGACTAGCAACACAACAGTTGAAAGGTGTAGGTCCAAGGCAGAAGAATATAAGGAATAATTATAAACCACTTTGTAGAATTTTTTTTTTTAAACTGGCCTGAATCAAAAACATCACAGCGCTCCATCAACTGTGCAGAACTTAAAAGTGTCACTAAATTCTTCTATATAAATAAACAGTATCCTGCTGATCCAGTCTGGTGAAACAGGACAGTAATTCCAATCAGTTTGGACTTTGGGAGACTGAGGTAAGCGTTATTATACTCACAGCTTCGAATTCCAAACCAAACTAAAAGTCCAACTTTCTGGAAAGAATCAAGACCTGGATCCATCTCATTGTGTATCCAACTTTCCCAGAGCTCAATTAAATGCAGTAAAATATTGTTTCAGATACTGCTAATTAGGCTTTTCAACAAATGCCTTAGAAGCATCCTACATGCCACACTGTATCTGGCACACAAATGAACTAGTTCTACTGTGTGCGCTCGGCAGGTATGAGGTCCAGTGCCGGGAGCAGATAAATAATGACAACCTAGAATCTGGACTAGCTTTCCTAAGAAAGGGATGGATAGAATGGGATAGGAACTATGAAAAAGGAATTGCTGGGTCTGCCTTTTGCACTAAGCAAGATTCCAAGCAAATTAGTTAAGAAATTCTTAAAAATGTAAGGAAGCTATTCAATGGCTTAAAAGAGCAAGCTTTTAAAACATTTTTGATATACATAAATTATATGAATTATAATTCCAGTATAAGTAAAATCCAATACTTCATAGGCCTTCTTTTGCTAGAGTGATTATAAATGATTCTTAACTGTTCTCAAGGGTGGGAACTTTACTGCAGAACACTCATTCCACAGTTGATTCTTCTAAATTTCGTTACTTGTAGGTACTAAAAGTAGCCCAACAATTTTGTTAAAAATTACCGTTTAGGTCTATGGTGTACAAACAAGTGTATTTACTTCTCTGTATGCTCTTTTCATTGATGTCTAGTTAAAAGAACACATACTCATATCAAAATTAGTGGGTCGCCTGGGTGGCTCAGCCGGTTAAGTGCCTGCCTTGGGCTCAGGTCATGATCCCAGGGTCCTGGGATCAAGCCCAACGTGAGGCTCTCCCCTCAGCGGCGAGATTGCTTCTCCCTGTGCCTGCCTCTCCCACTGCTTGTGCTCTCCCTCTGACAAATAAATACAGCCTTAAAAACAAAAACAGAACCTTCATTAGCCTCCCTTTTGTTCCGATTAAGTACACAAAGTCACAAATTGAACACGTATACCTTGAAAGTACTCAAAGACGACACTTCCGAAATTTTCATGAACAGAGCGGTCAAACATAAAATATTATTTCAAATATTTTGAAAGATCCACAGTTTCTGAATTTTCACTTATTCAGGCTCCATAATCTGTGAACTAACTCCAAGTTAGTGAGATTTCACCAAAACATCTGCTAGCAAGGCAACAAACAGCCAATGAGAAGTTCAGGAACAGGATTCTGGAATGCTACCAGCCTTGTAGCAACGGTCACTTACTCAGATGTTAGAAGATTTACATTGTCCTGTAGGAACTTATAAACACTTACACGGTGCTTATATTATGTCAGTCTCTGTTCTAAGCACTTACAAATACTCATTTAATCCTCCTGAAAACACTATGAGGTGGGTACTATTATGATGCTCATTTACAGAGCGTGATACAAGAGTAAGGCAATGAATGAGTGTCCCTCCCAATTCTCGGGATTATATGATTAGTAGCATTAGGAGTGTTACCTAATACTCCGGGGAGAACAAAGGCTTGTGTCTCCCAAAGCCAGGAATTATTACGAGTTTTTTCCTGCCCCCAACCTAATCCAGATCAACTGTTCTAGAAACGGAAGGATGAATTAAAGCACCAGTGCTGTCATCCCCATACCGCACTGGCTGGGGCCAAAGCTAACCCACCACCTATCTGGCTTCCCTTTGCTCTTTCTGGCAACGCTCACGTAAACTATAAGGCGGTAACCACTACAAACTAACAAGAGACTTACAAAGATTGTGCAGAGCTGAGAGTCAATGTGGGGGACAGACTCAAGTGAGGAAATGAATTTACAAATGGCTGTGTTGACTCTTGAGGAAAGCCCAGGGAACAATTTACCTTCAAGGGACTAGCCCCATTTCTCCTTTAAAAATATGTTAAAAATTTCAGCAAAGAGAGTATCTTTGCTGTTCAGGAAATAAAAAAATCAAACATCTGATTGTTAACTAATGACCTCTTGTTTCCCCATCTGTGACGATCTTGTTTTAATATGTTACAGAGAACAGAAAAATCGCGAGTATAACATAGGCATCCCACCAAGATAAACAGGAAGACGATCTTTGAGTTCTGGGAAAGCAACTACAAATCTGAGCCATTTTCTAACTATAGTATTGGGAGGTGCTCAAGTAGGTGTCGTTAGGAAATAGCACCTGATTTTCTCTGTACTGGGGGTTCTGCCAGGTACACACATAAGCCGTGTGCTTCCCCACGTACGTGGAGCCAGCTTTGCTGTCTACTAAGGTTTCTTTAGGAAATTAGATATTTCAAAAGATTTTTATGTATTCTAGAAAATGTATCTATCACCCATAACTTTATCAGCTTTACCACCACATAAACTTTATCAGCTTATGGTTTAAAACTTACCAATCCAGTTAAAAATTGATCATCTCATCTCAAAAAATAGGACCTAAAACTTTAAACTTTCTCACTATAGTGATTTTTTTATTATTATTACTCACAAACACGGGATACTATATGTTATGTGTTACTGTAATTACACAATGAGGCCTTCCCCTCCCACCCCCAACAAACATTACTTAATGTTGAACTGACTTTTAGTGTATTCCCAGAAGTAATTTATACCAATCCAGGCTGGAGACAGCTTAATAATTTTTTTCCACAACATTGTTTTGCATGAAAAAAATTTAAACATACATAAAAATAGAGATAATCCTATAATCAACCTCAATCCCAATTAGTTCAGTAGTTACCAACATCTTTTTATAAGTTTTTAAAAAATATTTTATTTATTTATTTGACAAAGAGATGCACAGTGAGAGAGGGAACACAAGCAGGGGGAGTGGGAGAGAAAGAAGCAGACTCCTGGGCTGAGCAGGGAGCCCGACGTGGGGCTCAATCCCCGGACCCTGGGATCATGACCTGAGCTGAAGGCAGACGCCTAACGACTGAGCCACCCAGGCGCCCCTAGTTACCAACATTTTAACAACCTAATCCTGCCCCCATTTTGCCTTTTTAAAAAATTATTTCTTTACTGAGATATAATTGACATAGAACCTTTATTAGTTTTAGTTGTACAACATAAGGATTTGACACATGTATATATTGTGAAATGATCACCACAATAAGTCTAGTTAACATCAATCACCTCACATAGTTACAATTTTTTTCTTGTGATAAGAACTTCTAAGATCTACTCTCTTAGCAACTTTCAAATATACAACTCAGTATTATCAACTAGAATCATCACATTGTCCATTAGATCCCCAAGATTTATTTATCTTTTAACTGGAAGCTTGTACCTTTTGACCACCTTACCCATTTTGCCCACCCCACCAACCCCCACCTTTGGATCCACCAATCTGTTCTCTCCATCTATGAGCTTACTAGGTTTTTTAAAATTCAGATTCCACACATAAGTGATATCAGATAGTATTTGTCTTTCTCCGAGTTATTTCACTTAGCACAATGCAGTCAAGATCCATCCATATTGTCACACATGGCACAATTTCCTTTTGTTTTTTTAAAGATTTTGTTTATTTATTTGACAGAGAGAGAGAGAGATCACAAGTAGGCATAGAGACAGGCAGAGGGAGGGGGGAAGCAGGCTCCCCGCTGAGCAGAGAGCCCGATGTGGGACTCGATCCCAGGACCCTGAGATCATGACCTGACCCGAAGACAGAGGCTTTAACCCACTGAGCCACCCAGGCGCCCCAATTTCCTTTTTTATGGCTGAATAATATTCAGCCATAAAACTATATATCTAGATAACTATATATCTAGATAACTCACAACTATATGGATATGTGTATCTCACAACTTCTTTATCCATTCATCCATCAATAGACCTAGATTGTTTCTGTATCTTGGCCTTTGGAAATAATGCTGCAATGAATGTGAAATGAATACACCTTTTTGAGTTAGTGTTTTTGTTTTCTTTGGATAAATACCCAGAAGTTGAACTGCTGGATCATATGATAGCTCTATTTTTAATTATTTGAGGAAACTCCATGCTGTTTTCTTTAGTGGCTAGACCAATTTACCTTTCTACCAATGGCGTATAAGGTTTTGCTTTTCTCCACAACCCTGTCAACGCTTATTTATTTCTTGTCTTTTCTGAATTAGCCATTCTAACAAGTGTGAGGTGGTATCTCATTGTGGTTTTGATTTGCATTTCTCTGATGATTAGTGATGTTGAACACCTTCTCATGTACCTGTTGGCTCTCTGTGTGTCTTCTTTGAGAAAATACCTATTCAGATCTCCTGCCCATTTTTAAATCAGTTTCTTTTATACTCTTACATTGTATAAGTTCTTTATAATCTTGTATATTAATCCCTTATCATGGATTTTAAAATATTTTCTGCCATTCAGTAGGTTACCTTTTCATTTTGTTGATGATTTCCTTTGCTGTGCCAAAGCTTTTTATTTTGATGTAATTCCACTTATTTTTGTTTTTGTTGCCTTTGCTTTTGGTGTCAAATTTAAAAAGTCATCACCAAGACCAATGTCAGGGAGTAACTGCCTTTAGTTTCTTCAAAGTATTTTATAGGGGTGCCTGGGTGGCTCAGTGGGTTAAAGCATCTGCCTTTGGCTCAGGGTCGTGGGATCGAGCCCCGCATTGGGCTCTCTGCTCAGCAGGGAGCCTACTTCCCCTCTCTCTCTCTGCCCGCCTCTCTGCCTACTTGTAATTTCTCACTCTCTGTCAAATAAATAAATACAATCTTTTAAAAAACACAAAAAAACCAAAGTATTTTATGGTTTCAGGTCTTATATTCAAGTCTTTATTCCATTTTAAGTAATTTTTGTATATACTCTAAGATAGTGGTACAGTTTTATTCTTTTGCATGTGGCTGTCCAATTTTCCCAACAGTATTTATTAAAGAGATTGTTCTTTCCCTATATTCTTGGCTTCTATGTTGTAAATTAATTGACCATATATATGTGGGTTTATCTCAGTGCTCTCAATTCTGTTCTAGTGATCTTTTTTTTAATGCTAATATCATACTGTTTTGATTATTATAGGTTTGTGATACACTTTGAAATCAAAGAACAGAAATTTCTATTTCTTCATGATTCAGTGATTCAGTCCTGGTAAGCGGTCTGTCACCATGAATTTATTCATTTCTTCGAGATTGTCCGATTTCTTTTTTAAAGATTTTATTTTATTTATTTTAACAGAGAGAGAACACAAGCAGGCAGAAAGGCAGGCAGAGGCAGAGAGAGAAGCAGGCTCCCTGCCGAGCAAGGAGCCCGATGTGGGACTCTATCCCAGGACGCCGGGATCATGACCTGAGCCGAAGGCAGCCGCTCAACCAACTGAGCCACCCAGGCGTCCCGAGATTGTCCGATTTCTTGACATATAATTCACAGTGGCCTCCAAATTTGTTCCTTTTTTTGGCTGAAGTATCATAAAGCATATCCCAACTTCAATGTGCGTATCTAATAAGGACTTTTTTTTTTTTTTAAGATTTTACCTATTTATTTGATGGAGAGAGAGAGAGAGAGAGAGAGAGTAAGCAAGCACAAGCAGGGGAAGCCAGAGAGGGAAAAGCAAGCTCCCCACTGTTGCAGGGCTCGATCCCAGGACCCTGTGATCATGACTTGAGCCGAAAGCAGACATTGAACCGACTGAGCCACCTAGATGTTCTGATTCCTGTGTGTTTTAGATGTGTTCACATTAATCCTTGATAACTTTCTTGCCTTCTGGTGTAAGATGGCCCAGACTCATCCTGTACCCTACTCCTGACCTGAAATCAGTCATTTCTTCAAAAACCTCGGGTTCCTTTTAGAAGGAAATGGTAGTTAGAAACCACTATCATGGTACTCATGGCCACTGGGTTGTTATTGCTTCTAGATCTTTTCAACGATTAGAGCTAGGAAATAGGTAATTTTTTTTCAAGAGAAAAAAATCTTGAATTCATACTAACATTCCAGTTCAAATGTAACATTATAGGGCGATATATATTTGTGTTTCATTTTCTCATATGAAACTTTCTTTCCTGATGACATTTGCAAAACTATTTATCTGCTTTATCCCACCTAAGAGTTCATTGTATTCTTTTTGTCTGTGTAATATGTCCCATTAGGGACAGATAGTGAAAACCGTATGTTTTAAAGTCACCTGATCTAATGATTTTCTCTATAGGACTGCGCCATCAGCTTGAGATGGAGTTAGTTTACTTTCAGTTCTGTTTTCAATTTTTAGGGGATTGATTTTTTTTCCATTTTGGAATAATTACCTTTAATTATACAGTACATAGCATATAGCTAGACATTGTTCTAAATTCTTCCCATGCATCATCTAATTTAACCCTCACAGTAAACCTATGGTGGGTATTACCACCTCTGCTTTGCACTTAGGGAGAGTGAGGTACTACCAAGTTCCAGAGTTCCCAAGATCACAAGGGGCAGGATAAGGATTTAAACTGAAGGGTCTGATTTATAATCCCTGGGCAAAACATGATAAGTTCCATTAAGAGAGATAAATGTGAATTACTATGGGGGAGTCAAAGAAGGGAAATTGCATTTTTTAAATTTTATGATAGTCATCCCATTAAGTGTCAAGTGATCGCTCACGGTGGTTTTGATTTGCATTTCCCTGATGATAAGAAATGTTGAGCACCTTTCATACCTGTTGGCCATTTATATATCTTCTTTGGGGCACCTGGGTGGCTCAGTTGGTTGAGCGACTGCCTTTGGCTCAGGTCATGATGCTTTAGTTCCGGGATCGAGTCCCACATTGGGCTCCCAGCTCTACGGGGAGTCTGCTTCTTCCTCTGACCTTCTCTCCTCTCATGCTCTCTCTCGCTTTCTCTGTCTCTCAAATAAATAAATAAAATCTTTTTTAAAAAAAGACTTATATATCTTCTTTGGAGAAATATTTATTCAAGTCCTTCGTCCATTTTTAAATTGGATTATGTGGGTTTTTTTCTATTGGGTTGTAGGAGTTCCTTATATATTATGGACACATTATCGTATATATTGTTTGAAAATATTTTCTTCCACTCAGGTTGCCATTTCACTGTTTGTTTCTTCGGCTATACAGAAGCTTTTTAGGTTAATGTAGTCCCATGTAGTCTCCTGTCTATTTTTGCATTTCCATGCTTGTGGTTTACGTGTGATATCCAGGAAATTACTTTTTCCCTATGTTTTTTTCTAGGAGCTTTGTGATTTCAGTGAAATCAAAGACAATGAAATCTTTGATCCAGTTAATTTTTGTGAGTAGTGTAAGATAGGGGTCTGATTTCATTCTTTTGTTTTTGGCTGTCCAGTTTTCCCCAATACCACTTATTTAAGAGACTGTCCTTTCCCCATTGTGTGTTGTTGGCCCCCTTGTCCAAAATCAGCTGACCATATATGTAGGGGTTTATTTCTGGACTCTCTATTCTGTTCCACTGATCAATTTGCCTGTTTTATGCCAGTACTATACTGTTTTGATTGCTACAGCTTTATACTATAGCGTGAAATCAGATACTGCGATGCCTGCAGGTCTGTTCTTTCTTAGGATTGCTTTGGCTAATTGGGGTCTTTTGTGATTACATACACATTTTAGAGTTGCTTATTCTATTTCTATAAAAATAAACACCACTGGAATTTTGATTGGGATTCCTTGAATCTGTAGATTGTTTTGGGTAGTATGGACATTTTTGCCATATGAATTCTTCCAATCCAAGAACATGGGATACTTTCCATTTATTTGGGTCTTCTTTGATCTCTTTCATCAATGTCTTATAGTTTTCACTGTACAGGCCTTTTATATCCTTGGTTAGATTTATCCCTAAGTATTGTTTTTCATGCTATTTTAAATGGAATTGTTTTCTTAATTTCAATTTCATATAGTTCATAGTGTATAGAAGTGCAGCTGATTTCTACATGTTGATTTTGTATTTGTATTCAACTTCAACTAAATTCATTTCTTCACTGAATTCATTTCTTAATTCTAACAGTTTTTAGTAGGGGCTTTAGAGTTTCTATATATAAGACCACATCATCTGTGAACAGAGATAACTAATTCTTCTTTTCTGATATGGATGACTTTTATTTCTTTTCCTTGCCTACTTGCACTAGCTAGGACTTCCAATACTATGTTGAATAAAAATGGTGAAAGTGGGCATCCTTCTCTTGTTTTTCATCTTAGAGGAAAAGATTTTAACTTTCACCATTGGGTATCACTGAGGACCTGTTATATATGGCCTTTGTTATGCTGAGGAACATTTATTTCTTCTAAACCCAATTTTTTGAGTGTTTTTATCATGGAAAAAATGTATTTTGTCAAATGATTTTTCTGCAGTTATTGAGATGATCATATGATTTTTGTCATTGATTTTGTTGACGGTGTATCACACTGGTTGATTTGCAGATGTTGAAACATCCTTGCATCGCAGGAATAAATCCCACATGTTCAAGGTGAAATGATCCTGTTGAAGTGCTGTCGAATTTAGTCTGTGAATATTTTGTTGAGAATTTTTACATCTACATTCATCAGGCCTGTAATTTTCTTTTCTCACAGTGTCTTTATTTGGCTTTGGCATCAAGGTAAGGCCATCCTCATAAAATGAATTTGGGGGTGTTCCTCTTCTTTAGTTTTTCTGAAGAGTTTGAGAAGCATTGGTATTAATTCTTCTTTGTTTGGCTGAATTCACCAGTGAAACCATCTGGTCCTAGACTTTTCTGTCTTGGGAAGTTTTTTGATGGCTGATTCAACCCTCTTACCCCTATTGGTCAGTTTAGATTTTCTATTTCTTTATGATTCATTCTTGGTAGACACTATGTTTCTACGAATTCATCCATTTCTTCTAGTTTATCCAGCCTGTTGGCATATAATTATTTATTGTAGTCTTTCATAATCCTTTGTATTTTTGTGGTATTATTTGTAATTTCACCTGTATTTTTTTATGAAGAAATCTATAAATAATAAATTTACAAATGTATAAGTCTCTTTATAAGCAGATATATATATTTTTAATGTCAATTAAAAATTAAAAGCATGCATATTTTAATTAAAATATTAAAATTAAATATTAGAATTTTAATTAAAAATACATAATTTAAAATATGTATATTTTTAACTTCCTCTTCTCTTATATAAAAGGTAGCATATTACATGTCCTGATTTGCATTTTACTTATTTTACTTAATATATTATGGGAAACACTGCACATTTCTTCCCCAGAGACCTTCCTCATTTTTTGCTATAAATGCATGGGTTTCCAGGTCTCCATCATGTGAATATACTGTAGTGTATTCAACCAGTCTCCTGTGCTTGAGTGTTTACACAGTTTCCTTATATTGATAGTTTTATTTTTTCTTTTTTTCCTGATTCATTTAGCTAATGTATTGTCAGATTTGTTCATCTTAAGAAAACAGTTTTGGTTTCATTAATTTTCTTTATCATTTATTTTCTATTCACTGATTTCTGCTTTTTGAGTAATTTCCTTTTTCAATTCATTCTGGATTTAAAAAAGAATTTATTTATTTATTTGTTTGTTCATTCATTCATTCATTCCAGATTTAACTGTCTTTTTCTGGTTTGTTAAGGTGGAAACCTGGGAACATGTTTAGAGTTTCTTCTTTTCCAAATGAATACTTAAAGGTATAAATTCCTCTATAAATATTACATTAGCTGCAATCCATGTATGTTGATATGTTGTGTTTTCATTTTCATTCAGTAAAATATGTTTTGAGATAATATCCCTTGTGATTTCTTCTTTGACTCATGGCTATTTAGAAATGGGTTATTTAATTTCTAAAGTGGGGTGTGTGTGTATGTGTATATGTGTGTGTGTGTGTGTGTGTGTGGTGTTAATTTTTAAATGTTTGGAATTTCCAGGTATCTTTCTGCCATTGATTTCTAATTTAATCCCATTTGGGATGGAGAACATATTCTTTATTATTTCAATTGTTTTTCAATTTATTGAGACTTGTTTTATGACCCAGCTCTGGTGAATGGTCCATGTGTGCTTGAAAAGAAACGATCCTCCACTGTCGCTGAGTCGAATGTTCCGTAGAATTTAGTTGGGTCGAGTTGGTTGATAGGATTCAAGTTTTCTATATTCTTACTTATTTTCTGTGTATTATCAATTGTTGAGAAAGGAGTATTGAAATCTCCAGCTATAATTATATGGGTTTTTTGTGTTCTCTCTTGCCTGAGAGCTTTTGCTTTTATATTTTGATGCTCTATTATTAGATACACATTGAAATTGTTATTTCTTAGTGAATTGATTTTTTTTTTCCCCAGGGAGAGAGAGAACGGGAGAGAGAGCACAAGCAGGGAGAATGGCAGGCAGAGGGATAAGCAGGCTCCCCACTGAGGAAGGAGCCTGATGTGGGACTTGATCCTAGGACTCTGGGATCATGACCTGAACCGAAGGCAGACACTTCACCGACTAAGCCACCCAGGCACCCCTGAATTGATCTTTTTATCTTTAGGAAATACTCCTCTTTATTCATGTTAATTTTACCTTTCCCAATATTTACTCTGATATTAATATAGCCACTTTATATTACAATTAGTGTTTGCATGCTATATAATTTTCCTCCTTTTACTTATGTTTCTGTGTTTCAACCATGTTTCTTCGAGATAATATATGTAGTTGGATCTTGCTTTTATATCTAGTCCGATAATCTCTATTTGAGATAAATAAACTAGACTTTAGCAAACATTTCCTGTAGAGCCAGATGGTAAACTAGTCTCTCTCACAACTACTCAGCTCTGCTTTGTGGTGTTAAACTATCTATAGAAAAATATATAAAAATATGCACGTGGCCCCTTTATTTACAAAAAGAGGAGGCTCTGTTTCTGCTTGTTTTGCTTCTCTACCTGCTTATTCTGTTCTTGCTTCTGCTTTTCCTCCTCTTCCTTCTCTTTCTCCTCTACTTCCTCTTTTCTTCTCTTCCTTTCCTTTCCTTTGCCCCTTCACTTCCTCTGATTCTTTGTTTTTCTTCTGTTGGTAGAGTGATGTTTTCTTGGTATAATTTTCCTTAAGCATAATAAACGTCCATAAATATTTCCTTAGTACAAGTCTGGCTGGCAAAAAGAGAGAGAGAGAGAGAGAGAGATTTTCTCCGTGTTTTGTCTGAAAGTCTTTATTTTACTTTTATTTTCAAAAATATTTTTGCTGGATGTAGAATTCTAGGTTGAGAGTTTTTCTTCTAGCTAAATAAAGATGTCATTTCATTGTGTCCTGGCTCCATTGTTTCTGAGAATAGTCTTTGGTATTTCTTGCCTTTGGTCCACTACTACTGAGTTTTGTTTTCAAATGCTTTTTAGGGCTCCTGGCTGACTCAGTGGGTTAAGCAACTGACTCTTGATTCTGGGTCAGGTCATGATCTCAGGGCCCTGAGATCAAGCCCCATGCTGGGTGTGGACCCTGTTTAAGATTCTCTCCCTTCCTCTGCCCCTCCCCTCCCTGAGGCATACATGCACATGTGCCTACGTGCACACTCGCTCTCCCGTGCTCTCAAAAAAACAAAAACCCCCGAAAGCTTTTTTTTTTTTTTAAGATTTTATTTATTTATTTATTAATTAGGAAAGAGAGAGAGTGAGAGAGAGCAGGTCAGAGTGAGAAGCAGACTCCCCATGGAGCTGGGAGCCCGATGTGGGACTCGATCCCGGGACTCCGGAATCATGACCTGAGCCGAATGCAGTCGCTCAACCAACTGCGCCACCCAGGGGCCCCCCCGAAAGCTTTTTAAAGTTTCTCTTTTTCACTAGTTTGTACCAATTTGGCGAAAACATGACAATGCTGTTTTATTTGTTTCAATTCTGATTAAGGTTCATTGAGTTTCTTAGATAAGTACATGTATAGTTATCATATTAGGAAACATTTTGGCTCTTCTTTAAATATTTTTCTGCCTCCATTTTTTCCGAGATTCAAATTATACAAATATTAGATAACTTAATGTTTCACAGTTTGGTGAAGTTCTTTTCTTCCCCCCAACCTTATTCCCCTTCTCTGCTTCCATTTGAAAGCATTTCTATTACTATATCTTCAGGTACATGATCTTTTCTTTTGCAGTGTCTAACCTTCTGATAATTCCATCCAGTGAATTTCTTCATTTCAGATATCAGCTCTGAAATTTCCATTTGGCTTTTTCTTCCAATATCTTCCATTTCTCACTTCATTATGTTGTTTTCTTTTACATCCTTGAGCATGTTTATAAAGGTTTCTGCTACTTTACATGTGATGTTTGGGTCTCTTGCAATTGGACTAAATTTTCTTTGCTTATGGATTACATTTCTTTGCACGTTTAATCATTTTTAATTGTATTTTAAATGTTGTGAGTGTTTCACTGTTGAATGCTACTTTGCTGTCTTTCATTAAAGAGGGTTGGATTTATTCTGGCATGAATTTATATGTTTTTTGAAGCTTTAAAGTTCTGTATGTTACTCTTGAGAAGTCTGATGTCAGTCTAATTTTCTTACCTTTATAAGTAATTTTATCTTTATGCCTTAAGACTCTAAGCCTTTTTCCTTTGCTTTAAAGTTTGTTGTTTTTTTCTAAGATCTGCCTCAGAGCTCATTATAATAGGTCATTTTTCTCATGCATGTAGTGGGCCCTTAACTGATAAATTCAAAATATTGAAATATATTTAAATTTACTGCTAGAAAGTTAACAAAAAATTTTTTTAAACATGAGTTTTATTCTGTTGTCTCATTTCTCTTCTTCAGGGATTCCAATTATGTGTACTTTGATTTTTTTGTGTGTATTTGTCTGTTTTTCATTCCCATCACATTCTCTTGATTTCCTTTAAAATATCTTCATTTCAGTTTCGTTCTCTTGTTGTTTCCTTTTCTTTTTTTTATTATTATGTTTAGTTAGCCACTGTATAGTATGTCATTAGTTTTTGATGTAGCATTTAGTGATTCATAAGTTGCGTTTTACTCACTTTTTCCAATGTTTCTTTTTCTTTGTGATGAGAACTCTTAGGATTTACTCTTCACAAATTTCCTTTGTATCATACAGCAGAGTTAGCTCTAGTCATCATTACATTACAGCCTGTACATTACAGCCCTAGTACTGATTTATTTTATAACTGGAAGTTTGTACCTTTTGACCACCTTCCTGAAATTCCTCTTCCTCTACCCTTCACTTTTGATAACCATAAATCTGATCTCTTTTGTGAGTTTGGTTGGTGTGTGAGTGTGTGTGTTTTAGACTGCACATGTAAGTAAGATTATAGAGTATTTATCTTTTTTTGTCTGACTAATTTCATTTAGCATAATGCCTTCAAGGTCCATCCATGGTGAATTTTTTTAAAAATTTTTTATCACTAAATAATATTCCATTCATACATCGATGGATTCACTGTTTCTTTTAAATTTTTATTTGAATTCCTTCTTTCTTGGGTACATTGTAGTTTATCCTTCATTTTTTTATACACTTACACCTTTTTCTTCAATTACTTTCCTGAGTTTGATCAATTCTTGTTGCATTTCATCCTGAATTTACTTGCTTTTATCTCTTCTTAATGTTGAAATTAATCATTCTAAGGTTTTTTTAAAGATTTTATTTATTGGGGCCCCTGAGTGGCTCAGTGAGTTAAAGCATCTGCCTTCGGCTCGGGTCATGATCTCAGGGTCCTGGGATCGAGCCCCGCATCGGGCTCTCTGCTCAGCAGGAAGCCTGCTTCCCCCCCTCTCTCTGCCTGCCTCTCTACTTGTGATCTCTCTCTCTCTCTGTCAAAATAAATAAATAAAATCTAAAAAAAAAAAGATTTTATTTATTTATTTGACACAGAGAGAGAGGGACAGTGAGAGAGGGAATACAAGCAGGTAGGGAGTGGGAGAGGGAGAAGCAGGCTTCCTGCTGAGCAGGGAGCCCAATGTGGGGCTCTATCCCAGGACCCCGGGATCACGACCTGCCCCTCTAAGTGGTTTTAAAAAATTTGTCTTTAGGGGCTCCTGGGTGGCTCCGTCGGTTAGGTATATGCCCTCAGCTTGAGTCATGATCCTGGCATCCTGGGATCAAGCCCTGCATTGGGCTCCCTGCACCCCAGGGAGCCTGTTTTTCCCTCTCCCTCTGCCTGCTGCTCCCCCTTATTGTGCCCTCTGTCAAATAAATAAATAAATAAATAAATACTTTACAATTGTCTTTATGTACCTATTTGAGAATATATAATTCAGTATACAGTTTTGTGTTACAGTATACTACTTTGTGGTTCATTTTGGGGGGAGAATTTTCATCACCTAAAAGTATTTTTTTTTT
>CM052812.1:11393844-11450029 GCA_028533885.1 Nasua narica
CAAAGCAGAGGATCATAGGGGACGAAAGGAAAAAATAAAACAAGATGAAACCAGAGAGGGAGACAAACTATAAGAGATTCTTAATCATAGGAAACAAACTGAGGGTTCTTTGGAGGAGGGGGTGGGGATGGGATGATGGGCATTAAGGAGGACATGTGATGTAATGAGTACTCGGTATTACATAAGACTGATAAACCAGCAGCCAAGAATACTATATCCAGCTAGGCTGTCACTGAAAATAGATGGAAAGATAAAAAGCTTCCAGGACAAACAAAAACTAAAAGAATTTGCAAACACCAAACCAGTCCTACAGGAAATATTGAAAGGGGTCCTCTAAGCAAAGAGAGAACCTAAAAGGAACATAGACCAGAAAGGAACAGAGACAATATACAGTTAACAGTCACCTTATAGGCAATTCACACTAAATTCATATCTGTCAATAGTTAACCTGAATGTAAATAGGCTAAATGCCCCAATCAAAAGACACAGAGTATCAGAATGGATAAAAAAGACCCATCAATATGCTATCTACAAGAAACTCATCTTAGACCCAAAGACACCTCCAGATTTAAAGTGAGGGGATGGAAAACAATTTACCATGGTAACGGACATCAAAAGAAAGGCAAGGGAAGCAAGGGCAAAAATGAACTATTGGGACTTCATCAAGATCAAAAGCTTCTGCACAGTCAACAAAACCAAAAGACAACTGACAGAATGGGAGAAGATATTCACAAATGATATATCAGATAAAGGGCTAGTATCCAAAATCTAGAAAGAACTTCTCAAACTCAACACCCAAAGAACAAATAATCCAATCAAGAAACGGGCAGAAGATATGAACAGACATTTCTGCAAAGAGGACATCCGAATGGCCAACAGACACATGAAAAAGTGCTCAACATCACTTGGCATCAGAGAAATACAAATCAAAACCACAGTGAGATACCACCTCACACCAGTCAGAATGGCTAAAATTAGCAAGTCAGGAAACGATAGATATTGGTGAGGATGCGGAGAAAGGGGAACCCTTCTACACTGTTGGTGGGAATGCAAGCTGGTGCAACCACTCCAGAAAACAGTATGGAAGTTCCTCAAAATGTTGAAAATAGAGCTACCCTATAACCCAGCAATTGTACTACTGGGTATTTACCCTAAAGATACAAATGTAGTGATCCGAAGGGTCACATGCACCCAAATGTTTATAGCAGCAATGTCCACAATAGACAAACTATGGAAAGAACCTAGATGTCCATCAACAGATGAATGGATAAAGAAGATATGGTAGATAGGGGCACTTGGGTGGCTCAGTGGGTTAAAGCCTCTGCCTGTGGCTCAGGTCATGATCTCAGGGTCCTGGGATCAAGCCCCGCATCGGGCTCTCTGCTCAGAAGGGAGCCTGCTTCCCTTTCTCTCTCTCTGCCTGCCTCTCTGCCTACCCTACTTGTGATCTCTCTCTCTGTGTCAAATAAATAAAATCTTTAAAAAAAAAATAAGATATGGTAGATATACACAATGGAATACTATGCAGCCATCAAGAGAAACGAAATCTTGCCATTTGCAATGACATGGATGGAACTAGAGGGTATTATGCTAAGCAAAATAAGTCAGTCAGAGAAAGACAATTATCACATGATCTCTCTGATATGAAGAATTTGAGAGGCAGGGCGGGGGAGGTCGTGGAGGGGTGGGGAGAGAAATGAAACAAGATGGGATGGGGAAGGAGACAAACTATAAGAGACTCCTAAACTCATGAAACAAACTGAGGGTGGCTGGGAGGTAGGGGGGGGGTAGGGATAGGGTGGCTGGGTTATGGACATTGGGGAGGGTGTGTGCTATGGTAAGTGCTGTGAAATGTGCAAGCCTGACGATTCACAGACATGTACCCTGGGGCAAATAATACATTATATGTTAATAAAAAAAACCTTATAAACAAACAAACAAACAAACAAATAAAAGACTGATAAACCACTGACCTCTACCTCTAAAACTAATAATACATTATATGTTAATGAACTGAATTTAAATAAAAATAATAAATAAATAAATAAGTAAATAAGTAAGTAAGTAAGTAAGTAAATAAATAAATAAATAAATAATGTTTTAAAAAAAGAAAACTTGGGGTACTCCCTTGGCTTCTATTTGACCAACTGGGTGGATGTTTGTGCCATTTATTGAGAGGGGATGACTAAGACAGGGAGAAGCTCGAGGGCATTTGGGAATACAGATTCCTTAAAGATAATTCAAGCATCCTGCGACATCGAGTTACCAGATCTTCCTTTGGGCCTCCATATATGTATGGAGCTCAGAAGACAGGTTCAATCCAGACAATTTTGAGAAACAGCAGGGAATAGATGGCTTCCAAGAAACTTCAAGTGAGGGACACAGTCTTTAAACTATTGGTCTTAAGGAATAAAGACAAAAACAGGATTGATAAGAGAGAGGGGAGGAAGGGAAATTGATTTAAAAAAAAAGAGGAATGTAGACAGTCTAAATACAGTGACTCTTGTTTGCTTTTTTTTTTTTTTAAATGACATGGCAGTTAGAAAAGAGTTGTTCTGAGCATTTTGGTGTAGAGAATCCCACAGGGTATCAGAGATTCTCTAGCACCCCCCGAGAGCCTCGCTATGGAGAGGGGGCCAACTTGCTGTCCCAGTAACATTCACAAATATTCTTCCATTTGCACATCACATCCATACCATTTCCCTCTCAGGATTTCTAGTGGAATTGAAAGTTGTGGAATGGATGCAATCACCTAGGGAGGGAGTACATACAGAGAGGGACAGAGGCCCACAGTGGAGTCTGAATTTACTGGAAATGTTAGAGATCAAGTAGAGGAGGAAGACCAGCAAAGACAAAAAAAAAAAAAATGTCAGTAAGTAGAAGGAAAACCAAAGTACTGTCATACCTTGGAAGGTGAGAGTGGAGATTCTTACCAGAAGGGAGTGATCATCTGTGTCTAAAGTTGCTGAGATGTCTGGGATTTAATTAATTCTCTTATGCAGTGTATTAAGTAGCACTGAGCCTTTCAACCCAAGGCCACAATACAGAGAAGGAAGAAACTGATAGGTTTGTTTTCAAAAGGGTTCAGATTAATTAGATATGGAGATCATTGCAATGAACATAAATAAGCTGCTTATATAATAAGTCATATATTCCTTTATTTTAAAAATTCTGGTAAAATATACTCATGACATAAAATTTATCATCCTAACCATTTTGAGTGTACAACTGAGTGGTATTAAGCACATTCCCATTGTTGTGCACCATTACCACCACCATCTCCAAAACACTTCCTATTTTGCCAAACTGAACTCCGTACCCATTACCCAGTGAGTACCAATGGGAGACTTCTCCCATTCCCTCCCCGCCACTTCCAGCCCCAACTCTAGGTACCTTTTTATAAATGGAGCCATACAATATTTGCCCTTTTGTGACTGGCATAAATCACTTAGCATGAAGCCTTCAGGGTTCATCCATGTCGCAGCATATGTCTGAATTTCCCTCATTTTTAAGACCGAGTAGTTATCCATTTTGTGTATAAAACATATTTTCTTTATCCATTCATCAGTCAACAGATATTTGGGTTGCTTCCACCTTTTGTGAATAATGGTGTCTTGGGTATGGGTGTACAAATATTGCTTTGAGAACTTGCTTTTCATTCTTTTGGGTATATACCCAGGAGGGGATTGCTGGATCATATATTCTATTTTTTACTTTTTTTGAGCAACTGACATTTTTTTGAGCAACTGTTTTCTGTAGTGGCTGCACAAGTTTACATTTCTACCAGCAGTACACAAAGGTTTTAATTTCCCCACATCCTTGCCAATACTTGTTTTCCATTATTTTGAGAGTAGCCACCCTAATGGATATGAAGTAGTATCTCACTATGGGTTCTTTTTTAAGATTTATTATTATTATTATTATTTTTTGCATGCACATGAGAAGGAGAGGGAAACAGAGAGAGAATGAGCAGGGGAGGGGCAGAGGGAGAAGCAGACTTCCCACTGAGCAGGGAGCCTGACACAGGACTGGATCCCGGGACCCTGGAAACTCAACCAAAGCTGAAGGCAGACACTTAACTGGCTGAGCCACCCAAGCACCCCATCTCACTGTGGTTTGGATTTGCATATCCCCAATGATTAGTGATATTAAGCATCTTTTCATGTGTTTATTGACCATTTTTATATCTTCCTTGAAGAAATGTCTATTCAAGTCTTTTGCCTACTTTTTATTTTTTTATTTTTATTTTATTTTTTTTTTTTAAAGATTTTTTTTTTTTTAATTTATTAGAGAGAGAGACTGAGAATGAGAGGAGAGAAGGTCAGAGGGAGAAGCAGACTTCCCGCAGAGCCGGGAGTCCGATATGGGACTCGATCCCGGGACTCCGGGATCATGACCTGAGCCGAAGGCAGTCACTTAACCAACTGAGCCACCCAGACGCCCCTTCTGCCTACTTTTTAATTGGTTGGTTGTTTTTTTTATTGGTGAGTTATAGAAGATTTTATATATTCTGGATATTAATCCCTTATTAGATATATGATTTGCAAATATATTCCTTTATGCCATAGGTTGCCTTTTCGCTCTGTTGACTAGGTCCTTTGATGCACAGAAGTTTTTTGGGGATTTTTACCATGTATAACATGGAACTCTCCATTCCTCCCTGACCAGTTTTATTGAGAAATCATTTAGAAGTTTTTAAATTTTGATATAGAAGAGTCATATATCCTTAAAACTGATTTATTCCATCTCAGTTCAGTGTGGCTTATGGATTATGAATCAACCAACCAAAAAAAGAATATTGGGTTCTTTCCACGTTTTACTCAGAATGAATTTGACAATAGCTCTGAACGTATTGTTGACCACCTGTGATTTTTTTCCCCACCAATAAAATTTATGGTGTTTCTATGGAAAATAAATATACAACCCTTTCAGTATATTTTAAGAGAAATGAATACTTCAGAATAAGGTTTACCTTATTTTTCCTATGTTTTCCAAGCAGGTTGATTTCACACTTATAAAAGTGGTCACTTAACAAAAATCTAATAATCTAAATCTATTTTCAAAACTTTCTGAAGGTGGGCGCCTGGGTGGCTCAGTTGGTTGAGCAATTGCCTTCGGCTCAGGTCATGATCCTTGAGTTCCGGGATCGAGTCCCACATCGGGCTCCCAGCTCCACGGGAAGTCTGCTTCTTCCTCTGCCTTCTCCCCTCTCATGCTCTCTCTCACTCTCTCTCTCTCAAAATAAATAAATAAATCTTAAAAAAAAAAAAAAAACAAAACCTTTCTGAAGGTGGTGATGAGGACTTTGGATATAATAAGATGGACTGACAATACTGTCAATATTGTCAACATCTTCTACTCCCCTACCCACAACCCTCATCAGAACCTAGTGGCTTGCTGATGACTACCAGTGTCAGGTTTTCCATTAAAAGTAGTCCTACACAGGATTTCCGGGGAAGATGGCAGAGTAGGAGGATTGTAAATTCATTTCGTCCCATAGATACACTTAGATAACACACACATAAGTGTAAATAACCCAGAAAATGACCCCAAAACTGGAAGAACAGACTCTTCACAGGTAAACATAGAGAAGAAACCACATCAAAAACAGAAGGAAAGGGGTGCCTGGGTGGCCCAGTCGGTTAAGCATCTGCCCGTGGCCCAGGTCCTGGAATTGAGCCCCGCAACAGGCTCTCTGCTCAGCGGGAGCCTGCTTTACCCTCTGCCTGCTGCCTCCCCCTGCTTGTACTCTTTCTCTCTGTCAAATAAATAAAATCTTAAAAAACAAAAACCAAAACAAAAAAACAGAAGGAAGGTTGGAGACACGGATGGGAACAAAGTTGACCTACAAGAATGGCTGTGGGAAGGACACTGCAAACAGGGAGAAAAGAGAAGAGTGGACCCCACACAGGGCACCCCAGGCATAGGAGATCTGCACTGGGAAGATAAATCACCATAATATTTGGTTTTGAAAACCAGGGAGGCTTAATATTGTGAGTTTTTATAATCAGTGAGACTTAACATCTGGAACTTTAAAAATCAGTGGCTTGATTCTAAGGAAAGGTGGAGGGTGGTAGGATACTGACTCCCTGCCCTTAAAGAGACAGCACAACAAACAGCCCCGCTGAGATATCGCATAGAAACAGCAGTTGGAAAAATGCCTGGGGTATACAGGAAGATTTATCTACTAATCTCAGAACATGTGCTGGAGGGTTAGAGATCTTTAGGAGATTTCTTCAAGAACAAAAGAGCTGGGGAGCACCATTTCCTTCCCCTGCCCTCCAGGACAGATATAGACCAGCACCAACTCTCTCCACCTGGCTTGCTAACACCATGCACCCCACCCTTTCTAACTTGTCCTTAGCAGGAATCCACCCAAGGCTGGCATTGTGCAAGCAGCCCTGACAGGGGCCAGCACCATCCCAAAATGACTCCTACCCTGTAGAGAAGGGAAGATAACGACATACACCACTTCCACTGTGGCCCAAGCAGTAGGTTGGGGGCAGACATGTGGTCTGACTGCAAGCCCTGCCCAGCAACAAAACTTCTCAGGGGATGACACAGGGAGAGTACCCTGCATTTTGGTGCTATAGGAGCTCTGGTAAATGCCTAGTCTGATTCAACTCAATCCCAAGGCAAACCCGGACTGGCTTACTAACAACACAGGACCAAACTCTGCCCACAAGAGGCAAAGAGAGCCATTGCAGATAACTGGATTGAAGGCAAATGAGGCTTAGCCACAACAGAAGGGTGCATGTGACGCACATAGGAGATACCTGTGAAGTGCTAGATTCTGTTGAATAGGCAACACTGTATTACAGGGCACCACAGGACCTCTATTCTTCAGGCCCTTCCTTCCTTCCTCCCTCCCTTCCTTCCTCTCTCTCACTCTCTTTTTCTTTCCTTCCTTCCTTGGCCACTACTTTCAAGATCAGGAGACATAGCTACTTTCCTAACCCATAAAAACAGACACAGAGAGTTAGACAAAATGAAGACATAGAGGAATATGTCACAAATGAAAGAACAGGACAAAAATCACAGCAAGAGAGCTACATGAAATGGAGCTAAGTAATATGTCTGATAGAGAATTTAAAGTAATGGTCATAAATTACTTACCGGACTTGAGAAAAGAGTGGAGGATCTCAGTAAGACCCCCAACAAAGAAACAGAAAGCCTAGAAAGAACCAATCAGAGATGAATAACTCAACTGATATTAGAAATATACTAGAGGGGGTGCTTGGATGGCTCAGATGGTTAAGCATCTGCCTTCAGCTCAGGTCATGATCCTGGGGTCCTGAGATCAAGCCCCTCATTGGGCTCCCTGCTCAGCAGAGAGTCTGCTTCTCCCTCTCCCTCTGTTGATCCCCCGACTTGTTCCCTCTCTCTCTCTGTCAAATAAATAAATAAAATATTTAAATACACACACACACACAGACACACACACAGACATGAGAGAATAAATAGGGAAGACTAAATGAAGCAGAAGAATGGATCAGCAACCTGGAGGACAGAGTAATAAAAAGCAATCAAGTGAAAAAAAGAAGAAGGAGAGGAGGAGGAGGAGGAGGGGGAGTGGGAAGGGGGAGGAGGGGGAGGAGAAACAGAAGAAAAAGCAATCAAGTGGAACAGAGGAAAGAAAAAATAATGAGAATAGATTAAGGGAACTCAGTGACATCATCAAGCATAACAACATTCACACTAAAGGGGTACCAGGAAAAGGGAGAGAAAAGGGGGCAGAAAATTTATCTGAAGAAATAATAGCTGAAAACTTCCCAGTCTGGGGAAAGAAACAGAGATTGAGATCCAACCAAGGAGGTCCACACCAAGACACACAGTAATTAAAATGGCAAAAAGTAGTGATAAAGAGAGAATTTTAAAAACATCAAGATATAAGAAAACAAAACAAAAACAAAAACAAACAAACAAACAAAAGATATAAGAAAACAGTTACATACAAGGGAAACCCCATAAGGTCATCAGCTAATCTTTCAGCAGAATCACTGCAGGCCATAAGGGAGTGGTATGATGTATTCAAAGTGCTGTAAGAAAAAAGCCTACAGCCAAGAATACTCCATCCAGTAAGGTATCATTCTGAATAGACGGAGAGAGAAGACTTTCCCACACGAACAAAAGTTAAAGGAATTCATCACCACTAAACCAGCCTTACAAGAAATGTTAAAGGGGATTCTTTGAGTGGAAAGGAAAGACCATAAGCAGGAGTAAGAAAAGTATGGAGCACGAAAGCAATAAAATTAAGTAAATCTATAAAAATCAGTCAAGGGATTCACAAACTAAAAGGATATAAAGTGTGGCACTATACACCTAAAACATGGCAGGCAGGAGAAAAGTAAAAATCCAGTGCTTTTAGGATGGGTTCAAACTTAAGCAACTATCAACTTAATATAGACTGTTATACACATAAGACGTTATATTGTAAACCTAATGGCAACCACAAATCAAAACCCTGGTAATGGATAGGCAAAAAGTAAAGAAAAGAAATCCAAGTATATCACTAAAGAAGGCCAGCAAACCACAAGAGAAGAAAGGAACAGAGAAGAACTGCAAAAACAACCATTAAAAAAGTAACAAAATGGCAATATGCACAGATTTATCTATAATTACTTTGGGCATAAACAGATAGATGTTCTAATCAAAAGACATAGGGTGACAGAATGGATAAAAAAGCAAGACCCATCTATATGCTGCCTATAAGAAACTCATTTCAAGTCTCAAGACAAATGCAGATTGAGAGTGAAGAGATAGCAAAACATTTATTATTCAAATGGAGGTGAAAAGAAAGCTGGGGTAGCAATACTCCTATGGAACAAAAGAGATTTTATTACTTTTTATTTTACGTATTTTTTAAAGATTTTATTTTTTTATTTTACTTACAAAAGAGACTTTTAAAACAAAGTCTGTAACAGGAGACAAAGAAGAACACTATATAATCATAAAGAAAACAATTCAACAAGAAGATATAACGATTTTAAATATGTATGTACCCAACATGGGAGTACCCAAAGACATAGAGCAGTTGATAACAAACATAAAGGAAGTAATCTATAGTAAATACAGTAATAGTAGAGTATTTTAACAGTCCAGTTACAACAATGGATAGATCATCCATACAGAAAGTCAACAAGGGAACAGTGGCTTTGAATATCATATTGAACCAGATGGATCTAACAGATGTATTCAGAACCTTCCAACCTAAAACAGCAGGATACATTCTTTTAAAGTGCACATGGAACATTCTCTAGGATAGATCACAAAACAAGTCTCAACCAATTCAAAAAGACTGAAGCCATAACATGCATCTTTTCTGACCACAATGTTGCGAAAATAGAAATCAACCACAAGAAAAAAATCTGGAAAGAGCACAAATACATGGAGGTTAAATAACACATTCTACTAAACAATAATGACTCAACCAAGAAATCAAAGAGAACATTTAAAAAAAATACATGGAAAAAAAATACATGGAAACAAATGAAAATGAAAAAAGAAAGACAAAGGTAAAAAATCTTTGGGATGCAGCAAAAGCAGTGGTATGGGGTAAGTTGATAGCAATACAGGCCTACCTTAAGAAGCAAAAAAAATCTCAAATTAACAACCATTGGGTAGACATGAACACACACTTCTCCAGAGAAGACAAACAGATGGCCAATAGACACATGGAAAGATGCTCAACATCATTAATCATCAGGGAAATGCAAATCAAAACCACAATGAGATATCACCTTGCAACTATCAGAATGACTAAAAAAGAAAAAAAAAAGAAACAACAAATGTTGGCAAGGATGTGCAAAAAAACCAAATCCTTGCGCACTGTTGGTGGGAATGCAAACTAGTGTAGCCACTGTGGAAAGCAGTATGGACATTCCTCAAAAAACTTAAAAATAGAATTACCATATGATCCAGTAATTCCACTACTGGGTATTTACCCAAGGAATATGAAAACATTAATTTAAAAAGCTGTGTGCACCCCTATGTTTATTGCAGCATTATTTACAATAGCCACATTATGGAAATAGCCCACGTGTCCATCAATAGACGAATGGATAAACAAGTGGTATGTGTGTATAACACACACACACACACACACACACACACACACACAATGGATTATTACTCAGCCAGAAAGAACAAAATCTTGCCATTTGCAACAACATAGATTGATCTAGAGAGTATAAATGCTAAGTGAACTAAGTCAGAGAAGGACAAACACGGTATGATTTCAGTCACATGTGGAATTTAAGAAAGAAAATGAACAATTAAAAAAAGAGACAAACAAAAAGAAAACTCCAACTCTTAACTATAGAGAGCGAATTGGTGGTCACCAGAGGCAAGGTGGGAGGAGGGGATGGGTGAAACAGGTGAAAGGGATTATGAGTACACTTATTGTGATGAGCACTGAGTAATGTATAGAACTGCTGAGTCATTGAATCACTACACTCTACACCTGAAACTAATGTAACACTGTGTTAACTTTATTGGAGTTAAGAAAATAAATGAATTTTTAAAAAGGTAGCCCAACACAGGCATACCTTTATAGATTAATATAAATTAATAAATTCACTAATTTAGGACTATTTCTATAATCCTGTCAAATTTTATCACACTGGTAAAGTGTGATAAAGAGATGAGACATCTCTTTAAGATGTCTCAAGAAATGAGACATCTTGATAGTCTCTCTACTTATAAAACTAGTGAGGGGCGCCTGGGTGGCTCAGTTGGTTAAGCGACTGCCTTCGGCTTAGGTCATGACCCTGGAGTCCAGGTATCGAGTCCCACATCGGGGTCCCTGTTCAGCAGGGAGTCTGCTTCTTTCTCTGATCTTCCCCCTCTCCCTCTCATGCTCTCTCTCTCAAATAAATAAATAAATAAATAAATAGATAGATAAATAAAATCTTAAAAAAAACTAGTAAGTGTCATAGCAGAAATCAGACTCTATAAATATCATGTAGCTACTATTATGCTACATTGGTGACTTAATGGACAAAGCTATGGGAGCTGCCATCTCTGTTACACGGCCAGAGATGTTTCCAGAACATGCACTCCACAAATAAAGTGGAAACGGATCTTTTCCGGTGAAAAATACCACTGGGATCGTGACTTACACACATTGTGCTGCTCCTTTCCAAAACTATGATTTGATTCTGCATCAAGCTGGCTAGTTTAAAATGGTTAAGTATTGGGGTGCCTGGGTGGCTCAGTGGGTTAAAGCCTCTGCCTCAGGTCATGATCTCAGGGTCCTGGGATCGAGCCCTGCATTGGGCTCTCTGCTCGGCAGGAAGCCTGCTTCCCCCTCTCTCTCTGCCTGCCTCTCTGCCTATTTGTGATCTCTCTCTGTCAAATAAATAAATTTTAAAAAATGGTTAAGTATTTGTATCAAATAGTTAGATCCAGCAATCAGACAACAAAAAGAAATAAAAAGCATCCAAATTAGCAAGGAAGAAGTAAAACTTTCCAATTTTCAGATCACATGACATTATATATGGAAAACTCTAAAGACTCCACACAAAAACTACTAGAACTCATAAAATGAGTTCAATAAGGTCACAGCATTCAAAATTAATGTACAGAAGTCTCTTGCATTTCTAAACATCAATAATGAAGCACTAGAAAGAGAAATTAACAATCCAATTTACAATTGTACTAAAAAGAATAAAATACCTAAGGATAAACTTAACCAAGGAGGTGAAAGACCTGTAATCTGAAAACTATTAAAACACTAACAAAAGAGGGACGCCTGGGTGGCTCAGTTGGTTAAGCAACTGCCTTTGGCTCGGGTCATGATCCTGGCATCTTGGGATCGAGTCCCGCATCGGGCTCCTTGCTCTGCAGGGAGCCTGCTCCTCTCTCTGCCTCTGCCTGCCTCTCTGCCTGCTTGTGTTCTCTCTCTGTTAAATGAATAAATAAAATCTTTAAAAAAAAAAACACTAACAAAAGAAATTGAAGATGACAGAAGCAAATGGAAAGATATTCCATGGTCACAAATTGGGAAAACAAATATTGTCAGAGTGTCTGCATTATGTAAAGAAATCTAGATATTTAATTCTAGCCCAATTAAAATACCAAAATACAGCACTTGTCACAGAATTAGAACAAATAATCCTAAAATATGTATGGAATCACAAAAGACCCCACGTACCCAAAGCAATCTTGAAAAAGAAGAAAAGACTGGAAGTATCACAATTCCAGACTTCAAGTTATATTACGAAGCTGTAGTAATCAAAACAGTATAGTATGCACATAAAAACTGACACATATATCAATGGAACTGAATAGAAAGCCCAGAAATAAATAGACAATTATATGGTCCATTAATCTTTGACAAAGGAGGCAACAATATGCAATGGGAAAAACCTCTTCAACAAATACTGGGAAAAGTGGACAGCTACATGAAAAAGAATGAAACTGGACCACTTTCTTACACCATAAACAAAAACAAATTCATTATTTTATTATTATTATTATTTCTTAAGTAAGCTCTGTGCCCAACATGGGGCTTGAACCGAAGACCCTGAGATCAAGAGTCACATGCTCTACTGACTGAGCCAGCCAGGTATGTCACAAAAATAAATTCAGGGTGGATTAAAGACCAAATGTGAGACATGAAACCATAAAAATCCTGGAGAGCAGAGGTAGTAATTTTTCTGACATCCGCTATAGCAACATTTTTCTAGATACGTCTCCTGAAGCAAGGGAAATAAAAGCAAAAATAAATGCTTGGGACTATATCAAAATAAAAGGCTTCTGTACAGCAAAAGAAATAATCAAGAAAACAAAATGACAACCTATCGAATGAGAGAAGGTATTTGCAAATGATATATCTAATAAGGAGTTAGTACCTAAAATATATAAAGAACTCATACAACTCAACACTAAAAAACACAAATAATCTAATTAAAAATGGGTAGACATGACTCCAGTGACTCCAACAACTGAGCTGTTCAAACAAGAGCAAGCAGTAAGCGTTCTTAATTTTTTTAACCACGTTCCAAAATTAGTATGTACGTTCCACATCTGCTAATAATCAGATGGAGCACAATGTGGTGGAGGTGGGAAAGAGACAGGCTAGAAACTGGACTTCTCTCTATGCCCGGAACCCTGCTTTTGCTACAGTTCAACAAGCCGCCAGCCTGGAGAAGCAACAGAGGGGACACAATGTGTCTGGAAGGCTCTATAACAGAGTAGAAAGATTATGATCAACCCTGAGACATCCAAGTTCAAATCCTGGCTTAACCAAGTAGCTGGTATGTGAACGTAGGCAAGTTATTGAGCCTTTCTAAATGTAGTTTCCTCGTAAGTAAAATGAGCGTTCATTTACTTAACCAACATGGGCAAGGGCTGACTGTGAACAGGAGGACCTTGGGTGAAGTCACTTTTTCTCAGGCAAACTGGTATCTAGAGTCCCACTCCCAGGATGCATACAATCTTCCAGGGACAGTCTGTTTGAGTTAAATGTGAAACCTGGTGCTATATAATCTTCTTGGTTAAGTGATTCACATACATTTTTTTCCAAAACCCTTCACTGTTTTATTTTTAAGATTTTATTTATTTATTTGTCAGGGAAAGAGAGCACAAGCAGTAGGAGCTGCAGGCAGAAGGAGAAGCAGATCCCCGCTGAGCAGGGAGCCCAACGTGGGACTTGATCCCAGGACCCTGGGATCATGACCTGAGCCAAAGGTAGATGCTTAATGGACTGAACCACCCAGGCATCCCATGTTTTTAATGTTGGAAAG
This sequence comes from Nasua narica, assembly GCA_028533885.1. Lineage (NCBI taxonomy): Eukaryota > Metazoa > Chordata > Mammalia > Carnivora > Procyonidae > Nasua > Nasua narica. The sequence goes on from CM052812.1 coordinate 11,407,593, forward strand.
AGTATAGCATATTAGCATAGAGAATGGACCTTTGAGTCTGTCTCATGCAGCTTCAAGCATCAATACCAGTGTATTAAAGTCAGTTGCCTTTACCTTATCTGAGATCAACCTTAATTTTCAGTGGCTTCATGCAGTAAAAGCACCAGCATCTTGGCGAAGCCCTGGGCACACATTAGCACACGAGATATATATGGCCTTTAGTCTCCAGTGGAATAATAATAATACTAATCTCCCAGGGCTCGGTACAAAAATAAAAATAATGGTAATAATTGTTACCAGTAATTGAGTGCTCTCAACGTGCCAATTTTAATCATTTTATAATTCATTTAACTTGACAATAACCTTATGCGTTGGGGTAGTCTAATTACCTTCCTTTAGCAGATGGGGAAACTGAGGCAGAGCGTGGTTAAGTCACTTGCACAAGATCATGGATACAAAAAACAGGAAAGCTGGGATTTGAACACAAGAAATCTAGCTCCAGAGTTTATTCTCTTAATTATGTTCGGAGTCGCCTCTAGGGGCTTGGGATCTTTTCAGTCACCCCAGCCCCACACTTAGAAGCATCTTCACTTAGTTACATGTGCTGCTGTTGCCATCATAAAATTTTTAATATTTTTTTAAAAAAATTTTTAATAATTTTGAACAAGGGACCCTGCCCTGCATTTCCATTTTGCACCAGGCTTTACAAACCATGTAGCTGGCTCCTTGCTAAGACTATCACAGCCAGAGAAGCCAGGCATTTAAAAAATTAGAACACACCAGTTAACTCTAAAAACACAATGTAAATTGATATTTTTATTCAGCCAAACATTTCCTAATTTATCCTGTGCTGTGAACAGTGATCGGCATGGCCATCAAAAGAGATTTACCCTTGTGTAGGCCCCTGGTCAAAATGGTGTGCTTTATGACTTATCAGCGTCTCTCATTTCATCTTCCAGACAACATCAGAGAGAACTTATTTAGTCTCCTTTTACAGACGACGGATTTGCAGCTTAAAAGATTTTCCCAAGGTCGAGAGCAAAATCACTGTCGAGAGCAAAATCAAGATCAGATTGCTGATACCTTTCCCACCACTGCGTATGGCTTCCAATTCTTGGAATGTCAGAGTTAATGCAAATTTCTGAACAAGAAAACTATGGGGAACACGGATTTGCTGGAAATGATATGTTACAGTAATTCTCATTATCAAGATCTAGGTTTTACTTTTAACTCAGTAACTAGGTCAAAGCCAGAGAGGTTTTTAATCATGTAAGATATCTGCAGAAGGAAAACTTCTCAACTATAGTTTATTGAGGAAAATGCACTGACCAGGCTTATCTTCTTAATGAATAGTCCCCGTTTCGGCATCTGAACGAGCGGATTTGTAGAGAATGGTTCATAAATGTGTCTCAAGAAATGTCTTTATACTGGAACTGCCGAATTGTTATTACCTGGGTGGTTGCTTGTAGGGGTTGGGTGACGGGAGAGCAGGAGCTGAGTATCTCAGAGCACGTTCTCTATGGGTTCTTCTCCAGAATGTTCCAAAGAGGGTGTGAAACAAGAGTCTGGGGGTTAAGCTTGAGCCAGTGACCAAGGACCAAATGTAAGCAGGAGGGTCTTGGGTGAAGTCACTGTTTAGGCAAACTAAGGGGGCCTCCAGTTCTCACTCCCAGGATATAGAGAATGGTGGATAATGTATACATGCGCAGAATATAGGTAAGTAAGTATAGAGGTAAATGTGGAACCTGTTACTCCATAATCTTATCGCCCAGGTGAATCAGATTTCTCACAAACTTTTCCTGGGTTTTTTTTGTTGGAAACAGCCCAGGATTGTAGCTCAAGGCATGGACCTTGGTGTCATTCTGACACAGCCTCGAGGACCCATACCAGTGATCTAGTTAAAGTGATGTTAGCGGTCATTGCAGATAAATCTCAGTTTCTGAGGCTTCATAGAAATGACTCCTTTGTCATTCACTCTAGGGTCTGATGTTCCTGGGTAGGTAGCTTTCCACGTACATGGTCATCAAGGCCCCATACTCCTCCCGCATTACAGCTCTCATCCCCTTCTAGGTCCTTGGACTTCTCTCCTTTCAGCCAGCAGATTACAAGAGAGTCTGTGGAAGATCACGAAGGAGTTTTTTAATGGGCCAGTCCCAGCAGAAGTGTGCATCGCTGTTCCTCGTTGTTAGGCAGAATAGTCACAGGGCTCCACTGACATGCAGAGGAACCCGACTGAGGCAGTTTCCAGAGAGGCAGCAGCTTCCTGGCAGCGGCTCCCCACTGTGGACAGGGAGCGTGGGCCTTTGGTGAACGGCTTGGCATCTCGGCCACAATGACCTGGGCTACTTAACGGCAACGCGGCCTAAGCGATGTTTCTCATCTTCCCCAAGCCTCAGTTTTCAATCTGTGAAATGGGAATAAAATTCCAACCTATTGTGCCACGTGTCTGTTTCTGTAAGGCAGATTAGCCCATATGCACCTGGTAAACCAGGTAATTCTATCTCTGAGAGCAGAAGCAGCATGGGCCCACACCGTCTGCCTCCACACAACAGCAGCTGAATGCAAATCCACCAATGTGGCTGGGTCGGCCAGGTACTCTCAGCCCACACGCTTTCTCTGGGCTTGGTCCTGCCACATGCTCTGTCTGGGAATTGCTTACTGCATAGCTTTCCCTGATTTCTGTATATTTGCCCCTTGTCTCCATAAATCATCAAACTCAACTTTTCTTTACATCCCCTTCCATAAAGCTGCCTTCACTCTTTCACATTCTTACTAGGAAATAATTTCAGACTGACAGAAAAGTATCAGTAATAATACAAAAGTTCCCATATATCCTTTACCCAAATTCCCTAAATGTTAACATTTTACCACATTTTTCCTTCCATCCATCCATCCATATTGTTTTTTTTCTGAGTTGTATACGTTTCTTCAGAAACCCCTAAATCCTAATTGTGTATTTCCTAAAAACAAGGACAGTCTCTTCCACAACCAACAGCAGAATGATCAAAATCAGTACATTGAGACAATGATATTTTTTTCTTTCCAAGTTTTTATTTAAATTCCAGTAAGTTAACATACAGTGTGAATTTAGTTTCAGGTATAGAATTTAGTGATTCGACACATATGATGCCTGGTGCTCATCATAAGTGCCCTCCTTAATCCCTATCACCTATTTAACCAATCCCCTACCCATCCCCACTCTGGTAACCATCAGTTTGTTCTCTATAGTTAAGAGTCTGTTTCTTGGTTTTCTTCTGTTTCCTGCCCCCCCATACTTGTTTCTTTTGTTTCTTAAATTCCACATATGAGTGAAATCATATAGTATTTGTCTTTCTCAGACTGACTTATTTTGCTCAGCATAATGCTCCCTAGCTCCATCTACCTCACTGCAAATGGCAAGAGTTCGTTCTTTTTTATGGCTGAGTAATATTCCAACACACACATATACACACACACACGCACCCCAAATCCTTTTTTTTCTGGACAGAGAGAGAGCTCATGAGGAAGGGAAGTGGGAGATGGAGACAGAGAGAATTTGAAGCAGGCTGCATGCTCCATGTGGAGCCCAATGCAGGGCTTGAACTCAAGACCCCAAGGATCATAACCTGAGCTGAAATCAAGAGTCGCATGCTCAACCGACTAAGCCACCCAGCCACGCCAATATACGATATCTTCTTTATCCAATCATCAGTCAATGGACTGGGCTCTTTCCATAATTTGGCTATTGTTGATAGTGCTGCTATACACATTGGGGTGCATGTATTCCCTTGAATCAGTATTTTTGTATCCTGTGGGTAAATACATAGTAGTGCAATTGTTGGATCATAGGGTATTTCTATTTTTAACTTTTTGAAGAACCTCCATATTGTTTTCTACAATAGCTGCACCAGTTTGCATTCCCACCAACACTTAAGAAGGTTCCTCTTTCTCTACATCCTGGCCAACACTTCTTGTCTCCTGTATGTTGTTAGTTTTAGCCATTCTGAGAGGTATGAGGTGATATCTCACTGTAGTTTTGATTCACATTTCCCTGAGGATGAGTGATATTGAGCATCTTTTCATGTGTCTGTTAGCCATCTGTATGTCTTCTTTGTAAAAATATCTATTCAAGTCTTTTGCCCATTTTTTAAACTGGGTTATTTATTTTCTGGGTGTTGAATTTTATAAATTCTTTATATCTTTGGATACTAACCCTTTATCAGATATGTCATTTGCAAATATCTGCCCCCATTCTGTAGGTTGCCTTTTAGTTTTGGTGATTGTTTCCTTCACTGTGCAGAAGCTTTTTATTGTGATAAAGTCCCAAAAATTTATTTTTGCTTTTGTTTCCCTAACCTCAGGAGACAGACATATCTAGTAAGAAGTTCCTCTGGCTGGTGTCAAAGAGGATATTGCCAGTGTTCTCCTCTAGAATTTTGATGGTTTCCTGTCTCACACTTAAGTCTTTCATTCATTTTGAATTTATTTTTGTGTATGGTGTAAGAAAGTGGTCTAGTTTCATTCTTTTGCATGTTGCTGTCCATTTTCCCAACACCATTTGTTGAAGAGACTGTCTTTTCTCCATTGAATAGTCTTTCCTGCTTTGTCAAAGATTAATTGGCCATATAGTTGTGGGTTCATTTCTGCATTTTCTATTCTGTTCTATTGAGCTATGTGTCTGTTTTTGTGCCAATACCATATTGCCTTCATCACTACAGCTTTGCAATATAATGTGAAGTCTAGGATTGTGATGCCTCCAGCTTTGTTTTTCTTTTCAACACTCTTTTGGCTACTGGGGGTATTTTATGGTTCCATACAAATTGTAGGATTGTTTGTTCTAGCTCTGTGAAAAAATGCTCTTGGTATTTTGATAGGGGTTACATTAAATGTGTAGATTGCTTTGGGTAATATAGACATTTTAACACATATTTGTTCTTCCAATCCATCAGCATGGAATGTTTTTCTATTTCTTTGTGTCATTGTCAATGTTTTTCATCAGTTTTTTATAGTTTTCAGAGTTTAGATCTTTTACCTCTTTGGTTAGGTTTATTCCTAGGTATCTTATGGTTCTGGTGCTATTGTAAATGGGATTGATTCCTTTATTTCTCTTTCTGCTGCTTCATTATTGGTATATAGAAATGTAACAGATTTCTATAGGTTAATTTTGTATCCTGTGACTTTATTGAATTCATGTATCAGTTCTGGCAATTTTTGGTGGAATCTTTTGGGTAATCTATATAGAATATCATATGGTCTGCAAAGAGTGGAAATTCAACTTCTTCCTTGCTGATTGGGATGCAATTCATTTGTGCTATCTGATTGCCGTGGCTACGACTTCTAGTACTATGTTAAATAACAGTGGTGAGAGTAGTCATCCCTGTGTTGTTCCTGAATATAGAATAAAAGCTCTCATTGAACATGATATTAGCTGTATTAGCTGTGGGTTTTTTGTATATGGCCTTTATTATGTTGAGGTATGTTCCTCCAACCCTATTATTTCTTAAGGGTTTTTATCATGAATGGATGTTGTACTTTGTCAAATGCTTTTTCTGCATGTATTGAAAGGATTATATGGTTCTTATTCTTTCTTTTATTAATGTGGTATATCTCATTGATTGATTTGAAAATATTGAACCACCCCTGTAGCCCAGGAATAAATCCTACTTGATCATGGTGAATGACTCTTTTAATAAACTGTAGGTTTCAAGTTGTTAGTACTTTATTGAGAAATTTGGCATCCATGGTCATCAGGAATATTGGCCTGTAGTTCTCTCTTTCAGTGAACTCTTTGTCTGTTTTTGGTATTAGGGTAATGCTGGTATCACAGAATGAATTTATTTTTTTAAAGATTTCATTTATTTATTTGTCAGAGAAAGAGAGCAAGAGCGAGAGAGCACAAGCAGGGGGGAGCAGTAGGCAGAGGGAGAAGCTGGCTCCCCTTGAAGCAAGGAGCCTGATGCAGGACTTCATCCCAGAACTCTGGGATCATGACCTGAGCCAAAGGTAGACACTTAGCCAGCCACCCAGGTGTCCCCATAGAATGAACTTGGAAGTCTTCCTTCCATTTCTGTTTTTTGGAGTAGTTTAAAAAGAGTAGATATTAATTCTTCTTTAAAGGTATGGTAGGATTCACCTATTATGCCATCTGGTTCTGGACTTTTGTTTGTTGGGAGATTTTTTTTTGGGGGGGAGATTTTGATGACTGATTCAATTTCCTTGCTGGTTATAGTCTGCTCAACTTTTCTATTTCATCCTTTTTAAGTTTTGGTAGTTTATATGTTTCTAGGAATTTACTCTTTTCTTCCAGGTTATCAAATTTGTTGGCATATAATTTTTCATAATATTCTCTTATAATTGTATTTCTGTGGTATTGGTTGTTATTTCTCCACTCTCATTTGTGATTTTATTAATTTGGGTCCTTTCTCTTTTCATTTTCACAAATCTAGGTAGGGGTTTATCAATTTTATTGTTTTTCAGAGAACCAGCTCCTGGGTTCATCTATCTGTTCTAATTTTTTAAAAGTTTTTATATAATTTATTATGTTATTATTATATAATTATGCAATTATTAATATATTATAATATACTTATATTATATCATTTATATATATTATGCTCTAATCTTTATTATTTCCTTTCTTTTGCTGGCTTTGGGCTTCATTTGATGTTCTTTTTTTTAAGATTTTATTTATTTTTTATTTTTATTTTAAAAAATATTTTATTTATTTATTTGACAGAGAGAGAGAGTTTACAAGTAGGCAGAGAGACAGGCAGAGGGAGGGGGGAAGCAGGCTCCCCGCTGAGCAGAGAGCCTGATGCGGGGCTTGATCTCAGGACACTGAGCTCACGACCTGAGCTGAAGGCAGAGGCTTTAACCCACTGAGCCACCCAGGCACCCACAAAGATTTTATTTTTAAGTAATCTCTACACTCAGTGTGGGGCTTGAAACCACAAACATGAGGTCAAGAGTTGCATGCTATAGTCTTGCCACTGAGAGACCAGGGGTGCCGAAGTATGACAAAGCTCCCAAGCATTGGAGCAAGGAAGCTAGGTGCAAAGACAGAGCCAAGGAAGGGGCTCGCAGCTTTGGGTTGCCATAAACTGTGATCCGTGGGCCACTACTCTTCAAGCAGGGACCCCCATAAGTGGCAGATCTGGGGACACTCCCTTGCTCCCCCGGGGGGAGCAGCACAGGAGCCCACCACAGGAATCTACTGGGCTTGGAGACTCCAAACAGGGCTGTGTGCCAGAGATAGAAATGTTGGGTCACAAGCCAGGTGAGCATGGAGTGTGGCTGGAGACCAGGGAGACAGGAGTGACTGAGTGCTCTTCTCTGAGGGTGCACTGTGGAGTGGGGGCCCCAGTTCTTAGCTCCTTCGGGCTGGAGATTGGGAGGCTGAACAAAAGCTACTGAGAGCAAAACTGAGCAGATTACTCAGGCCAGCCCCAGCAAAGGTGGCGCAATTCTGCCTCAGGCAAAGACATTTGAGAATTACCACAACAGGCCCCTCCCCCAGAAGACCGGCAAGAACATCCCAGCAAGACCAAGTTTACCAATCAATGACAACTGCAAAACTCCAGAGCCAGGGAAATGCAGCCCATAAAACTCATGGTTTTTTCCCCTATGATTCTTTAGTCTTTCAAAGTTAATTTTTAAAATTTTCTTTATTTTTTTTCTTTTTCTATATCTTTCTTTTTAATTTGTCTTCCTTCCTTTTTCAACATTCTTATCAATTACTTTTTAAAAATCTTTTTTAATTTTCATTTTTACAGTCCTATTTTATCCCTTCATTGTATTTAATCTTATTTTTTGTATATATGTAAGTTTTTCTTTCTACAAAATTTCGGGATAAGGATTCTTCTAACAGACCAAAACATACCCTAAATCTAGTGTATGGCTCTGTTCTATTCAAGAGCCTGATCATATTCTTCTTCCCCCCCCTTGCAGGTCTCTTCTGATTTGTTTAGTGTATATTTTTCTGGGGTCATTGTTACCCTTTTAGCTTTGTTCTCTCGTTTATCTATTATTCTCTGGACAAAATGACAAAACAGAAAAACTCACCTCAAAAAAAAAAAGCAAAACAGCAAACAACAACAAGAGGCAGTACCGACTTCCAGGGACATAATCAACATGGACACTAGTAAGATGTCCATGTTGATTATAAACATGGACTAGAGTTCAGAATACTGATTATAAAGATACTAGCTAGGCTTGAAAAAAGCATAGAAGATACTAAAGAATCCCTTTCTGGAGAAATAAAATCTAACCAAGTAAAAATCAAAAGGCTATTAATGAGGTGCAATAAAAAATGGAGGCTCTTACTGCTAGGATAAATGAGGCAGAAGACAGAATTAGTGATATAGAAAACCAAATGATGGAGAACAAAGAAGCAGAGAGAATGAGAGATAAACAGCTATTGGATCATGAGGGGAGAATTCGAGACATAAGTGATACCATAAAGTGAAACAATATTAGAATAATTGGGATCCCAGAAGAAGAAGAAAGAGAGGGGGGCCAGAAAGTACATTAGAGTAAATTATAGCAGAAAACTTCCCTAATTTGGGGAGAGAAACAGGCATCAAAATCCAGGAGGCAAAGAGAACCCCCCTCAAAATCAATAAAAAGACGCCAACACCCTAATATCTAATAGTAAAACTTACAAATCTCAGAGACAAAGCGAAAATCCTGAAAGCAGCTTGGGACAAGAGATCTATAATCTACAATGGTAGAAACATTAGATTGGCAGCAGACCTATCCACAGAGACCTTGCAGGCCAGAAATGACTCGCATGATATATTCAGGGTACTAAACAAGAAAAATACGCAGTTAAGAATACTATATCCAGGTAGGCTGTCACTGAAAATAGAAGGAGAGATAGAAAGCTACCAGGATAAACAGAAACTAAAATAATTTGTCATCAGGAAACCAGCCCTACAAGAAATTTTAAGGGGTCCTCTAAGCAAAGAGTAACATAGCCCAGAAAGGAACAGAGACAATACACAGTAATAGTCTTCTTACAGGCAATACAATGGCACTAAATTCATATCTTTCAATAGTTACCCTGAATGAAAATGGACTAAATGTCCCAATCAAAAGACACAGGGTATCAGATTGGATAAAAAAAGTAAGACCCATCGATATGCTTTCTCCAAGAGACTCATTTTAGACCCAAGACACCTCAGATTTAAAGTGAAGGGGTGGAAAACCATTTACCATGCTAGTGGACATCAAAAGAAAGCTGGGGTGGCAATCTTTATATCAGACATATTAGAATTTAAACCAGAGACTATAATAAGAAATGAGGAAGCACACTATATCATACTTAAAGGATTTATCCAACAAGAAGATCTAACAATTCTAAATATTTATGCCCCTAACATGGGAGGAGCCAATTATATAAGCCAATTAATAACAAAATCAAAGAAACACATCAACAATAATACAGTAACAGTAGGGAACTTTAACATCCCCCTCACTGAAATGGACAGATCATCTAAGCAAAAGATCAACAAGGAAATAAGGGCTTTAATTGACACCCTGAACCAGATGGACTTCAAAGATATATTCAGAACATTCCATCCCAAAGCAACAGATACACATTCTTCTCTAGTGCACATGAAACATTCTCCAGAATAGATCACATCCCGGGTCACAAATCAGGTCTCAACCAGTACCAAAAGATTGGGATCATTCCCTGCATATTTTCAAACCACAATGCTTTGAAATTTGTACTCAATACCAAGAGGAAAGTTGGAAAGAACTCAACTACATGGAGGTTAAAGAGCATCCTACTAAAGAATGAATGGGTCAACCAGGAAATTAAAGAAGAATTTAAAAAAATTCATGGAAACAAATGAAAATGAAAACACAACTGTTCAAAAATCCTTGGTATACAGCATAGGCGATCTGAGGAGGAAAATATATAGCAATACAAGCCTTTCTCAAGAAACAAGAAAGGTCTCAAATACACAACCTAACCCTACACTTAAAGAAGCTGGAGAAAGAACAGCTTACAAAGCCCAAACCCAGCAGAAGAGAAATAATAAAGATCAGAGCAGAAATCAATGAAATAGAAACTAGAAGAATAAGAGAACAGATCAATGAAACGAGGAACTCGTTCTCTGAAAGAATTAGTAAGATTAATAAACCCCTCCCCAGACTTATCAAAAGAAAAGAGAAAGGACCAAAATGGAAAAAAAAATCGTGAATGAAAGTGGAGAGATCACAACCAAAGAAATACAAACAATTATAAGAACATATTATGAGCAACTACATGCCAACAAACTAGCCAATCTGGAAGAAATGGATGCATTCCTAGAGACGTATAAACTACCAAAACTGAACCAGGAAGAAATAGAAAATTGCCTATAAGTAGCAAGAAAATTGAAACAGTATTCAAAAATCTCCTAACAAACAAGAGCCCAGGACCAGACGGCTTCCCAGGGGAATTCTACCAAACATTTAAAGAAGAATTAATACCTCTTCTTCTAAAACTGTCCCCAAAAATCGAAATGAAAGGAAAACTTCCAAACTCATTTTTTGAGGCCAGCATTACCTTGATCCCAAAACCAGACAAAGACCCCATCGAAAAGGAGAATTACAAACCAATATCCCTGGTGAACATGCATGCAAAAATTCTCACCAAAAGACTAGCCAATAGGATCCCACAGTACATTAAAAGGATTATTCACCACAACCAAGTGGGATTTATTCCTGGGCTGCAAGGTTGGTTCCACATCTGCTAATCAATCAATGTGATGCAATACATTAATAAAAGAAAGAACAAGAACCATATGATCCTCTCAATAGATGCTGAAAAAGCATTTGACAAAGTACAGCATCCTTTCTTGATCAAAACTCTTCACAGTGTAGGTATAGAGGATACATACCTCAATATCATAAAAGCCATCTATGAAAAACCCACAGCAAATATCATTCTCATTGGGGAAGAACTGAGAGCTTTTCCCCTAAGGTCAGGAACACAGCAGGGATGTCTACTATCTCCACTGCTATTCAACATAGTACTAGAAGTCCTAGCCTCAGCAATCAGACAACAAAAAGAAATAAAAGGCATCCAAATCAGCAAAGAAGTTAAACTCTCACTCTTTGCAGATGATATGACACTTTATGTGGAAAACCCAAAAGACTGCACCCCAAAACTACTAGAATTCATACAGGAATTCAGTAAAGTGTCAGGATATAAAATTAATGCACAGAAATCAGTTGCATTTCTATACACCAACAGTAAGACAGAAGAAAGAGAAATTAAGGAGACGAGCCCATTTACAAGTTCACCCAAAACTATAAGATACCTAGGAATAAATCTAACCAAAGAGGCAAAGAATCTATACTCAGAAAACTACAGAATACTCATGAAAGAAATTGAGGAAGACACAAGGAAATGGAAAAATGTTTCGTGCTCATGAATTGGAAGAACAAATATTGTGAAAAGATCTATGTTACCTAGTGCAATCTGCACATTTAATGCGATCCATATCAAAATACCATCAATTTATTTCAAAGAAATGGAACAAATAATCCTAAAATTTGTATGGAACCAGAAAAGACCCCAAATAGGCAGAAGAATGTTGAAAAAGAAAAGCAAGGCTGATGGCACCACAATTCTGGACTTCAAGCTCTAATACAAAGCTGTAATCATCAAGACAGTACGGTACTGGCACAAAAACTGACACATAGATCAGTGGAACAGAATAAAGAGCTCAGAAATGGACCCTCAACAGTATGGCTAACTAATCATCGATCAAGCAGGAAAGAATGTCCAATGGAAAAAAGACAGTCTCTTCAACAAATGGTGTTGGGACAATTGGATAGCCAGAAGCAGAAGAATGAAACTAGACCATTTCCTGATACTACCCACAAAAATAGAGTCAAAATGGATGAAAGGCCTCAATGTGAGAAAGGAATCCATCAAAATTCTTGAGGAGAACACAGGCAGCAACCTCTTCGGTCTCAGCCGCAGCAACTTCTTCCTAGAAACATTGCCAAAGGCAAGGTAAACAAGGGCAAAAATGAACTATTGGGACTTCATCAAGATAAAAAGCTTTTGCACAGCAAAGGAAACCGTCAACAAAACCAAAAGACGACCAACAGAATTGGAGAAGATATTTGCAAATGACATATCAGATAAAGGGCTAGTATCCAAAATCTAGAAAGTACTTATCAAACGCAACACCCAAAGAACAAACAGTCCAATCAGGAAATGGGCAGAAGACATGAACAGATATTTCTGCAAAGAGCACATCCAAATGGCCAAAAGACACATGAACAAGTGCTCAACATCACTCAACATCAGGGAAGTACAAATCAAAATCACAGTGAGATACCACCTCACACCAGTCAGAATAGCTAAACTTAACAAGTCAGGAAATGACAGGTGTTGGTGAGGATGTGGAAGAAGGGGAACCCGTCTGCACTGTTGGTGGGAATGCAAGCCGGTGCAGCCACTCTGGAAAACAGTATGGAGGTTCCTAAAACAGTTGAAAATAGAGCTACCCTACAACCCACCAATTGCACTATTTACCCCAAAGATAGAAATGTAGTGATCTGAACCGGCATGTGGACCCCAATGTTTATAGGGGCAATGTCCACAACAGCCAACCATGGAAAGAGCCTAGATGTCCATCGACAGATGAATAGATAAAGAATATGTGGTATAAAGAAGATACGGTGTACACACACACACACACACACACACACAGGATATTATGCAGCCATCAAAAAATGAAATCTTGCCATTTGCAACAATGTGGATGGAACTAGAGGGTATTATGCTACCCGAAATAAGTCAGTCAAAGAAAGACAATTATCATATGATCTTGCTGATATGTGGAATTTGAGAGACAAGGCAGGGAATCATAGGAGAAGAGAGGAAAAAATGAAACGGGATGAAACCAGAGAGGGAGACTAACCATGAAAGACTTGATCTCAGGAAACAAAATGAGGGTTGCTGGAGTGGAGGGGGGTGGGAGGGATGGGGTGGCTGGGGGATGGACATTGGAGAGGATCATGTGCTATGGTGAGCACTGTGAATTGTGTAAGAGTGATGAATCACAGACCTGTACCTCTGAAACAAATAATACATTCCATGTTAATAAAAAATTTTAAGAAATGAATGGAAAATATCTCAAAAATTTTCATATACATTACATACTGAAATGACAGCATTTTTCGGAATATTAGGCTAAATAAAATGTAACATCAGAAAAAAAAATAGTTGCATGCTCCAGCAAATAAGCCAGCCAGGTGCCTCTTGTTCTTTTTCTAGGTCCTTTAGGTGTAAGGTCAGATTGTTTGAGATTTTCCTTGATTCTTGAGGTAGGCCTGTATTGCTATATACTTCCCTCTTATGACCCCTTTTGTTGTATCCCAAAGGTTTTGGACCATCGTGTTTTAATTTTCATTTGGGTCCATGTATTTTTAAAAATTTCTTCTTTGATTTCCTGGTTGACCCATTCATTGTTTAGTAGTGTGTTGTTTAACCTCTATGTATTTGTGGTCTTTCCAAATTTTTTCTTGTGGTTGACTTCAAGTTTCATAGTGTTGTGGTCAGAAAATATGCATGGTATGATCTCAATCCTTTTGTACTTGTTGAGAGCTGATTTGTGACCTAGTACGTGATCTATTCTGGAGAAAGTCCATGTGCACATGAAAAGAATGTGTATACTGCTGCTTTAGGATGAAATGCTCTGAATATATCTGTTATGTCCATCTGGTCCAGTGTGTCGTTCAAAGCCATTGTTTCCTTGTGGTTTTCTGTTGAGATGATCTGTCCATTGCTGTGAGTAGGGTGTTATTATATTATTTCCTATTAGTTCCTCTATGTTTGTTACTGTTTTATATATTTGGGTGCTCCCATGTTGGGGGCATGAATATTTATAATTGTTAGATCTTATTGGATAGTGTCCTTTACTATGATGTAGTACACTTTTTCATCTCTTGTTACAGTTTTGGTTTAAAATCTAGTTTGTCTGATGTAAGTATTGCTACTCCAGCTTTCTTTTGACATCAATTTGCAAGATAAATGTTTCTCTATTCCCTCATTTTCATTTTTTTTTTTTTACAAAATATTATTTATTTATTTGACAGAGAGAGTGAGAGAGCACAAGTAGGGGAAGCAGTAGAGGGAGAGGAAGAATCAGGCTCCCTGTTCAGCGGGAGGCTCATGTGGGGCTTGATTCCAGGACCCTGGGATCATGACCGGAGCCAAAGACAGACACTTAACTCACTGAACCACCCAGAAGCTCCACTCCCTCACTTTCAATCTGCAGGGTGTCTAAATGAATCTCTATAGGCAGCATATAGATAGGTATTGTTTTTCTATCCATTCTGACACTCTATGCCTTTTGATTGGAGTATTTAGTCCATTCATATTCAGAGTGATTATTGATACATATATATTTAGTGACATTTTATTATTTGTTTTGTTGTTGTTTCTGGAGATTTTCTCTGTTCCTTTCTTGTCTTTGTCACTTTTGGTCTTTCCTTTCCACTCAAAGAGTCCCCTTCAACATTTCTCTCAGGGCAAGTTTAGTGGTTATGAACTACTTTAGTTTTTATTTGTCTGGGAAACTCTTCATCTCTCCTATTCTGAATGACAGCCTCGCTGGATAGAGTATTCTTGTTTGCAGATTTTTTCCAATCAATATGTTGAATATATCGTCACTGTCTTCTGGCTTGCTAAGTTTCTGTGGAGAGATCTGCAGCTAGCTTTATGGGTTTTCCCTTGTTTGTTAGGCCCTTCTTTTGTCTTGATGCTTTTAGGTCTCAGTCTCCCTACTGAACGCAGAGCCTGATGTGGGGTTCTGACCCACAACCTATGAGATCACGACCTGAGCCGAAACCAAGAGTCTGACACTCAACTGACTGAGCCACCCAGGCACCCCATTAATAAGCCTTCTTGAGGAATTTACTAGAGAATGAACTTCATCCAACAAAGTGATGACTGGAGGAACTAGGGTAAAGGGCTGAGGTTATGCATTCAAATATCTATAAATACATGTGTAAGATAAAAACAAAATGGGATATGAGGGTGGACCACTAACATACAAATATTATATATTATGAAATAGTAGAAATAATGCATTTTTTAAATGGGAAAGATAAGGAAGAGGGAAAAAGGAAAATAGAAAACTTTCATTGTTAGATAGGTATTAGGTGGGTATTAAAAGATGCTCAAAAAATTGTGGTCCTGGCTGTCTCATTTGGTGGACTGTGCAACTCTCGATCTCAGGGTTGTGAGTTTGAGCCCCACACTGGGTGTAAAGATTACTTAAAATCTTAAAAAAAATACATAAAAATAGTGAACAAATTAAAAACCCTGGTAAACCAGATAATAAAAAGTTAATTAAAAAAAAAAGTTAATGAACAAAATGGGACCAAGAGCATTAAAAAAGTTATAATTAGAAAAGTTACCACTAAAACAAAAATATTAAAAATTAAAAATAAGGGACTCCTGGGTGGCTCAGGCTGTTAAGTATCTGCCTTTAGCTCAGGTCATGATCCCAGGGTCCTGGGATTGAGTCCTGTCTGGGGCTCCCTGTTTCTCCCTCTGGCTGCCACACCCCGGCTTATGTGTTCTCTCTAACAAACAAACAAACAAACAAATGAACAAACAAACAAATAAATAAAACCTTTTAAAAAGTTATAAATAGAGAAAGAAGCAGGACATATAATAATACAATAAGATGTTTTGATAGAATTAATATCAAATGTTAGTCATAATAAATGTGAATGAGCTTAATTTATTTATTAAAACAAAAAGATGTTCAATTTAGCTCACGAAACTAAACTCAACTATATGCTGTACACAGGAGATAACGCCTAAAACAAAGTGATTCAGAAAGGCTAAATGTAAAGGGATAAACAAAAGTAAACGAGACAAAAAGGAGACAAAAGAACCCTGGAAGTATAAAAACAAAATCTCATGTTAACTCTTGGCTAAAAGGAGAAATACAAGCTGAAAGTATATCACTTTACACAAATAATAGACAATGAAAATACTACATATTAGAATCTTTTTTTTTAAAGATTTTATTTATCTATTTGACAGAGAGAGAGCGAGAGTGAGAAATCACAAGTAGGCAGAGAGGCAGGCAGAGAGAGAGGGGGAAGCAGGCTCCCTGCTGAGCAGAGAGCCCAATGTGGGGCTCGATCCCAGGACCCTGAGATCATGACCTGAGCCGAAGGCAGAGGCTTTAACCCACTGAGCCACCCAGGCGCCCCTACATATTAGAATCTATGAAATGTATTAAAGCTACGATTAGAGGTAAATTAATAGCACTAAATACTTTTCAAGAAGAACAGAAGACCAAAAATGATGAGTTAGATTGGTAGTTTAAACATCTAGAAAAAGAATAGTGTGAAACAAAAGAAAGCACAAGGAAGAAAATAAGAAAGATAAAAGCAGAAATTAATGAGGTAGAGAATAGAAAAACAGAAACTCTAATTAATATATCAAAGTCCTGTTGATTTTTTGTGGAAAAATTAATGAAACAGAGAATTCACTAACTAGATGGATCAAGAAAAAAGAAAGTACAAATATATAGAATAAGAACTATGAGGGAAAACCCTTTTAAACAGTAGAAAATTTAAAAGTCTTAAGATACTACTTGCCTAACCTCTAGGTAAGTGGATTGGAAAAATCTAGATGAGCTGCATAATTTCTTGGGGAAATATATATTTCCTGAGTTGATCCCCTTAGAGTTAAAAAACTTAATCAAACTCCACAGAAGAAACGGAGACAACTAGTGAGAAACCATCCCCCCCAAAACACACAAAGCCCAGATGGTTCCACAGGTGAATTCTACCAATTCTCCTGTTTCCCCATTATATTGCTTATCATGCATATTGTGATTGAATATTCGTTTGCCTGAATCCTCCCATAAAACATAAGCCCCAGAGGGTCCAAATCGTGTCCATCTTGCTCACCATATGATTCTAATAGCTGCTTTAGATATATAAACTTTGTAAAATGGTCCTTGCCATCTATATAACAAATATTTCCCTACAATCAAGAGGTCATTTATTCATTCATTTATTTGTTACGATACAAGCAGTCCTCAGTTTGCACAGTTGTATCATTATGCATGAATTTCAGTTATTGGAGTTTCTATAACTCCAGGGCATGTCTATAAATAACACCAGTTTATATATACTCCAGTTTATATATATAAATAATGCCAGTCTTCCCACAATCTGGGAATAGTTCCATTTACTACAGTGCATTAACTGCGAGTCGTCACACAAAATATGAACTTTGCCACTAGATCTTCTGTCCTCTGAGCATGAGGTAATAACAGATGCACATCATGATCAGTGACCATTCACATTGCTTAAAGTCTGTTGAAGACTCTTTAAGAGACTGGTCACTGTGCACCTGGTTTTCAGTTCAGCACAGACTGCAAAGCCTGTAGTTTGCATTGCCTCCTGTCGCCCAGGGATAAACCCACATATTTTACAAAAATGGGTAACTCAAAGGCGAATTGGCCAACAAAAATAAAAATGAAACAAAGGAAGAAAGGGGATAACCAGAAAGTGAAATTCAAATCACGCATAAATAGTTATCAGAAATAGCTCATTGTGGGAATGTTGAAATACCACCACTTGAAAAACATCCAAATGTGCAGACGTAGCTGGTTATGAAGGCAATCTTAACAACATAAATGAGGACAGTGATTGTGGTTGAAAAGATAAAGATCCAGAGGAATTAGGGTTGGCAAAAATTTCATGTTAAAGGAACTCTCAAAAAAAAAAATAAGTAAAGGAACTCTCAGAGGTATCTCACCAGATTGAAAGTTCAATCATATAGAAAATTGATCCAAACTTGGAAAGGAGTATGACAATGTGCCAAGACATAGGGAAGATACCCACTCCAGCTGAAAAGTTACACAATGAGAAGGTAAGCACTGTTTAAACCACTCTTGATAAACACTTTTCTGAGAAATAAAACATTTTATTTTTCCGTTTCTAATTTTTAAATTACAGTAAACTAAATATTAGTTTTACTATTTTTTCACTTTGCTCTCTGCACTGATATCTGACATTAGAGTGTTTTTAATGTTTAGGTAAAAAATTTTGATG
Source organism: Nasua narica (assembly GCA_028533885.1). NCBI lineage: Eukaryota > Metazoa > Chordata > Mammalia > Carnivora > Procyonidae > Nasua > Nasua narica. The sequence continues at coordinate 11,425,650 of CM052812.1, forward strand.
GGCATGGAACAATTGTAACTTTTCCTATAGATTATTAAGAATCTTTTGCCTGGGGGTGCCTGGGTGGCTTAGTGGGTTAAAGCCTCTGCCTTCGGCTCAGGTCGTGATCTCAGGGTCCTGGGATCGAGCCCCGCATCGGGCTCTCTGCTCAGCAGGGATCCTGCTTCCCCCTCTCTCTCTCTGCCTGCCTCTCTGTCTACTTGTGATCTCTCTCTCTCTGTGTCAAATAAATAAATTCAATCTTAAAAAAAAAAAAGCTACTGACTCTTGGTTTGGCTCAGGTCATGATCTCAGGGCAGTGAGACCGAGCTCTGCATCGGGCTCCACACTCAGCACAGAGTCTGCTGTTCCTCTCCCTCTGCTCCTCCCCTTGCTTGCACATGCATGTTCTCTTTCTCTCAAATAAATAAAAAAATCTTTCTTTCAAATAAATAAATTTAAAAATTCTTCCTTTAAAAAAAAAAAGGAAGAATGCTCTACCTGTTTATACTAGCCAAGATATGGAAGCCACCCAAGTGTCCATTGATAGACGAATATGCATATATTTACATATATATATTATGGCTGAATAGTATTCCATTATATACAATTTTATATGTATATAATTAGAAATTATAATTTATATAAGTAAAATAAGTCAGTCAGAGAAAGACAAATACCATAAGATTTCACTAGTATGTGGAATTTAAGAAACAAAACCAATGAACAACAACAACAAAAGAGACAAACTGAGAAAAAAGACTCTGAGGCTGAGAGAGCAAACTATGTTTACCAGAGGGGAGGTGGGTGGGGCTTGGGTGAAATTGATGACGGCGATTTAGAGGACACTTATCTTGATGAGCCCTGAGTAATGTACGGAATTGCTGAATCACTATATTGTACACCTGAAACTAATATATAACACTGTAAATTAATTATACTGGAATTTTTTTTTTTAATTCTGAAAGTTAAAAAAAAAATGGTTCAGTCCTGTGCAGATCTTGAGAGATAAAAGTGTAAACCCAGATACCAATATATATATATTTCTAAATCTTTTTTTTAAAGATTTTATTTATTTGAGAGAGTGAGAGATAGTGAAAGGACAGAGAGAGAGCACGCGCATGATTGGGGGGCAGGCAGAGGGAAAGGGAGAAGCAGACTCCCTGCTTGAGCAGGGAGCCCAATGTGGGGCTCGATCCCAGGACCCTGGAATCATGATCTGAGCTGAAGGCAGACAATTAACCGACTGAGCCACCCAGGCGCCAGGTATAAAGAGGGCTCCATGCTCAGTGGAGAGCCTGCTTCTCCTTCGCCCTCTGATTGCTGTTCTGCCTACTTGTGCTCACTCTCTCTCTCTCTGTCAAATAAGAGATTCAAATAAATACAATCTAAAAAAAAAAAAAACCCCAAAACAAAAATAAAAAAAAAAACTTCAAGCTGATTTTGACCTGGAGTTTTTTCAGTTCCAAAAAAATAGTAAGTGGCTTTTCCTCAGATAATCTCCCCAACACAAATGTAATGTCACCCATGGGACTGTTACAAATAGATGCTACCAGGGTTCCAACTACAGATTCCAACACCAGCAAATTGCAACATTCTTTGGGATTAGCTGTCCCTTCTGTCAACTTGGCTCCTACAAACCAGTTGAACCATCATGAAACGCGGGGTATTTCTGCACACGGCCGTCCTGACCTAAAGTCATTGTCAGACCAGAGAGGCCTGGAACAGTACCTGAGTCTGCCTAAAGATACGAGGTGAGAACTCGACGGCGAGAAAACAAAAACAAGCAGCACATGAATGTCTACAACAAGAAAGGTATCACAGATGAAGGACTGGATTCAAATGCCTTCGTTTTATTCAGAACCCTATTAAATTAAGCGTAAGAAAAGCATTTCTAAATTAGTCAACAGCCAAGACTGTAAGCTAATAATAAGGTAATGGTATTTATTGTGTATATACTACGTATCAGGTGACATCACAGAAGGCTTAGCTATGTTATCTCATTCTGTCCTCACCACAATTCTGTGACGTAGATATGGTTATACCTGTTTTCCAAATCTTAATGAAAATGTCTTACCCAAATCCCGTAACAAGTAAGTGCTAAAAATGACAGGTGCTCACAGATCTGCCTGGCTTCAAGCTCTGTGGTGTCTCTACATTTCCAAGCAGCATTTATAGGCATCGTTTTTCATGACTGGCAGAACAACGTATGTAAGTACTTACAGGAAGCTATGAATGGGCCTTAAAAAAACCCTGAAGTATATAGATTGACGGCTACCTGCAGCCCCAGCTTTTTAACTTCTCTACAACAAATCCCAAGGCCTAGACTTCTTTCAGATTAATTTCATTACAAAAACACATGACTGAAAAATTTGAATTCAAACGCTCTATTTTAGAGTACTTTATACTAATCACATTTCTATAAAGCTGAGAACACATTTTATTTTTAATTTAAATTCAATCAACTTGAGAACACATTTTAAAATTTGACATACCAGGGCACCTGAGTGGCTCAGTGGGTTAAAGCCTCTGCCTTCGGCTCAGGTCATGATCTCAGGGTCCTGGGATCGAGCCCCGCATCGGGCTCAGCGGGGAGCCTGCTTCCTCCTCTCTCTCTGCTTGCCTCTCTGCCTACTTGTGATCTCTCTCTCTCTCTGTCAAATAAATAAATAAAATCTTAAAAAAGAAAAAGTGTTGAAACCAAGATCATGAATAAAAGTGACGAAATCAGATGTTATAACATTTACTGTGTTCCCGAACACATGAATGTGATAAATTGAGGCTATATCATACTTCAATTTATATTCAATTGATATTATGGCCATCTCAAGGATCTGGGACAATTTAAAGCCTGATAAAAAGAAGTGGCAATTTTCACTGACTCTACAATTTCTAATTTTCAGAGTTATATGGGAAGTATGTGACATTTTTGTAAATGTATGAATCTAATATGCATATACGTAACATAAATTTCTATATATTGAGAAATGCATGTTTGAAAAACAGAGAACATTTGTATTTTTTTTAAGGGTACTTCTACTTTTTATTTTGTGTTTATCATCATAGGACAACATTTATTTATTCATTTTTAAAGATTTTATTTATTTATTTGAGATAGAGACAGTGAGAGAGAGCATGAGAGGGGAGAAGGTTAGAGGGAGAAGCAGACTCCCCGTGGAGCTGGGAGCCCGATGTAGGACTCGATCCCGGAACTCAAGGATCATGACCTGAGCCGAAGGCAAGTTGCTCAACCAACTGAGCCACCCAGGTGCCCGGACAACATTTGTATTTTATCCTTTCTGGCAATTGCACAGGATCGCACACAATATTAATAAATAAGTCAACGTTAGAACTGCAATGGCTCTTAAATTCTCGCTCATTTCTTATGTATCCCTTTGTATCCATCGTCTCACTTATTTACTATCATATACAGATGAGGAGACTGAGGCCCAGAGAGATGAAGTGACATGCCTGAAAACAGGAAGTTTTAGCCCTGAGGGAGAGCCAATGTTCAAATCAATCCAATAGTTCCTCTAATACTCAAGACTATGTTATTTCGCTCCACTATGTGTCCTCCTGCAATCCAAGAACATACTTTGGCTGCCCGTACTTCCCTCAACTATCTATAAATGAGCACGGAATTTCTGAGGCTGTGTGTGAACTCTCAAGATCCATAGATTTTCTTGTTCTACAGGTACGTACTCATCGCTGGAAGCCAAAGATAATTCATTAGGAAATACCATGTGTGAGAAACTGTATTTTCAGTAGACTTGAAAGCAACATGCATATGGCCGACACTCCGATTTTCATGGGCTCCTTTATGCACTTTCAAAGAGTGCTGTTGAAAATTAAAAACACAGTTCATTTATCTCTCACATGCCAGATAAGAGAGCATTCTTCTGTTTTCTTTCTCAGAGGTCTGAACTGTCTCACCAAAACCAGAGGCAGATTTGAGATTAAGGCTGGATACTCTCCAGGAAACATTAATCTGTCCATCACTTAGTTCTGAGTCAAAGCAATAGCAGGACACGCGCTCGTAAACTTGTGTAAACTTCAACGTGCTCTGAGGCAGGTAGGACTCGGCTCCCTGCAATAGTGGGCGAAACCTTTAGACACTGAACATGTGTCATATTCGTAGGAAAGTTGCCGGGGAAGTTTCTACTTGGTTCATGTCATCATAGATTTGCTTATTTTGCCCCAACAGGTTGATTTGTTGGGGGATTTACTGATTTACTCTTGCTAAACGTGTTCATCGAACTTGATGTGAGCCAAGCAGAAGTAGGCCAAGTGGTTTACCAGTAATATAGATAAAAATAAAACTTGCTTAAAGTCAGGTAGCTTGACTAATCACACAAGGAATTTGTTTTATACTTGTACACGCCCTTCAACAGAACGTTCAGTTACTCAGACTTAAAATTAGGAAAGGCAGATACTTTTTTTTTAAGATTTTATTTATTTATTTGACAGAGAGAGAGAGAGAGATCACAAGCAGGCAGAGAGGCAGGCGGAGAGAGAGAGGGGGAAGCAGGCTCCCTGCTGAGCAGAGAGCCTGACGCGGGGCTCGATCCCACGACCCTGAGATCATGACCTGAGCCGGAGGCAGAGGCTTTAACCCACTGAGTCACCCAGGCGCCCAGGCAGATACTTTCTATCAAGATGGTTTAATTCATTTAAAAACCTCCCATGTCAAGGGTTAGATAAAGATCCAATTCAAATCAACATGTATTTATCAAGTGGCCGTTATATGCAAGGTACTGTGCTTGAAGAAGAAGAGGAGGCAGTCAACGAAGGAGAAGGAGAAATGAAGAATGAAGGAGAAGAAAAAAGCAAAGGAAGGGAGAAATTATCTCCTTTGGGGTGGGGAGCCGGGAGTGTTTGATCTTTCCCTGAAGCTGGTTAAAGAGCCCAAGTTGGTGGTGTCCTTGTAAGAGTGAGTCGAGTCAGACTGAACTTCCGAATGACTGTATCTTTCAAAGTACCTTTCATCCAAGAAACTCACAATGTTTGACAGTGGAGTTTATCTTGGAAACTGAAGAGAAACTAGACAATTTCTGCGAAGAGAAGACTCCTGGCTCCTGACAAGGAGTATGTGCTAGTGGCTCCATCTCCCCAAAGCAGGAGTGAGAGTGAAGCGAGGCTCTGAGGATCCAACCTACAGATTGTGAGAAACCCCAGTACAGGTGGGGGTGTCATAAACTGGTGTGAGTGGGGAGATGGCGAGCAGGGGCCTCAGCCTGGGGAGGAGAATGGACTGGGCCCAGAGAGCTAGACCACAGACTTTCAGTTCTACGCTTGCTTCCCTCCCACACTGCCTTGGGACGATCACGTGGAGCTAAGAGCTGGGCCAGCTGGTGTCTCAGGGTAGCCTCAGGGCGGCCCAGAAGCCTGCCGGGGTGCAGTGAGGTGCTGCGGGAGACCGGTGCTGACTGACCAGGCTTCCCTAAACACTCACACCTGCACCCACAACCACCCTAAACCCCGGGACTCGTATGACACATGCCAAGAAGATTGTTTCTTTCCAGCACAGGAGCAGGTTGCTGTGATTTAAGAACAAAGGCTGACCCACCAGGAATTTCCGGGTGTGGTGGCAGAACACAGGGCTATAGACTGTCACCTTGTGGTACCTGGGGTTCTCTGCCCTGAGGCTCATCTCCTCTATTATCTTAAAGTCACCGAAAGGGGGTGCCTGGGTGGCTCAGTGGGTTAAAGCCTCTGCCTTCGGCTCAGGTCGTGATCTCAGGGTCCTGGGATCGAGCCCCGCATCAGACTCTCTGCTCAGCAGGGAGCCTGCTTCCCCCTCTCTCTCTGCCTGCCTCTCTGCCTACTTGTGATCTCTCTCCTCTCTGTCAAATAAACAAATAAATAAATCTTTTAAAAAATAAATAAAAAATAAATAAAGTCACCGAGAGGAAAATAGATGAGGCCTAGGCATTGGCTCTTCTCTAACTTGTATATGGTTACTTAGAAAAATAACAAAACTGAATAGCATATGCCACATGAATTCGGAAAGCAGAATTATTGGTACGGATGGATCATGAATGTCAAATAAGCGACAGATAATCTCACAGAAGGTATTAGTAATACGAAGCTGTATGAGAGGTAAGAAAAAAAAGAACAAGTAGAAATGATAGTTACTACTTTACAGATGAAGAAAAAGGCACACAGAGGTTAAGAAAATTGCTCAGGGTGGGGCTAGGATTTAAACACAGATATTCTGGGGGCGTCTGGTTGGCTCAGCCAGTAGAACACGTGACTCTTGATCTTGGGATTGTACGTTGGAGCCCCACACCGAGTGCAGAAATCGCTTAAACATAAACTCTTAAAAAAAAAATAAAGATAAACAGATATTCTGGCTCCAAAAAACAAATGGCAGAGGGATACAGCCAGAGCAAGAATTAGCGAATAAGGTCAATGGATGTGGTAGAGACGAAGTTTCACTCTCGGGTGGACAAGATTTAAGAATGGAGAACGAAAGTGATTCACAGCAAGTGTGATAGGCTGCTGTGCTCAGTAGTACTCGATCTCTGCTCCGTCTTCCTGGGCCCAGACATTCCTCCACGGAGGAACGCACTGTGCCACCCACGGCCGGGATCCTAAGTGAACGTTCTACGAGACTCATGAAACAATAAGAAATAAAATTAAAGCTGATGTTAATCAAATGCTAGTGGGACATTGTTGGAGAAATAAGAAGGAACAGAATATTAAGAGGTGGCAATTCAAGACACAGTTGGGACAATTTGAGAACTAAGAGAACTGGAAGAGATCGAAACATGCTAGATATTTTAAATCCACAAGCTCCTAATTACATTCTCCCCTCCCCACTTAAGCTCTTCATAGGTCATCGTTAGAGGATGTGGTAATAAGGCAATTCATCATTTAGAAAACTGGTAAATAAAGGGAGAGAATCAGGCATTTATTCTGCCTTTCCTATACACACTATGAACTCCTAGACGAGAGGAAGTTGTTTCTTAGAGAAGTATTCCGGCTAATAAGCAAGCAGAGGAAACAACTGAATTGAATACTATTCATTTGCAATAAATTAATGCATCCTACCATTGCTCATTGATAGAAACACACATGATGTACTTCCTTGTGGAAGAACATAACACCATCTTTGAAGTATCTTTGCCAAAATATTCCACCTGAATCTCAGAAACAACGAAAACACAGAACATTGCATATGAGGAGAGAGGAACATATTAAACCATACCATGGAAGTGCAATCAGCAAAATCCAGAGTACAGAAAACTCTATTGCATACGTAATCCAGTTTTTCAACAAATAAACAAATCTACATCAAAAAAAACAAAACAAAACAAAACAAAAACAAAACAAACAAATCAAAAAAAACAGATCTATTTTGTGTTAAAAAATAGAGATGTACAAATAAAGAAAGCCTCTTACAGCTCTTCAAATATGACCAGTAGAGACATTTATGCTTGACTAGTTTTACTGATTGTATGTAATTTGAAGATGATTTCAAATCACACGAAATAAACAGTACATTTAAAACGCAACTCTTAACATTTCTTAAAAAATGTGTTTTCCTTGCCTCCTTTTATACCAGTGGCTTACATAGAGCCTGGTAAATAAGTAAACGTGGTTTTTGTTCTATTTTTCTACCATCTGTTCCATAAGACCAAAACAAAAGGACTCCAGGAATACTTATCAAAAAAATAATAAATAATAATAAATAGCCACAATTTGATTTGCTGACAACTAGCCTGAAAGCAATGCAAGTCAGAATATAATGCAATGATATTTTAAACGGCTGAAAGAAAATACCCACAGCCTTAGATTTCTATATCCAGAGAAAATATCCTTCAACAAGAGCAAAAAAAATTTTTTTGGCCAACAAAAATTGATAGAATTGGCCATAAACAGTCCTGCACTCAACACTGAAAAACCATATAACTCAATTAAAAGATGGGCAGAAGGAGGAGCCTGGGTAGCTCAATTGGTCAAGCATTCATTCAACCCTTGATCACAGCTCAGGTCTTGATCTCAGGGTTGTGAGTTCAAGTCCCCTGTTGGGCTCCACACTGGGCATGGAGCCTAAACAACAACAACAACAACAACAACAACAACAACAACATGATGGGCAGAGGACCTGAATAGATGTTTCTCCAAAGAAGACATACAGGATGCCAACAGACACAAGAAAAGATGCTCAACATCATTAATCATCAGGGAAATGCAAGTGAAAACCACAATAAGATATCATTTTACACCTGTCAGAATGACTAGAATCAAAAAGACAAAATACAACAAGTATTGGTGAGAATACAGACCCACACCCATTATTCAGGCAAGAGAAAATATAATCCCAGATGGAAAAGTGGAAATGCAAGAATACAGAATAGTGAAAATGGTAAATATTTTAGTTAATCCAATCAATACCAATTATTTAGACTAGTAATAATTTTAATACTAATAATAGCTTATGGGATTTAAAATATATAAAACATTTACAATACAACAATAGTAGCATATAAATTAAAAAAAGGAAAATGGAACTTGCATTGTTCAAGAGGAGGGTAAAAGTAACAAGTAGCGGTAGGTTTTTCTAAGTCTAGGGTATATGCTGCGATCTTTTTTTTTTTTAAGATTTTATTTATTTGAGGGCATCTGGGTGGCTCAGTCATTAAGTGTCTGCTTTGGGCTCAGGTCATGATCCCAGGTCCTGGGATCAAGACAGGGCTGGGGCTCCCTACTCAGCAGGGTACCTGCTTCCCCCTCTCCCATCCCCTCTGCTTGTGTTCCCTCTCTAGCTGTCTCCCTTTCAAATAAAACTTTTTTTTCTTTTTTTTTTTTTTATGATTTTACTCATTTGAGGACGCCTGGGTGGCTCAGTTGGTTAAGCGACTGCCTTCGGCTCGGGTCATGATCCCAGAGTCCCGGGATCGAGTCCCATGTCGGACTCCCGGCTCTGCGGGAAGTCTGCTTCTCCCTCTGACCTTCTCCCCTCTCATTCTCAGTCTCTCTCTCTCTCTAATAAATAAATAAAAAATCTTAAAAAAAAAAAAAGATTTTACTCATTTGAGAGAGACAGAGAGCATGTGCAGGGAGAGAAGCAGAGGGAGAGGGAAAAGCAAACTCCCGGCTGAGCAGGGAGTCTCACAACGGGGGCTTGATCCCAGAACTCTGAGATCATGACCTGAGAGGAAGGCAGCTGCTCAACTGACTGAGCCACCCAGGAGTCCCTATGCTGCAATCTTTAGGGAACCACTAGCAGAATATTAAAATCTATAACTGCAAGACTAAGAAATGGAAGAGGGCTGGGGGAAAAGAATTTAAAAAAATTAAGTCAATCTAAAAGAATGCAAGTAAAAGTAAAGGAACGACACCGAGTAGATGAAACTAATAAAAAGCAGTGAATAAGTGGTAAATTTAAAGTGAGTATGTTAAGGGCACCTGGCTGGCTCAGCCAGTGGAGTGTGCAACGCTGGATCTTGGGCTCATGAGTCTGAGCCCCACGCTGGGCGTAGAGATTATTTAAAAAAAAAGAAAAAGGAAATTTAAAGTGAATATACGAAGGGGTACCTGGGGGGCTCAGTCGGTTAAGTGGCCGGCTGTTGATTTTGGCTCAGTTCATGATCTTGGGGTCCTGGGATTGAGCCCCAAGTTAGGCTCCCTGCTCAGAGGGGAGTTTGCTTGAGTATTCTCCCTCTCCCCCTGTCTCTCCCACTGCTCTCTCTCTCTCTCTCACACACACACACACACACACTCTTTCTCTCTCTCTCTCTAAGTAAATAAATCTTAAAAAATAGAGTGACTGTGTCGGTACGTACATTAAACGTAATTATATAAGCTGGTCCAATTAAAATAGAAGAATAGGTGCACTGAATAAAATAAGAAAACCCAGGGCGCCTGGGTGGCTCAGTTGTTAAGCAACTGCCTTCGGCTCAGGTCATGATCCTGGAGTCCCTGGATCGAGTCCCACATCGGGCTCCCTCCTCAGCGGGGAGTCTGCTTCTCCATCTGACCTCTTCCTCTCTCTCATTCTCATTCTCTCTCTCTCAAATAAATAAATAAATAAAATCTTTAAAAAAAAAATAAGAAAACCCAGTTATATGCTGTTTATAAGTAACATATCTAAAATATTAGGGTACAGAAAACCTAAAAGATGGAAAAAGATAATGCAAACGCTCATCCGAAGAAAGCTGGTTAACTGCTATATTTATAAAAAGTTGATTTTAAAGCAAAAACTGCTCCTGAAGATAAAGAAGTTCACTTCTTAATGCAAAATGGTTCAATTTAGTAGGAATACATACACACATTTGTGTATGGGTAAAATCCACATAAAAGTATATATAATTCGTATGGAGCTAACTTGAAAAAAAAATATATAGTTTCATTGCTCACTGGGTGATCAGGTTGTGATAATAACCTGCAATAACCAACATAAGCAATAAAAGAGGAGATATCACTAGACATCCTACAGACATTAAAAAAGATAATCAGGAAGAATTTTGTGCTAAATAGTTGGAAATTTTGGATAAATGGGCAAACCCTTGGCAAAATACAATTTACAAAAAGAGACACAAGATGAAGCACAAATATGAAGTCCTATAATTATTAAAGAAATTCATAATATAAAAACCTTCACACACACACACACACACACACACACAACTCACGGACTATTTCAGTGATAAAGCCCACCAACATTTAAGGAACAAATAATGCCAATATTACAGAAATTCTTCCAGAAAAATATAATAAAAAAAGGAAGAACCATTCCCCAGTTTTGTTTTATGAGGGCTGCATCATTTTGATACCCAAATCCAGTAAGGAAATTAAAGGACATTCTTTCATAAAGACTGCAAAAATCCTAAACAAAACAAGAGCAATGTAAATGCAGCTTTGTCTAAAAGGATAATGGATCTCAGCAAATTTGTGTTTATTTATGGAGTTTGTTCCTGTAGTGAAGCTTGGTTTAACATTTTCTATGCTGAAAACCAAGACTTAATATAAAATTATAAGTTTGACAGTGTAGTATATGGACACATAATTTATGACAAAGGTGACACTATAGAGCAGTAGGTAAAGAATGGGTTTTTAATATATTATGCATAATTGGATATCTGAATGGGAAGAAAATCCAATTTGGCTCTTAAACTACACACGATAATCAACAATTTCAAGTGGATTGTAGCTTCAGATGTGAAAAGCAAAATAACAAAGCTTCTAGAAATTGATAAAGGAAAATATCTTCATTACTTTGGCATAGGAAACCACTTCCTTTTTAAAAAAAAATATTTATTTTGGGGAGAGAGAGAGAGTGAGAATGGAGGGGGGAGGGGCAGAGAAGGAGAAAATCTCAAGCAGATACTCCACTGAGCGCAGAGTCTGATGGGGCGCACTATCCCAGGATCCTGAGATTATGACCTGCTCTGAAATAAAGAGTCAGACGCTTAATGCACTGAGCCATCCAGATGTCCTGGGAAACGCTTCTCAAAAGAGAAATAAAAAACCCTAGCCATAAAGGAATAGATTGTTAAATTTAACTGTAATAAAAATAAGGACTTCTACTCTTCAAAAGACACTACTGAAAGAGTCAAAAAAAAAAAAAAAAAAAAAAAAGAGTCCAAGGAGTTGAAACAGATACTTTCAATACATATAATTGGCAAAGGACTACTGTGCAGAATATGAAAAAAAAAATTTACAGAACAATTTTTTTTAAGTTTTTATTTATTTGACAGAGAGACAGCAAAAGAGGGAACACAAGCAGGGAGAGAGAGAGAGGGAAAAACGGGCTTCCCGCCAAGCAAGGAGCCAGATGCGGGGCTCGATTCCAGGACCCTGGGATCATGACCTGAGTCGAAGGCAGACACTTAATGACTGAGCCACCCAGGTGCCTCTACAGAACAATTTTTGAAAACATTGAACAGGATTTAAAAATGGGCAGGAGACTTCAATAGGCCCTTCACATGAGAAAATATTCAAATGACTACTGAACATATGAAAACATAGTTCATCAACAGTCATCACAGTGAAATGGAAGATTATTAATTATAAAATAAATCTCAACAAATTTTACAATCGGTTTCAGAAAGACCACCTTTTCTGATCAGGATGCAATTAAATTTATAAAATAACAAAAGATAAATAAACAAAAAATAGCATATGTTTAGAAATTTAAAACCACATTTAAAATAACAGATCAAAGAAGAAATCATATTGGAAATTTAAAGATGCTTAAACAGAGGGGCACCTGGGTGGCTCAGAGGATTAAAGTCTCTGCCTTCGGCTCAGCTCATGATCTCAGGGTCCTGGGATAGAGCCCCGCATCAGGCTCTCTGCTCAGCAGGAAACCTGCTTCCCCTTCTCTCTCTGCCTGCTTGTGATCTCTCTCTCGCTGTCAAATAAATAAATAAAATCTTAAAAAAGAAAAAGATGTTTAAACAGAAAAAAATGAAAAAATACACGAAAATTTGGGGGAACACAACTAAAATGGTGCTTGGAAGCGTATTTGTGTCATTGAATTCAAACAGTATAAGAGAAGTAAGCCTGAATTTTTGTGAGTTAAGCTGGTGGCTTCTTTAAAGAAAAATAGTCATTTGCGAAGAGGTTTGATCTTGTTTCAAAATCTTTAGGCCTTACACCGTGATCGTCCTGTTGGGACTTGCAACAGACTTCTTAGAGCATCCAAGTTAGCTCCGATTCTTTGAAAAGTCTTAGATCTGCTGAGGCACAAGTACCCAACTCCAGGACTGTTTGTACTGTAGTTTGAACCAGCTAGACACCGATCAAATCTGGTAGCTTTCTCAGTCACTTGGCAAAATGTATTGGAGCAGGAAAATAGGAAATTAAAAACTGCCTCCAGAATTCAAAGATCCCACTATTGTCCCACCTTCTTTGAGGTTGTGGGCACAAGATGGAATATACTTTCCGTGACGTGGGTGAAAATAACGTGACACAGTCTCATCCACTAGAGGTACAACTTCTGGAATGGGGCAGGGTCTTCTATTTTCACAGATTTTTATTTTCGAATGCTAGAAATACGTGTCATACGTGGAATCTTGGGGGCCTGCTAGCTTTGGATCCCACTGGCTTGCCTTTATCAATGCAGTAAATTAGTACACGACTCTGAAGAAGAAGAAGCCCGTCAGTCACGTATGGCAAAGAACAAGAACTAAATGCCCTGAGCCAGGAGAATAAATGTGTACTGCTGTCCCTATCGGATACAACCAAACACTTCTACTATTTTCTTCAATTATTTATATCTATTAAAAACAACAAGGGACGCCTGGGTGGCGCAGTTGGTTGGGCAACTGCCTTTGGCTCAGGTCATGATCCCGGCGTCTTGGGATCGAGTCCCACATCGGGCTCCTTGCTCCGCAGGGAGCCTGCTCCTCTCTCTGCTTCTGCCTGCCTCTCTGCCTGCTTGTGTTCTCTCTCTGTTAAATGAATAAATAAAATCTTTAAAAACAACAACAACAACAACAACAACAACAACAGGGGACGCCTGGGTGGCTCAGTTGGTTAAGCTGCTGCCTTTGGCTCAGGTCATGATCCCAGGGTCCTGGGATTGAGTCCCGCATCAGGCTCTCTGCTCAGCAGGGAGCCTGCTTCTCCCTCTGCCTCTGCCTGCCTCTCTGCCTGCTTGTGCTCTCTCGACAAATAAATAAAATCTTTAAAAACAACAACAACATTACCCTTCATAACTCACATTTTCTACATTGCCTTCAAAATAGCTTGTTGCAGGGAGCCTGGCTGGCTCCGTCGGTAGAGTGTGACTCTTGATCTCAGGGTCATGAGTTTGGGCCCCATGTTGGGGGTAGAGATTACTTAAAAAAATGAAAAAATAAAATGTCTACTGTTTCCCCTAGAACAACTCTCAAGAGTGCTCATGGGCCCAGGTGGCCGCAAGTAATAACATTTTGCCACAATGTACTATGGGCTTTTCATTCTTATAACCAATACTGTGTCCTCCACAAATCCTGCAATCTACTCTGTGGTTATGATTTCTAAATCAAAGTTGTTATGTGGCAAGCAATAGAAACTAATTTAAGCAATATTAAAAAATTTATGTGAGATTCTGGAGAGCAGCCAGCATCAAAATAAAAGATGAACAATGGGGCTCCTGGCTGGCCCAGGCAGTATAGCATGTTTGCTGGCAATTTTATTGTCTAGATCTGGGGGGGTTGAGAGTTCGAGCCCCACATTGGGCATAGAGTTTACTTAAAAAAATAAATAAGTAAGCAATGAACAATGAATCCTTAGGGAGGGTAGGAACCAGTGCAGTTTCAGGGAAGTCACCGACCTGCAAATGACTCAGCTAAAACTACCTTTTCTCCCAGGGTGTGTCTGTTTCAGAGTCATATTCTAGGAGAAAGAATAGATTGATTTAGGATTATACGCATAAGAAGAACAAATGCCTAAAGGAAGTAATATTAGGCAGGGCAAAACAACATATTATGTAACACAATAATACCATAATAATATATTCGGATACGAGTCCAGATTGGGACATATGCAAAATTAAAAAAAAACTATTTACAGAGAGAAAGAATGTGCGTGTGCATGATGGAGGGGCAGAGGGGGAGAGAGAGAGAATCTTTTTTTAATTTTTTTAAAGATTTTATTTATTTATTTGACAGAGAGCAAGAGAGCACAAGTAGGCAGAGAGGCAGGCAGAGAGAGAGGGGGAGGCAGGCTCCCTGCTGAGCAGAGAGCCCGATGCAAGGCTCGATCCCAGGACCCTGTGATCATGACCTGAGCTAAAGGCAGAGGCTTAACCTACTGAACCACTCAGGCGCCCCAATCTAGAACCATTCTGATTATCACTCCTATCCTACTGTCATAAGAATCACGCCCAGTTTGTTTTTTAGGTGTTTCCTCTGGCTATTTGCCTAGGATCCTATTAATCTCACTGAAACTAAGGGGCCCATTTCAATGGCAGAATCACCTACCTACATCCCCTGACTACCGAAAACAGTCACTATAGCACTTGGAAAATTCTGATTCATCTCTTACCATTGTACTTTTCTTTTTTCTTTTCTTTTTTAAGATTTTATGTATTTATTACTTATTTTGAGAGTGAGGGAGGGGAGGTGCAGAGGGAAGGAGAGAATCTTAAGCAGGCTCCATCCCGCGACCTGAGATCGTGACACCAAGATGGATGTTTAACTGATGGAGCGGAGCCACCCAGGTGCCCCCATTGTACTTTCCAATGCTGTCATGGGGGAAATGTATTTAGAGTTCTCTTACTGAACGTTATTAGAGGATGAGAGAATAAGTGGATTTGATCAATCCAATCTAGCATTCCTATCTCCCTTTATTTTATAAAAAGGAATTATCGTAACTTCGTTCCATTCAGCGTTGGTCACCACTGAATCAGGTTTCAGATAACTGAGCAAGCAAACTATTAAAATCACTCCCATCTGCTTGAGCACCTATTAGCAAATTTGGTTCTATCAAAAGTTCTTCCCTCTTCCCTAATCTAACACTCTCACAGTGCATTACTTGGCCGTTCTTCAGGGGTTTGGCATAGAAATGAATAGAAGCCTTTTGTTTTGGGAGCTTCCTCCTTTAGGGAGCCTTTGCCGATTAGGGTTTGACTTTGTAATTGACTCCAGGTGCCTGCTGGGATGTTACCGTAATTGTAGACACGGAGGCAAAGCAAAGTGATGGGAAGAGGCATGAGGCAATTTGGCCACCTCTTATGAGGTAACCATCCGAGGCAAGGTAGTTAGAAGATCTCCAAGCGAAGCAGAAACAATTTCATCAGATGTGTGGAGCGAGAGATTTACACTTCTGGTTGCAAGGAATGCTCAGTGGAATGCGGAGCGTCTAAATTATCTAAATTCTCCTCAATGTCAATTCCTGGGGTCTTCCATTCTATTTCAATTAGTGTCCTAATTTTGCATAAGGTTTGGTGATACTGTAAAAAAAAAAGGCAACTTTTTTTTTTGTTTGTTTTAAAGATTTATTTACTCATTTTAGAGAGAAATAGAGAGCATGCGTGCATTCAGTGGGGAGGGGCAGAGGGAGAGAGGGAGAGAGACTCTCAGGCAGACTCCCCACTGAGCATAAAGCCTGATGTGAGGCTCGATCTCATGACCATGAGATCATGACCTTAGCCAAAACCAAGAGTCGGAAGCTTAACCAACTGAATCACCCAGGTGCCCTTGTAAAAAGCAATTTAACCTTGCAATTTTGCAATCCACCGGATCAAAATTTGAGTTGGATTTTCTGCGACCTCAGTTCTGAGGCGAGGAACCTAAAAGTTCTTTTAGCACAGTTAAAGACAGCTCCTGATTCTCTCTGCTGAATCAAGAATTTTTAAGTCTGTTACTAGCTTGCTTTAAAGTTTTTAAACTGAAAGAAGGAACAAGACACCTGTCACTCAGTCTTCCTTCTGCAGGCACTTCTTTACAGTCAGTCTAAGTAATAATTTGAGCAACACTTGACTCTACATGCCATAGTTTACACAAGAAACACTCTCACTAATCTCGTGCCTTCAGATCCCACTAAGCTCAAAAACCACTTCCTTGAAGTGCAACTGTTCCTCATAGCAATTTCTGTACCCATCAGGGTTTTTCTATGTAACTATACAATCCATTCTAACTAGTTTATCAGAAAAGGAATTTGTTAAGGGATTTGGGACTGGTCTCCTAAACTGAAGGCGTAATTTTTTTTTTTTTAAAGATTTTATTTATTTGACAGAGAGAGAGAGAGAGAGATCACAAGTAGGCAGAGAGGCAGGCAGAGGGAGAGGGGGAAGTGGGCTCCCTGCTGAGCAGAGAGTCCGATGCGGGGCTCGATCCCAGGACCCTGAGATCATGATCCGAGCTGAAGGCAGAGACTTTAACCCACTGAGCCACGCAGGCACCCTAGAAGGCATAATTTTAATAAGAGGAGAATGCTTTTAACCCAAGCACAAATCTTGAAATCTAGTCATATGACCTCATACTTAGAGATTATCCTGAAAATGTAGCTGTTAGTTCTCCCCAATCTCTCAAACACATTTAAGAAGTAAGCTCTGGGGGCGCCTGGGTGGCTCAGTGGGTTAAAGCCTCTGCCTTCTGCTCAGGTCATGATCTCAGGGTCCTGGGATCGAGCCCCGCATCAGGCTCTCTGCTCAGCAGGGACCCTGCTTCCTTCCCCCTCTCTCTGCCTGCCTCTCTGCCTACTTGTGATCTCTCTCTCTCCATCAAATAAATAAATAAAATCTTAAAAAAAAAAAAAGAAGATGTAAACTCTGGTCTTCACTGATAATTTCCTAAAAGGGTAGCATACTGCCACCTGATTCTGATTATATTCACACACAAACACATCTATCTATCTATCTATCTATCTACCTATATTTGAGTATAGTTGACACACAATGTTACATTAGTTTCAGGTGTACAACATAGTGATTCAACAAGTTTATACATTATGCTGGGCTCACCATAAGTTTAGCTACCATCTGTCATAAAAGTCTATTACATATCATGGTCTATATTCCTCATGCTGTGCCTTTTATTCCCATGACTTAAATTCATTCCATAACTGGAAGCCTGTATCACCCACTCCATTCACCCATTTGGTTATATTAACATTTAAAAAACATTTTCTGTGATAGCCATCAGTGAGATCCTTCCTTCCTCCCTCCCCCCTTCCTTCTTTCCTCTCCTTTCCTTTCCCTCCCTTCCTTCCTTCCTTCCTGGGACAGAAAGCAGGGTGAGGGGCAGAGGGAGAGGGAGACAGAGAATCTTAAGCCCCAATGTGGGACTATATCTCATGACCTGAGATCATGACCTGAGCCAAACAAGAGTCTGATGCTTAACTGACTAAGCCACCCAGGCACCCCCATAAGGGGGATTCTTAATTCTCTGGGTCTATTAGTCATCTACAAGCATATACCTTTTCTGGGGTCTTCTCTGCTATCCAAAGTTTGTGATTTCTATTCTTAGGCATCCAGAAAGGCTTGATTTCTCAAGAAATTCTTATTTTGAATTTTCTCTTTGTGCCTCTCAGTAGAATTGGAAGAAAAAAATATTCCAAGTGATACCATGGGCCACTGTTTCTGAGTTTAAGATCCTACACTTGATCTTAGCCAAAAGGCCGAGAAGCGATTGAGTTTAAGATCCTTAGTTCACTTCTAACCCTAGTTTATGGTCAATACCAACTCCATACCTATGGACATATGAATGTAACAAACATTATTATACCAGAGGTTGATACAATGACATGTGTAAAGAAAAGGAAAGAAAACAATTTTATGTAAGATACAATAGCAAGGAAATAGAGGTAGAGCCTACAGTTCTTGTTTCTGCAGTTGGTCTTGAGGTTATAACTGGCATTTGCCTCCCTTACCACGTATTTCATGTTTTGCCTATTTTGGCTAACACTGTGGCTGGTTGAAGTGTTTCGCTTAGCAGGGCAGCTTACATCTTTATTTCTGTGGGGCTTAAATCCTTAAATCCTTAGTGGTTCTGCCTATAAAGGGCTGCAGTAGCCTGTTGCTAATTTCGATCACTGCACACAGTGTACAACAAAGGACGCCTGGGACTACTCTTCTCGCTGAATTTCTCCCAGCACCTACTGTGAAATGGCAATCCTATTTCCTTTTCCTTTTTTTTTTTTTTTAAGATTTATTGTTTTTTATTATTCTAGAGCGAGAAGGAGTGGGGGAGGGGAGGAGCGGTGGGAGAGGGAGAGAGGGAATCTCAAGCAGATACCCCACTGAGTGTGGAGCCCGAGGTGGGGCTCAATCTCAAGCCCCAAATCAAGAATTGGAGGCTTAACCAACTGAACTGCCCAGATGCGCCAGTCACATTTCCCTTTGAAGTCGAGGTCGGTGAGTATATTTGCCCCTGGCCTCTACTCCCTCCCTGTTTACTGCTGGATTGCTCAACCTCTGTGCTATTGCAATTTTGGATAGTTCTGTGTTGTGGCGTTGGTCTGTGCATTGTAAAATGTCTAGCAGGATCCCCAGCATCTATTCACTAGATGCTAGTAGGAACCCTGGCATCCCTGCCTAATGGTGACATCCAAAAAGGTCTTCAGCCATTGCCAAATGTCTCTGGCAAGAAAAATCACCTTTTCTTGGGCACCATTGGTTTAGTCGTTTGAAGAGCCCCAAAGGGACAGGTGAGAGTCTCCGTTCAGTTTTCCCAATCACTGCTCCTCTCTCTTTACTCTCACTTCTCGACCGGTGAAACCTACACTTAGAATGCTGCAGTTCCTCCAAATAGCAGTGATGTCAGAAACGGTGAAGGGCAATTTACCACTAGAGTGTGGAGGGCTAATTCATCCCCAAGGAGGGGATGCTGGGCAGGACAAGGGAATAAAAGTTCACTGCATACATTTTACACTAAGCAGTAAACTTGTTATAGAAAATGTGAGTTATACAGAGAGGAGGGGGAAAAAAATCCCCATATCCAGACATTTGAAGACAAACACTTAATATATTTCTTTTTTTTTCACTTAATATATTTCTAAATAACATTTTCTTCCTTATCATAAATATAATGCATACTTTTAAACAAGATCCCATTCACACTATTTACAAAAAGTGTAAGGTGCATAGCATAAAGTTAACAGAAACTATCAGGAACCTCGGAATGAATCTAACCAAAGTTAAGTAAAATTCTATTCATGGAGAACATAAAAAAGTAGTAAATCAAGAGATAGAGTATAACCATAGCTTATAGAACAAATAGAAAACTCACTGCCATAAATTCTTCCTCAATTTATATATATATTCAGTGCTCTTTAATAGATGAATGAGGTTTTTCATAGAACTTAGCAAGCCAATTAAAAATGGAGAGGAACCATATGACCTAGCCATTCTGCTCCTAGGCGTATACCCAAGAAAGCTGAAAGCAAATATTCACACAGAGACTTGCAGGCAAAGGTTCATTACTCATAGTAGCCCAAAAGCGGAAACCCAAGCGTCCATCAACTGATATATAAATATACAAAACACAGTATACCTTTACAATGGGATATTATTCAGCCATGTAAAGGAATGAAGTACTGATACATGAAATGATGTAGATGAACCGTGAAAACATGCTCCATGAAAGCTAGACACAAAAGACCACATGCTGCATGATTCCATTTGTATGAAATATCTAGAATAGGCAAATCCATAGAGGCATAAAACAGATTAGTGGTTGCCAGGAACTGAGGAGGGAGAGAGGATGGGAAATGACTGCTAATGGGCATGGGTTTCTTTCTGGGGTGGAGAAAATGTTACGGAATTAGATAGTGATGATGGTTGTACCATCTTGTGAATCCATGAAAATTCACTGAATTACACTTATTTTTATTTTTTTTAAGGATTTTATTTATTTATTTGACACAGAGAGAGAGAGAGAGAGAGAGAGAGAGAGATCACAAGTAGGCAGAGAGACAGAGAGAGAGAGGAGGAAGCAGGCTCCCTCCTGAGCAAGGAGACTGATGCGGGACTCGATCCCAGGACCCTGGGATCATGACCTGAGCTGAAGGCAGCTGCCCAACCAACTGAGCCACCCAGGCGTCCCGAAATACACACTTTTAAATGATGAATTTTATAGTAGGTGAATGATATCTTGATTTTAAAGATTGCTAAATGTGATATGAAAGAGTACAGGTATATATACACATGTAAATGTACATAGAAGGGGTAGAGGAAGGATATAGGGATATAGAAGGGAGAGGAAGTGCCAGAAAGGACATGGTTGCCATTTTAGATAGGATTGCCAGGAATTTATGTTTCTAGATAGATTCTGTTGCTGCTATAACAAATGATCACAAACTCATGGCTTAAAGCAACACAAATTTATTATCTTAGAGTTCTAGCGGTCAGAAGTCAGAAATGGATCAAAAATTGTATTGAGTTAAAATCTAGTGTTTTTAGTGCTGCATTCCTTCCTGAAGCTCTAGGGAGGAATCGGCTTCCTTGCTGTTTTCCAGCTTCTTGAGGCTTTCTGCATTTGTTGGATCATGGCCTCCAGCCAACAATTTTCACATTGTTACTTCTTCTATTGTCATTATCTCCTTTTCTGACTCCCCAGCCTCCACCATTCATTTGTAAGTACCTTGTGATTACATTGGGCCCACTTGGGTAATCCAGGATAATTTCCCTATCTCAAGATCCTTCATTTAATTACATTTAGGAAAAAAAAAATTACATTTAGGAAGTCACTTTTGCCACTAAAGTAACATATTTACAAGTTCCAGTGATTACGATGTGGACATCTTTGATTTTTTTTGTATTTAAATTTTAGTGAGTTAACATACCGTTCAATACTGATTCGTCCCTTAGATACAACACCCAGTGCTCATCACAAGTGCCCTCATTAAAATCCATTCCCCACCCACCTCCCTCCATCAATCCACCCTTCCAAAAGTCTCTTATGCTTTGTTTCCCCCTCCTTTTACTCCCTTTTCCTAAATGTTCATCTGTTTTCTTTCTTAAATTTCACGTATGAGTGAGATCATACGGTATTTGTCTTTCCCTGACTGACTTAATCTACTTAGCATAATACACTAGCTCCATCCATGCAAATGACAAGAGTTCATCCATTTTGATGGGTGAGTAATATTCTATTGTATGTATGTACATACATACAAGATGTTTTTTTTTTTTCACATACAATATGTATGTATGTTTTTCCATTCTTCAGCTGATGGCCACTTGGGCTCCTTCCATAATGCTGCTTTAAACATTGGGATGCATGTATCCTTTCAAATCTGTATTTTTCTATCCTTTGGGTAAATACCCAGTAGTGGAATTGCTGGATCATAGGGTAGTTCTATTTTTAGCTTTTTGAGGAAACTCCATACTCTTCTCCAGAGTGGCTGCACCAGTCTGCATTTCCACCAACAGTGCACGAGGTTTCCCTTTTCTAGGATGTAGACATCTTTGGAGGGCCATTATCTGGGTTACCACAGAAGGCCTCAATGAGAAGTTGCCATTTTCAGTGAGGATATGAAGAAAAGAACAAGTCTTGAAGAAATCTGTGGAAAGAGCCATTCACGCTAAAAGAACAGTAGGTGCTAAGGCTTTGAGGCAGGACCTTGTCCAGCCAGTTTGATAACAGAAGGCCAAAGAGGATGGAGCAGAGGTAGCACATAGTATATGAGAACAAGGTAATGAGGTGGTGGTTAGGGCCAACTATGTAGGGTCTTGTAACAACTTTGACTTTTTCTCTGAGGGAGAAAACCATGCCCATTAGCAGTATCCTTGCAGTTTTCAGTAGAGGAATAACATCATCTCTATTTTAATGGAATCACTGACTGCCGTGTGGAAAAAATACTGAAAGTTGGGCAAAATTGAAAACAGGACACCAGTGTGTATCAATTATCTATTTCTGCATAACAAACAACCCTAAAACTTTCATTCATTCATTCATTCATTTGAGAGAGAGACAGAGAGAGAGAGAGAGAGAGAGAGAGAGAGAGACAGCATCTCAGAGAGGGAACACAAGCAGGGGAAGTAGGAAAAGGAGAAGCAGGCTTCCCCCCGAGTGGGAAGCCCAATATGGGCCTCAATCCCAGGACCCCGGGATCATGACCCGGGCTGAAGGCAGACGCTTAATACCCGAGCCACCCAGTCACCCGAACTTAAGGGCTTTAAAATGACTGATTGGTTTTCATGATTCTGTGGGTTGGATGCAAGGTTCTTTTGCTCCATGGTGGTAACTGATGGCGTCATCATACAGTTGCATTCAGGAGGGGGTTCAGCTGGGGCTGGAAGGTCCTAGATGGCTTTACTCACACGGCTGACACCTCAGCTGGGTTAGTTGTGAGGAATGGGGGCTGGTCAGGCCTCTCTCTCCAATAGAATAGTCAGACGTCTTACATGGTGCTTATGGTTCCAAGAGAGCTAAAATGGAAGCTGTTGGGTCTTCGAGGTCTAGGCTTGGAATTGATGCAGTACCACTTCCTCCATATTCTAGTAGTCAAAACAAGTCAAAAAGTCAACTCAGTTTTAAGGGGAGAGAAAACTGACTACCTCTTGATGAGGAGGACTGACATCTATATTCAGTTAGGAGAGCACTGCAGTATTTCAGGTGAGAGATGATAGGAGCTTGGGTAAGGGAAAAATAGAATTTGGGAGGTTGGTTGTAATCTGAATACATGCTGAAGATAGAGCCAACAGGTATGGCAAATACCATAAAGTGGGTTGCTTAGATAACAGAAATTTCTTTTCTCATACTCTGGAGGTTTAGAAGTCCAAGATCAGGGTTTCAAGATGGTCAGGTTGTGGTGAGACCTCTCTTCCTGGCTTGCAGATGGCCACCTTCTTGCTGTGTCCTCATATGGCCTTTCCTTGGTGTTTGCACATGGAGAAAGAGATTGCTCTCTCCCTTTTTTTGTAAAGTCCCCAGTCCTATCAGATTAGGACCCCACTCCATGCATTTACGTAACCTTAATTACCTCCTAAAAACCGTATCTCCAAAGACAGTCACATTAAGGGTTAGGGCTCCCCCAAGGCAATCTTGGGAGATGCAATTCAGTCCATAGCAAACAGGATGTAGAATGTGAAAGAAAGAGGAGTCAAGGATGACTCTAGTTTTTCAGTCTGATACAACTGTTAAAAGAGCTTTACATTAACTTAAATAGGGAATAATGCAAAAGAGATGGGTTTTGGGGGACTGGGTTTGGACTGGATATGAATTTTCTGGAGCAGAGACGTAAAGTGGGGTTTTATTAGATTACTGATGGGATTTAAAACCATCAGAATGAAATCAACATGACAGTAAGTGTAATAGAGAGGAAGTCTTTGAAGCAACTGATTGTTGCATTCGGGGAGATGAGGATGAGCAACAAAGGATTGGGAATAGGCTAGGGAGAGAGAAAGAGGGCCAAGAGAATGTGGTGTCTGGAAGGAATAACTGTGTTAAATGCTGCTCATAGGTCAAGTGAGATAAGGAACAAGTATTGATCACCAGATTTAGCAATGTGGAAGTCATTAGCGCTATTGGTAGCAACAATTTCTAACCAGCGATAGCCTGATTAGAGATAGACCAGGAAGAGTGGGAATAGAGGTAGTATAAAGGTTTTATGCCAAAGCGGTGGAGAAATGGTGGGTACGTTGGGAGGTAGAAGTGGTCAGGAGACTCTTAAGGTGGATGATATGACAGCCAAGTTTGTATGGTGATGGGAATGATGCAGTAGAGAGCAGAAGAAAAATAATAATAATAATAATATAGGAGAGAAAGGGGAGAATTACTAGCACACACAGGGAAATACCCCAGCTATTTGCATGGCCCACTTGTTCACTTCCATTGGATCTATGGCCACATGTCCCCTTCTCAGTGAGGTATTTTCCAATTTCCCTATTTCAATTGCAACTCACCCTTACCCCTGGCAACCCAATCCTTCATCTTTTTCTTTCTTTCATTTTATTTTTCTCAGTAGCAATGATCACTTTCTAATGCTATATACTTATTTTGTCATTGTCCATCTCATCT
>CM052812.1:11450529-11474648 GCA_028533885.1 Nasua narica
AAAAAAAAAAAAATCACATACGTCTTCCGCTGCTTTTCTAGCTTCATACAGGCCTCTCCTCCATCATCTGTTTTATTAACGGATCGTGCAGTAAAGCGTGTAGTGTCGCTCAGTCTTCAGGCACAGCAGAGGGCAGTCACGACAACGGCGCGCGAGCGCGAGGTCCCCGGGCCGCGCGCGGGGCGGAGCCAGTGGCTGCGGGGCCGGGACGCAGGCCGGAAGTGTGCGTGGGCGGAGGGAGAGGCGTGAGTGGTTGCAAACGCGCGCTTCCGGCCAGGGCGTCGACGTCGGCCGGCTGCGAAGGGGTCTTCGGCGGGCTCTCCGGCTGGCACCTTACGCACTCCGCTTGCTCCAAGGCCCTCAGTCTCCGCTCATCTCGCCGTAGGCCCTGACGACATGAGCAGCAAAGAAGGTGGCGTCCTCAACGGCCCTGGGCGTTATTTATTCCAAGGGGGAGGATCTCCATCCTTTTTGTCGGATTTTCCACTGCTCTTCTCCTTTGAGAGATGCCCGCTCCCCATGCAGGCTCTGGGGAGGGGAGGGGGGGCGGCGGCCCCGGTGGTTTCCCGGCCACATTGGTCCTCTTTACACCTCGCCTTTTTTTTTTTTTAATTCTCCAGTTGTGTTTTTTAATCTTAGTTTGGTGATTGCTCCACCTTGTGCCAGACCAGGGAAGCCATTGGTGGAGGCCCGGGTGAGGTGAGCTTAAGGTTTGGGGGGGAAAAAGGCAGGGCTGATGTTCTATGAGTCCGCTGAGAAACCCTCTGAGGCGAGGGCCCCGTGGGCACTGGTTTGAAAGGAAGGGGTTCGCAGACCTTACATTTTGTCAACTCTTGATGGTGGAAGAGCCCTATCCAACTTTTTTCTCCTTCTTTACGTAAGGCTCAGGAGGGTTCAGGAAAAGGAAGCATGACAATTTCCCACATAACCAGAGAAGAGAAGGGAAGGATGTTAATTCATCTTCACCTGTGATGTTGGCCTTCAAATGTAAGTTCTCTGTAATGGAAGTTAGCGAAGGGAGGAGAACGAAGGAGGGTGTAGCAAGGGTTTTTTAGACATGTGCACACACACAAAACAGCCCGTCAGAATTTAAGATGTGCCCGTGTGACTCTTTTTTACTTTTCCTGGAGGTTTGCTGTGGGGCTGGGTCTGCCATTAAAGTGGAGATCACTCAAGTGTTGACTTTTTTTTTTCCATTACAGTTCTACAGGTAAACATTAGTTAATTAACATCAGAAACCCGATATGCAAATATGTATCAGCAGTATATAAGTCAGGTGTATATACACACACATATATTTAATTAGTTAACTTTTAAGCATGTATTGGTTTTGTTTCCTCAACTACTGAAGACAGAGATTACATTTTTGTTTTGACTGTAACACTTTGCACAGAGTGGGAACTCATTTATTAGTAAATCATCTACATATTACATGTGTACTATACATATATAATGTGTATGTGTGTGTGTATATGTTATTTGCAGTCCTCCTTTTAACTTGGTCAAGTTGCTCCTCATTTCAAAACAAAACATAAAACAAAATTCTCCTTCCTATCATGCTGGATCTACCCTCCTAAACCTTATGGTTTCTGTGCTTCAGGAACCTGAGAGGGCCTGAGCTGTAGATTCTAACTCCCACTTATCTGAAGGCTGGATTGGGGCTGGAGGATCCACAGCAATTGACAAGTTAGGCCTTCTGCCAACAAACCAGCTCTCAGTCTTCACATAGAGCCCCCACTCCCCCCCGCGGTGCTACTCTAGTGTCCTAATGTTAAAGCATCTGGCTTCCCCAGTCAGAGCAAGGAGGAAACCACAATCTCCTTATGTCCTGATCATAATACACAGTCATTTTGCTACATTCTGTTTGTGCAAAATGCGGCAGTTTAAAAACTGCTTTATGGTTAAAGGGAAGGGAATTAGGTTCCACCTTTTGAAGGGAGTTTCAATTTCGGGGCATATTTTAGAACCAAAACAGCACCTACAGTGATACTCAGAGGTATAAGACAACTTGTAATTGAGTAGAGAGTGTATTGATAACAACTGTATACACAGTGGAAAAACTGCAATGGGTCGAGAATTCCCCATCTTTATACTCTGACACCCTATACAGAGCTGCTTATTTCCAAGCATATGTTGTTTCCAAGCATACTGGACTAAGCTCCTTGAAGATAGGAATTATCTTATTTTACTTTGTATTCATAGTATCTAATTCACAGTGGTCATTAATATTTATAATAAATAAATAAAAAAATATTTATAATAAATAATGAAAGCTTTTGATTATCTTGATATATTAGGCAAAATCCCAGCTTAATTATTATCTCAGTAATAAAAGAGCAAGGTATTTGGTCCTTGTCAACCTGTTAATTTGATTAATAGTTTATTCAGGTTCTGGGGTTTTTTAATTCATGCAAAATACATCTCTGCTCCCTACAGACAGGCAGTTTGCTAGGTCTTTGGCATGACAGTGCTTCTGCAATAAAGTGGTGATTAGTTAAGAATTAAGTGGTTTATGGGTATTTCAGTGACTGGGGCTTGGAAATTCAGAAAGTTGATGTCCTTAAACGTTATAAACTTTTAACTTAAAAAATCCAGGTTTTTGTGGGGGAGATAATATTGCATGTGGTAGGGTGATTTTTTAAAAAAAGTTATGTAACTTAGGTGGTTGGAAGTAATTTTTGTAAGTCTGTGATAATTCTGTGATAATCTCATGTTTACTAGATAAGGTGTTTGTTTATTTTACAATATATACAACTTACTGTGAGGCTGTGAGTGGTAAAACCCACTTAAAGCATACCTGTGTTTAAAGAAATAATATTTTGGTTACTAGCAGTCTCTGATTTCCAGGTACACTCCTCATTTTTATAGAGTAAATAATAGTTGCTTTATTGTGCATAACAGTGTTGTTTTATAGGCTTAAAGCATAGAATATGCATTCTTATGGTTGTAATAATATGTTAGCATTTCAGCAGGAACTTGATGCAAGACATGACAAATATGAGAGACTTGTGAAACTTAGTCGGGATATAACTGTTGAAAGTAAAAGGACAATTTTTCTCCTCCACAGGATTACAAGGTGAGTAGATATCTTTAAAATTTCTTACAGTTGCATACAGTTTGATATGTATTTTGTAATTCTTTATACCTCAGTGGACAGTAACTAGCTGTTAGAATATTCTGTGATTTATTCTATGAACTCGATCAGAGGACGTTAGCAGCAAGTAGGTTTTTGTTTTTTTTTTTTAAGAAGGTGAGCCAGTGTGAGCTGAGAGGGAGGGGAAAAGGGAGAGGGAGAGAGAATCTTAAGCAGGCTTCATGCGCACTGTGGAGCTAAATGGGGGCTTAATCCTACAACCCTGAGATCATGACCTGAGCCAAAATCAAGAGTCAGACACCCAATGGACTGAGCCACCTAGGCATCCCACTGGCAAGTAGATTTTAAGAATGAATATTTTAATCAATACAGGAAGGGAAAGTTCTTATTTTCAGAGCAGCTAGGGTTAAGATCCCTCAGTGATTAAGTGTTGTTTGTGAAAATATTAAATTTCTAATGGTTTATTAGAGCTTTATTTGGATGATACACGCAAAATTTTAATATTAGATCAGTGTTGAAATCTGCTTTATTTATCTTCTCATTCATTGTTCAGCTCATTGCAATCTGCTTTTCTGTCTCACAACTATTGAAATTGCCCTGTTATCCTCATCTTGCTAAATCTACTACATACTCTTCTTATTTTACATTTTTGTAGCATATGATCCTATTGACTGCTTACTTGTTTTTTGGAAATTCCTTTTCCTTCAGCTCTGAGGCATCTTTTCTTTGAAATTTCTTTCTGTAAGAATATGTCATTTTATTTTTCTAGGTAACCTCTGTATATATCCTGGATTCCTTGGTTGCAAATAAGAGAAACCAGCTTATGAGGTGCCTGTGTGGCTCAGTTGGTTAAGTATCCAACTCTTGGTTTCGGCTTAGGTCATGCTCTCAGGGTTAAGAGATCGTGCCCCGTTGTTGGGCTCTGCACTCGGTGTGGAGTCTGCCTGAGATCCTTTCCCTCTCCCTCTGCCCACCTCTCCTCCATTGTTCACGTGCATATGTGTTCTCTCTAGAATGAATGAATGAAAGGAAAGAAAAAAAGAAAGTAAAAAGAAACCAGCTTAAACTACCCTAAGCAGAAGAGGGAAACAAATTATAAAGATTCAGGAATATCTTATGAATGCAGTTAGGTATCTCTCTCTCTTCCATCTTTGCTTCGTTATTTGCTTCCTATTTCATTTAATTGGCTTTCTTTGCTTCTCTGTTTTACATGAGGTTAGGAAGTGCCCACCCAGGAACTAACTCCCAGAGAGAGACTCTTGTTAAAAATTATAAATGCCTCTAGAAGGATTTACAGTATATATTTTATAAAGTCTTTAAGGAAGTCCAGATATAATTTATCATCTTTTTATTAAAAATATTACTTGGGGGTGCCTGGGTGGCTCAGTCAGTGAAGCATCTGCCTTCAGCTTAGTTCATGATCCCAGGGTTCTGGGATCAAGCCCCACATTGGGCTCCCTGCTCAGTGGGGAGCCTGCTTCTCCTTCTCCCTCTGCTGCTCCCCCTGCTTGTGTTCTCTCGCATGCACTCTCTCTCCCTGTCAAATGAATAAATAAAATCTTTAAAAAAAAAAAGATTTTATTTATTCATTTGACAGAGATCACAAGTAGGCAGAGAGAGAGGGGGAAGCAGGCTCCCTGCTGAGCAAAGAGCCCAATGTGGGACTTGATCCCAGGACCTTGAGATCATGACCTGAGCTGAAGGCAGAGGCTTTAAACCACTGAGCCACCCAGGTGCCCCAATAAATAAAATCTTTAAAAAAAATATTATTGAAGTATTCTAGTCACTCATTTACAATTTTTTTCATTTACAGCTTTTAAGATAATGTACTAGTAGTTTAAGTTTTATTCTCTTTTATTTATTTTATCCTATTAAGTGGAAGCATATTTGCCATACATAGACTTATTGGAATGTGGCACTGTAAACTTTGTGTTATCTTACCTGACTCTGAAATTAGTTTTTGCTTGTTTTTTTAATGAGTTCTCAGCTTACATTACTGAAAGATTTTAAGTTATTCTTGAATTTGAGCTTGTATTATGGAAAGAACCAATACTGTTTTGGCTAATTATGAACACTTTTTCAACAAAAATGGCAATTTTAAAAGAACTGACATCAATATTCAGCAGTTTAAAGAAATAATAGAACTGTGACAGGGATCTTAAAATTTTAGAAAAAGTCATATTATTGTATAAAGTCATCTTGTGTTTCTCCACCAAAAATGTACATTGTTATAGTAAACTTAGAAAGTAGTAATCTTTCTACTACTGCCACATGGGTAGTAGGGAAGGGTGAAGGGAAGATAATAAATTGTATAAAAGTAAAGATAATGAAAAAAAAAAAGTAAAGATAATGAAAGAAATCGGTCACAATACCAAAAGACAGCTACTGTCAGCAGCAGATTTCATATTTTATACATGTGATATATATAAATAAGAAATATGTAATATATAAATATAAAATATGAAATGTATATATAGATATACATGTAATATATATATGTGTACATATATATATATTTTAAAGCTCTGTGCCCAGTGTAGGGCTTAAACTCATGACCCTGAGATCAAGAGTCATATGCTCTACCACCTGAGCCAGCCAGGCACCCCTGATTTTACATATTTTTTTTTTTAAAGATTTTACTTATTTGACAGAAAGAGATCACAAGTAGGCAGAGAGGCAGGCAGAGAGAGAGGGGGAAGCAGGCTCTCCACTGAGCAGAGAGCCCGAGGAGGGGCTCGATCCCAGGACCCTGAGATCATGACCTGAGCCGAAGGCAGAGGCTTAACCCATTGAGCCACCCAGGTGCCCCCCCCCCCTTTTTAAAAGTGGATTTTACATATTTTTAATAAAGTAGAATTGTGGTTTTGAGTTGGAAGCATCCAGATACAATATTTATTTAGCCCTGTGTTCATTGATACTTAAATTATCTGGCTAACAAAGCATCTGGCTGGTACTCTAAAAGTTCCCAATGTCTTGGTTATAGTGCTCCTGATATGGAAGAAATATTGACTGAATCAGAAATTAAATTGGATGGTGTTAGACAAAAGATATTGCAAGTAGCCCAAGAGCTCTCAGGAGAAGACATGCATCAATTTCATAGAGCCATTACTACAGGTAAGTGTAGGTTTACTTCAGTGGTAACATTAAAAAAACCAAAAACAATGTGTTACATGATTTATGTGTGAATTGCATGAAATTTAATTGACATTTGGTAAACTGTTACTGGCTTTAAAAATTGGGACTTTGGGATAATAATATAAAGGTAACCTAGAAACATTCAATTGGCTTTATTTTTCCAGTAATATAGAATAGTCATTGATAGATTTTAATAGTCATTGAAAAAATAGACCTAACAGAATGAACTGTATTCTTGAGTGTGTAGGGTATATTCAGACAGGGCACATCTCATTTCCCACTATGGGTATATCTCACTGGTGAGTTTCAGTTTAATTAGGCTCATAAAAGAGAATGTATTGCCTAGCCAGGTGGACCAAACATCTCATAGTGTGACTCCATACTGGGATTTTAGGATAGTCCTGGGTTTTATATAAATACAAATCACTTTATACAAATCAGTCACATAAATATTTAAAGGACTTGGTTTTTTTCATCCTTTTCTTAACGTGAATTCATTGACAGGAGAGATACTATGTAATTCAAAAAGATAAAGTC
The DNA here is from genome assembly GCA_028533885.1 of Nasua narica. Taxonomy (NCBI): domain Eukaryota; kingdom Metazoa; phylum Chordata; class Mammalia; order Carnivora; family Procyonidae; genus Nasua; species Nasua narica. The sequence goes on from CM052812.1 coordinate 11,457,296, forward strand.
AAAGGTTGATTCATATTTATAGACTTTTATGAAGGTTCTCTGTTTCTGTCAGATCATGGATTCCTTTGAACTCAGGACATTTCATCATGAGAAATGAATTTATGTGGTATCTGCTTAGTGTGTCCAGTTGTAGTGTGAACATTTATAATTTCAACTTGTTTTTCAGAAATGTCAACTTGTAGTATATTCAAATGTCTCTTGTTGCTTAGTAATTATATATGCAGTTGACCCCTGAACAATGGGTCGAGGATAGGGGTGCTGACTCCTCACACAGCCAAAAATGTACATAAAACTTTTGACTCCCCAAAAACTTAACTACCAATAACCTCCTATTGACGGGAAGTCATACTGATAATATGAATAGTCTGCTAACAGGTATTTTGTATATTAAGTGTATTTACTGTATTCTTACAGTAAAGTAAGAGAAAAGAAAATGTTACTAAAATCATAAGGAAGATAAAATACATTTATAGTACTATACTATATCGAAAAAAATCATATTCGTGGATTATTGCAATTCAAACCTCTGTTCAAGGGTCTCCTGTTTCTGTGTGTATATATATATGTTTTTTTACTGAGGTATAACTGACATATGAAGTTATATTAGTTCTAGGTGTACATTGTATATATTGTGAAATGATCACCACAAGAAGTCTAGTTAACATCCATCACTAGACATAGTTACAGAATTATTTTTTCTTATGATGAACTTTTAAGATCTGTTATTACTGTTATCAACTATAGTTGCCATGCTGTGCATTACATCCCACTTTTGCTCACCTCCGGCAACCACCTAAAATGTCTTTTAATTAATCAGTAAAAGAAAGTACCTGTTTATATCAATTAAAGCTGGAGTATGTTACTAGAAACTGAAGTGAACACTCAGTTGTATGAAGAGTCACTCTAGTACATTCCCAAAAGAGATCCATTCCCATCACCATTTATTATTTACTATCCGAGATTTATTTGTTTTTTAAGTAATAGCAAACATAATAAAAAAGATTGAATGAACTCAGTTTGTGCTGTTACTTGGCAAAACCTTGAATATGACCGGTTTGGCAGGATTGTGAAGGTGTAACTGGTGTTGAGAAGGGTGAAGGGAAAGCTAAAACAAGCCTCTTGAAGAAAACATGAGACTCCCTTTATGATCTTGTAGTACATAAGATTTTTTTGAAATGACACAAGCATTAACTGGTAAAAGGAAAAATAGATCAATTGGATTTCATTAAAATTAAGATATCGTTTATCAGAAGACATCATTAAAGTGAAAGGGCAAGCCGAAGTCTGAGAGAAGACACATACATACCTTGGATACAGGACTCACATAGAGAATTTCTGAAAAATTCCTACAGATCACCAAGAAGACAGGCAATTTTAAAAAGTGGACGGGGGTGCCTGGCTGGCTCAGTGGGTAGAGCTTGTGATTCTTGAACACTCGGTCATGAGTTCAAGCTCTAGTTGGGTGTAGAGATTACTGTAGAAAAAAATGGACAAAAAAAAAATCAATGAGTCTCACAATGAATATTCATATGGCTAAAAAGCATATGAAAAGGTGCTCAGCATTATTCACTAGAGTCATGCAAAGTAAAGCCAAATGAGATACCATTTACTCACCTGCAAGAGTAAATTATAAAGACTGGCAATACCATTTTAAAAAACTTTGGCAATATCTAGCTAAAAATATGTGTCTACTGCATGATCCCTTCTGGGTATGTACCCAATAAAAATGAAGCTTATGTCACCAAAAAACATGTAAGAAAACTGGTAACAGCTGTAGTGACAATATCCCAAAACTGAAAAATCACCCAAGATGTCCATCAACAGGAGGAAGGATAAATTATGGTTATTAGGAAGGATAAATTATGGTTATTTACAAATATACACTGTATATTTGTACGGTGTACTAACTACATAGCAATAAAAAATTATAAACATGCATACCAGCGAATATGAATCTCATATATGTTCTGTTGGGCAAAATAAGCAGCCACAAAGGAGTATCTACTATATAATTCCATTTAAGTGAAGTTGAAAAAGAGGCAAAATTAACCTAAGGAGCTAAAAGGTAGGATAGGTTACCTGGGAGTGGAGGTTGGGGGCAGGGGTTATTAATTAGAGGAATGAGGGAACCTTCTGGAGTGATAGAAGTGTTTTGTATTTTTAGCTGGGTGGTATTCATAGTGTACACATTTAAAAATTAACTGAATTACATATTTAAGATTTATAGCTCACTTTTTTATATAAGTTATAGCTCACTTTTTTTTATAAAGTCACTATTGACAAATTCTTAGTTCCTTTTTCCAGAGCAGTTCTTTGTATCAGGAGATCATATTAATAATCTCCTTATGGTATAGGGGTACCCACCTGTCTTAGAAGAGCGTGTGACTCTTGTTCTTAGGGTTGTACGTTTGAGCCCCACGTTGGATGTAGAGACTAGTTGAATAAATAAAACTTTAAAAAAAAATCTCTTCATGGCAGTCTTGTGGTCAAAATAAAAACCATGTTCAATGAAAACACCTATGTCATTCGTATTGATGATATCCTTTGTCAAAATCCTTTTGGTGAGGTTTCTCTTGGGTGCCCTGACATTTCCACTTGTTAGGGCAGATTTTCTTTTTTTTTTTTTAAGATTTTATTTATGTATTTGACATAGCGAGCATGTGCACAAGCAAGGGGAGTGGCAGATACAGGGAGAGGGAGAAGCAGGTGCCCTGGTGAGCTGAGCAGGGAGGCCAATGTGCGGGACTTGGTTCCAGCACCCTGGGAGCATAACTGACTGAGCCACCCACATACTCTGGGGGGCAGATAATGTTTGTGGCAACGTTTGCCTTATTCAGTTTGATCTGAAATTTTTATCTGCCTCTCCTAGTGGGAGTGGATTGGGAAGGAGGTAAGCTTGAACATCCAGCCGTTTCTCCTTGTAAGTTCTCAGGGTTGATTGCAATCTGAAAGTGGCATTTCTAGGCTGCAGATAGGTTATCGATCTTTTCAGGGATATAGATCAGGAGTGGTGGGATTGGGGTTCCTGTAGGCTCTGTCCGAACAGCATGCGACTGTTGATCTCAGGCTCCTGAGTTCGAGCCCTATGTTGGGAGTAGAGATTCCTTGAGGAAAAAAAAAGTCAATAAACAGGAGCAGCAGTGTTATCATTTCTTGGTTCGTGAGTATTATACTGCCATGAGGAATCCCAGTGACCTATTGCTGCTGTTCCTCCCCGCGAGCTGGAAGTAGTTTGAACCATACTAGAGACAGATCTGTGGCAGACTTACCTTTCGGTCAGAGTGGTCCTGCTCTGTATAGCTATGTATGCATGTATAATCCAAGGGGCTACTGAGTGGTGGAGTTGGTGGTAGGGAGGAAGTTGGATCTCCCAGTTTCTAGAAAGTCCTTGATCTGAAGAAGCGGTATGGTCCAAATGCCTTTCTGTGTCAAAGTGAACATACCGCATTCTGTGGCTTCCAAGTATGCTATTAACCGGGGTAACTAAAGGCAAGAGTTTGAATAACTTCCATAAGCTGGATCGTTTTTCTGTCACATCATGCAATAAGCTAATCTTACGAAAACTTCACGGCAATGTAATACATATAATAGAAGGTGGCTATAAGATTCTTCACTTTTGACTTCAGTCCATGCTCAAAAACTTTGTACTTCTGTACAAACTGGTATATGTTCCCCACAATGTTGGTGCTTTGTCATATGATGATGCGTTCAGATTAAACTTCTCAATTCCGTATTAGTTCAAGGTTCAGCCCTACCAGTCCTCAGAACTTGGAGTTCTGGTGGGACAGTGTCGATTTGCTTTATTTCACCCAGTAATCTGTTTTGTATGTTCTTCACCGATGAGTAAATGCTAAGAGGAAAGACTTTAAACAAGAGCGAGGACCATATGGATAGTGACTTGAAAAGAAACCTAAAAAGTTGCTCTTGGCTTTTAGAACAAAGTGGAGAAATGAAGAAAAAAGACAAAGGGACATTTTGTTGAGTCGATAGAATGTTACCTAGGAAGGAAACATCGCACTATTGGAAATAGTAATAGATATTACTATTAATCTGAATAATATAATATAAATAGTAGGGCATTAATAAAATGGAAGCAATTTTCAGATTTTCCCTCTTCAGTGTATCATTGAGGATTATTTGAAGCACCAATTCCATTTTAACGCCTTTATTTTTTTAAGTTTTTTTGAAGATTGCTTATTCATGGGTCAAAAATTTGAGAACGCCTTGTATCTCACTTTTCTCTAGTTAAGTCCTTAAAATAAAATGAGATTCTTTGAGGCGCCTGGGTGGCTCAGTGGGTTAAAGCCCCTGCCTTCGGCCCAGGTCATGATCAGGGTCCTGGGATCGAGCCCCACATGGGGCTCTCTGCTCAGCCGGGAGCCTGCTTCTCCCCTTCTCTCTGTCTGCCTCTCTGCCTACTTGTGATCTCTCTCTCTCTCTGTCAAATAAATAAATAAAATCTTAAAAAAAAAAAAATGAGATTCTTTAAGCCTACTCAATAAAGTTGTTTTTTGCTTAAACTTAAGGAATAAAGCAGTTAAATAAAGAGGTATCTGGGACTTAAAATTTTGCTGACAGGTATTTTATTTGATAAAATAAGGTTACTTATAATTAGAGTAGCATTAACAATATGATGTTTATGAATAGCTTGCTGCTTGTAATTGTTAAATGCTTGTTTTGGTGTTACTCCAAATAGTTGTTCTTTTGACTTGAAGATAAAACAATTCTGGCATTGAACTAAAGGAGTTCTGTGCTTTTCCTCATTAAGAATAGTGCTAATGGCACGCAGAGCATTTCCCTAAGGGATACTTGTGCGAGCTCAAACGTTGAGTATCCTCCTAATAATTGAACAACAACAAAAAGTTAGGTCTGTTTTCTACACATTTCTTATCAGAGTAGATTACAGATTGTCCCAAGGGATGGTTAAACAAATGAACGAATAATTAGTTGCTTGAATAAGTCACTTAAAAAAATGTTGGGTTCTGTCATGTTTTTGTTGTGTGTTTTTCTCTTGTTGAAAAATTAACAGTTGGGGGAAAATGTTCTCCATCTCAAGGAAAATTTTTTTGATTAGTTTATATCACTCTGAAAATGATAAAAATTGTTATTTAATTTTGAGATATTTTGGGGCACATAACTAAGTTCAGAACCTAACTAGTATTTTAATTCTCCTATTCAGGAATGTGAATGATGGGTTAAGTGGATATTTTGGGCCAGTTAGACATTTTTTTTAAAGCTGCTGTTTTTTATGACCTTTGCAATATCCCTAAGTTATAGATGTTATTCTTACTGCTAAATAAGGGGGACAGTTGAGTTACACAGGAGTTAAGCAACTTGCCAGATAAACTAGTAAGTGGTACCATTGGTTTCTTAGCATATGGATTTAATTTATCTATTGACTTTAGAACCTAACTCCTAGTAAAGGCTTAATCTTGCTTTTGGGGGACTTATTGGCAGGGGACTTCCTGCCAATATTAGGTAGGGTTTTCCTTACAAATCCAGCACACATTATAGCTCTTACGTTGCTCCTTTTTGTCCATAGCACTTAAAACCTTCTGACATACTATGTAGTTTCTTTGTATATTATATTGTCTCTCTTTCCTGTATTAGAAAGTGGACTCTGCAAGTCTTTACAGATTTTGTTGTTGTTCGCTGATGTATCCCAGACATTTAACAGGTTTTGATAAAAGTTGACAGGATGAAGAACAAAACTATTTTAAAAGGGCTTTTCTTTTTTTGTTCAGCCAGATCCTTTATCTGATGATTTACTTTTGCAAATTTTTGTTTAACTTTTTTTGTTTCTTCCAAAAGAAAACCTGTTTCCAGTGGCTATTACTTACACATGATAGTAGAAATAGAATCAGTATTAAATTCAGGAAATTCTAACCTTTGTTATATCAATACAGAGAAACCTGATACAGGTTCAGTCTATTAGCAAAATTCAGAAGGCTCCCTGAGAAGATGAACTAGGATACAAAGAGTCATAAGCCTTTCGAATGATAGAAGAATTTAGTGAAGGGAAAGATATAGCTGAACATTGAGTTTATCTGTGTTTCTACATGAGATTCGGTATACCAGAGATGTTAATTAAGATAAAGCCAAGAATTGAAACAGATGAATAAACAATGACGTTTTGGTGGTTTAACAAAACAGAAATTGTTTCTTTCTCACTTTAAAGTCCAGGCTTTGTGACGGTAGTTTGCATGTGCTCTGCTAGTTCAGTCATTCAGGGACCCAGGATCATGGGGCTCTGGTATTATCAATACATGGTTTCCAAGATGAGTTAGGGCATCAGTGAGGAAAGAAGAGTACAGGGTGATCCCTAAAGTTTTCATGGGCCATCCCTGCAAAAGATAGATCACTTCTGCCCACATTTTATTGGCAGGTCACATGGCCACATCTAACTGCAAGGGAGAATGAGAAATACGATCTCTTCCTGGGCCAAGGATAATGAAATATGTTTGGTGAAAAGTCAGTTTTTTTCTGCCCAGTATGGCAATTTGAATTTGGTTTAGTGGAAAATCCAGGTATAGTCATGACAGTGGTTTTTAATTTTTTTTCTGAATATATTTTAATTTTGTTTGAAAACATTCATTTACCTAATTTGAGAATAACTTATAACTGAAAGAATGGATGGATAGAGGATTTTCTAAATGAGCTTAGTGATGGTATTGGAATTGAAATCTTGATTTATCTGCTCTGATACATTTTCTGCTAGACCACTTCTTCTCTGATAGCTAGTATTTAGTGCTTTCTTCTACCTATAATTGTTTTTTTTCCAAAGCCAAAGGCTTTTTACTTGACTATCTCAGATCCTATATCTGGTTAAAGATACTTGTACTTCCTTTAATTTTACCTATACATGTAAGTAGAATAGATACCATTTCAATTTGCATTTAAATGTGAGATGGTTCAGTAGACATTTTCCTGACTATTTTAATCATAATTTAGGGGTGGCTGGGTGACTCAGTCAGTTAAGTGTCTGCCTTTAGCTCAGGTCACAGTCCCAGGGATCAAGCCCCATTTTGGGCTCTCTGCTCTGCATGGAGCCTGCTTCTCCCTCTCCCTCTGCCTGCTGCTCCGCCTGCTTGTGCTCTCTCGCTCTCTCTCTGTCAAATGGGTGAATAAAATCTTAAAAACAAAATCACAATTTAGTAAGTGTGTGTATCGTAGTGCAACCCCCTGTGGTAAATAGTATGACCATGAGAAACTCTATAGGTATTTTCTGGGTCACAAAAACTCCATTTGTAAACATTCTTTTAGATAAATGTCGGGTTCATAAAACTTTGAGACTGTCTAAGCATGAGGTCTTTTGGCCTAGTTTCTCTTTTCACCTTTGAACATTCCTATTGCTTTTCTGAAATCCTGTTTGAGAAAGCTACTTTTTTGAGCCGAGGTCTGTCAGTTGATAAGGTTGGAGCTAAGTTGGGAACATGGAGGAGACAGCTTCTTACTTCGTTTTGTACGAATGCACCAAGTCAAAGAGCTTCTTGTTCCATGACAAACTATTTTAATTTAATATGCCTTCGTAGGATAAGCAATAGTGTTCCATTAATATAATTTGCCATTACTTAGAATTATAGTGCATGTTGGGCTAGGGTAACATTTCAAAAGAATGGCCTCTTTTAATGAGTTAATATACTGCAATGAAAACAGTGACAGAAAAACCACTGATATCTTTAAAGAAGTAAGAAAATATTGTCTAACAAAAATTAATCACCTTCATTTTTTTTTTAAGACAAATGATGGAAAATGCACTATGAGCTTTATTTTTCCAAGGACGATGCTCTCATTCTTATTTTAATTATTCTCACTTCAGTTAATTCAACAGTTTCAGAGGACCCTTGTCCTCTGATACATATTTTCCGTATAAATTATTCCGTATAAATCCTGCAGTGTAGGTAGATGTCTGTTCTTCACAAATATGGAATTGAAGTGCAGTAAAGTTAACGAATGACCTTAGTTCACATAGCTAATGAGACTGAGTTAGCTTGTGAACCTCATTTCAGGTCTGTACCTTCCTTTTATGCCATTCTCATATTTTATTTGGAGGAAGGCTAGAGGCAGGGAGGTAAGGAGGCTGTGGTGGTCATTCTAGGTGTGAAATGAATAGAGCCTCTAGGTTGGTGTTAGCAATGGAGATGGAAAGGAAAGAGCATACTATTAGGATAAGGTTTTTTAAAATGTGCAAGGGAAAGGAAGTAGTCTCAGGACAACCTTTAGGTTTCTGGTTTGGCTAGCTGGTCGAATGAGGATGTTATTGAAGAGAAGAAAACGGGAAGATGAAATGGGTTTTGGATGATTACTTGGAAATTATGGGGCATCCAAGTCGTTGGCTAATAGGCAATCGGATATATGGGTCTAGAGAACTGATAATACAATACAGGACTGATCTTCAGTTTCAGCCCGAGAGTCATCAGCTTATAGACATGGGTAAAATTGTCCAAGGAGAGTATAGGGTGAGAAGAAAGTCAAAGACTGGGTCCTGTGGAACCTTAACTAAAGGGAATAGAATATTTGATGGAATTGGATCCCAGAAGAACCAGAAGAGGGTGGCATCCAGAGCTGAGTTGGATTGACAAGCCTTAGAGGAGAGGACAGCCACCTCTTTGGAGATGGGCAGTTAAGGGTGGGTGTAGAGGTAGGCAGTGGAGGAAATTTTTGCTCAATATCTCTCTTTTCCTGTTGTGTGCTAAGAGAGAAAGGATGGCAGATGGGGCCGTGGTTTGGAATCGATGGGAGACTGGAGATAAAAGAAAGACTCGGAGGGGAATGGGGGTGAGACCTTAACCAGTGACATTTCCTGTGATTGTTAATCATTTCTGAAAGTTTACCCGATCAGTAAATTTGACCTTTTCTATATAGCAATAGGAGTGAATGAGGTAGAAAGTTAATTTGTGGTTAGGGTTGTGCTAATTAGTTGCAGTAGATGACAGTGGGAGAAGTAGGACAGGATACTCAGCTCAATAAAGTATGGCCAATTTGCTTGTTAGAAGAATACCTCTGTGTCTGTTGAGTAGTGTATTACTAACTATGATGAGTAGCAAAGTCAATAAATAATATGAATTTCAGCATATCTGGCTTATCTCATAAGCCAAACAAGATTCTGTGATTCCAAGATACTATAGTAGTGTGTTAGGGATGCCATAGTAAAGTACCACAGACTGGGTGGCTTAAACAGTAGGAATTTATTTTTCCACATTTCTGAGCCTTGAAGTCCAACAGGCAGGATTATTGTGTTGTTGTTGTTGTTGTTGTTTTCCTGAGGCCTTTCTCTGGTTTAAAGATGGTCCCTTTCTCTCTGTGTCCTCACATGGTCTTTCCTCTATGCATGGGCATCCTTGGTGTCTCTGTGTGCTAATCTCTTCTTCTTATAAGGACACTTATCAGGTTGAATTTATCATCTGAGTTACTAGGGTTAGGGCTTCAACATATAAGTTTGGGGGATGTACATAGTTTAGCCCATGACCTACTTTATGGTTTTGTGCAGTGCAGGTAGGGGGCAAGCTACAAATTTAATGTTATTTTGGAGTGGGGAGCCTGAGGAGTTGCTTTGAGTTAAGTCCAGAGGTGCAGTTGGGGGATTTGTATTGTGCAGCTGAGTTGTGCTCTCTTTCTATAAACCTCTGGAAAATGCCCTAAGGGGACAAGGAGATAGCATTTGAAGTCTGCCAGGACCCAAGGATAGAAACAGGTGTTTCATGCAAAGCATATTTCCTCAGGTTGCAGTAACAGTCTTTTAGGTAGGTTCAGGGGAGCTTTGCTTTAGTTGAGACATATCCCCTGATGGTGAGGGGAGCGGCTCTGTACATAGGGGAGGGGTCTGGGGGAAGGAATCTGCCCTGCGTCTTATGGAATGACTGAAGGACAGCGCACCCCTCCCACTCAATAAGTGACATCCAAACCTTTCTTTTTTTTTTTCTTCTGCTCCCTTTATTTATATCTCGGGCTGAGTGAGGATGATGAGAGAGGAACAGAGATTTGATGAGTAGTGGAGAGAGTAGAGGTAGAGGCAGGCCTGTAAATCCACACATAGGCAGGATCCCCAGTCGCTGAATAACTGTCGTTTAAATGGAGGAAGTCATGAGAAGCATTTGATGATGTTCCCAATATCAAATCTTGCCTCAGTGGCTTCATTTAGCTAGAGAAAGACAAATTAAAAAGACCTTTCCACCAGCATCTAAAAATCAAGAAATGATTTGATAAGTACCTTGCACTTCTGTCTTATAGCACTCGGTAAGCAGTTTTATAGTAAATACGGTTTAATGTAGTGAGACAATAAAAGAGAATATTTAGAATTGGGGATTAATATTGATTTATATAATAATTTGTGTTCCTGTTAAAATATTTTGAATATCACTGCAAGGAACAAGGGAGTTGAAAATGCTGAGAGAAGACATTTAAAGGATTACTATAGTGATTAAGTGAGATAGGAAGAGAACGTGATCCTTGGCTACTACCAGAGTCATCTTGGAGGGATTTAGAAGATCCCCAGATTACTATGAACTTTTCTACTCATTCAGGTTTGCTTTTTAAACAGATAAAATTTACTCGTTGAGGTGAGGTAGAAAGAGAGCCTTTGCTGTCAGACAAAGCTGGGTTTATGTGTTTGCTCTGATATTCTAGATCTGTAACCTTGGGAGCACAGTGTACAACCTATTTGAATTTCAGCTTTCTCACCTGTTATGTGGGAACAGGAGGAGCTGCCTTATGGGTTGTTTTGAAAACTAAATGAGGTATGTTTATGGAAGGCATTTCTGATTTTGTTTGGCATATAACTGTTAACAAATGTTTATTCTCTTCCCTTCTGGAATTTGGCAGAATTAATCTGTAATAGTGTGCTAAATTTTAAAATTCATTTTCATTTTGGATTAAGAACTCAATAATACTTTTCTCAGCATACACTCTTCAGTTTTAAAGTAAAAGCCATACGCAAATAGACAGTATCCAAATTAGACAAAATCCGAATTAGTGAAATTGTGCTAAAGTTTTACTATTGGTAGTATAATTGCATGGACTTTACAAAGCTAAGGCTTATGGATGTATTTTCAGTGTACAATTTACGTATTTTCAGGTAGATTTACTTTAGCAGAGTGGCATGTGACTCAAACCTGGATCTGACTTGCCTTTAACATTTCAGTGATCTAATAAAGCTAACTTCTGAAAAAATTCAAGTGGTATTCCTAAAAATAGTTATAAATGCAGTTTTAAAAATTGACATACGATTCATACATCGTAAAATTAACCCACGTAAATTGTATAATGCAGTGGTTTTTACTGTAATCACAAATTGTACAGCTGTTACCGCTGTCTAATTCTAGAATGTTTTCATCATCCCAGAGGGACACCCCTTACCCATTCGCTGTCACTCCCCATCTTCCTTCCCCCATGCCAACACTCCCAAGCCTAGACAACCACTAATTTACTTTCTGTCTCCATGGATTTGCCTCTTCTGGATATTTCATATAAATAGAAGCATACGGCATGTGGCCTTTTGTGTCTGGCTTTTGTCACTTGCCATAATGTTTTCAAGGCTCTCATATCTGTTGTAGCACGTATCAGAACTTTATTCTTGGGATGCCTGGGTGGCTCAGTCAGTTAGGCGTCTGCCTTCAGCTCAGGTCATGATCCCAGGGTCCTGGGATTGAGTCCCGCATCGGGCTCCCTGCTGAACAGGGAGCCGACTTCTCCCTCTGCCCGCCACTCCCCCTATTCATGCGCAGGCACTCTCTCTCTCTCTCTCTCTCTCCCTGACAAATAAATAAGTAAATAGATAGATAGATAAATAAATAAATAAAGCTATTCTTTTTTTTTTTTTAACACCTTATTCTTTTTTAAGGCTAAATAATATTCCATCATACGTATATACTACATTTTGTTTATCCATTCTTCAGTTGATGGACATTTGGGTTGTTTCTACTCTTGGGTTATTGTGAACAGTACTACATTTGTCTACAAGTCTTTGTGTGAACCTCTGCTTTCAGTTTCTTGGGTATATACCAAGGAGTGGAATTGCTGGGTCATATGGCAAGCAATTTTTTAAAACACTGAAAACCTGGAAAAAGTAGTTGAGTACAAAATTTGAATTTAGAATGAAACCTCTGTCTTTTGTCTGTTTACCTTTATATATGGTTTTTGTTGGAGATTTGGACTGGATGTATATTGCTTAAATATTACAAGAATAAGTAAAAATAATCAGAAATCTTTAATTGGGTTTCCTTGTATATGTTCTAATAGGGGAACAAGGAGAAAAATAACAAATTACATAAAAGCAACCTACAGACTCCTCTCTTACTGGCAGCTGATTCTGTAAATAATTCTAATTGGATTTCATCCAAGGTAAAAGCAGAAGGGGAAGACATTGTTTGATGGAATATGGCAGTAGGTTGAAATTTTTCACCTTGGGGATTATTCACTGAAAATAGCGGATGTCCTTTTCATCAAGTTGAAACATAACTTGTTTAAACATCCTTTAACCTAGATGTGACCAAAACTGCTTTTCAGTGTTTTGGGCCAGATGTCCTTGAACTTTCTGTGTGGTATATCATGAAACCTACTTACCATGGAGCAGAAATGGCCACCTCATCTCTGAAGTAACTTTATTTTTTTATTTTTTTAAAGATTTTATTTATTTATTTGGGAGAGAGAACATGAGAGGGAGAAGGTCAGAGGGAGAAGCAGACTCCCTGTGCAGCTGGGAGACCAATGCGGGACTTGATCTTGGGACTCCAGGATCGTGACCTGAGCCAAAGGCAGTTGCTTAACCAACTGAGCTACCCAGGCGCCCTGAAGTAACTTTAATCAAACACATTCCAAGGACAACTTAAATAATGACTTTAGATATACTTGAAAATGCAATGTTCGACAGCTGTCTGTATTTATGTAGTTTGATACCACAGATGAATTTTGAGGGCTGTTGTTCTATACCCTCTTTTTTTTCTCCCATAAAAAATAAATCAGGGACGCCTGGGTGGCTCAGTGGGTAAAAGCCTCTGCCTTTGGCTCAGGTCATGATCTCAGGGTCCTGGGATCGAGCCCCATATCAGGCTTTCTGCTCAGCGGGGAGCCTGCTTCCCTCTCTCTCTCTGTCAAATAAATAAATAAAATCTTAAAAAAAAATAAATCAGATAACTTTAAGACCACTGATTCTGAACTTAATCAGTTTGAACTTTAATCTTGTAAGAGTGTTTCTTTCCATTTAGGACTTAAATTCAAGGTACTATAAATTAAGTAAAATTAGATTATTCTGAACACTTGAATAGCAGATTTTAAAATATTTTTGTCATAGCACCTATAGTTTCATAAGACTAGTGAGGAAGAACCAGGGAAATAGGTGTTCATAACTCAGAGCTGGCTGAAACATTTAGCTGAAGTATAAGTTTTCTGTAAATGGTATGAAGAAATGAGTGCTGCTTTGACTGGGCATATCAGAACATTTAAACCTTTTTTTTTTTATAGGTAAAAAAGATTTGAGAGAAGGCAGCCTGGGCACAGAATAGCATAGAGTCATGAAGGTATATGGTATGAGAGACTAGAGAATAAAGTTGAATAAAGCATGGAGAATAGTTGAACTCTGGGGACTTAGTGGGAGGAAAAGTGAAAAAAAGTGATTATGTTTTATATGGAACTGAATGTAAAGAAGCAGTTAAGGTGGTGGGAAGGACATGAACTTTTGAATTAGATAATTTTTTTACTTTGTGACATGAGTGAATTTCTTAATTTTTTAACTTCTGTGAGCCTCAGTTTATCTCTAAAGGAAGGATAGTAACAGAGTCATATAAGGTTATAATGTACATGAAAAAGATGGATGTAAATACCAGATACTTTATCTTACATATAACTGACACTTGGGACATAGTAAGCTACTTCTCATATTTTGTTTATATTTTTAAAAAGTCTTGTTGGAGGCTTCTGGTATATACCCAAAAACAATTAAAAGCAGGGACTTGAGCAGATACTTGTTTTTTTTTTTTTTTTTTTTAAGATTTTATTTATTTGACAGAGAGAGAGATCACAAGTAGGCAGAGAGGCAGGGGGAAGCAGGCTCCCTGCTGAGCAGAGAGCCTGATGCGGGGCTCGATCCTAGGACCCCGAGATCATGACCTGAGTCGAAGGCAGAGGCTTTAACCCACTGAGCCACCCAGGTGCCCCTTGAGCAGATATTTGTATACTCATGTTCATGGCAGCATTATTCGCAATACCCAAAAGGTGGAAGCGACCCAAGTGTCCATCGATGGATGAATGGGTAAACAAAAAATGACATATGGCCATACCGTGAAATACTATACAGCCTTAAAAAGGAAAGAGAATTCTGACATAGTCTACAACATGGAGGAACCCTGAGGGCATTGTGCTAACTGAAGGAAGCCGGTCACAAAAGGATGAATACTGTACGATTTCCCTTCTGTGAGGTACGTAGAGTAGGCAAATCCAGAGACAGAAAATAGAATGCTGGTTCTTAGGGGCTTGAGGGAAAGGGGATTGAGAGGTTGTGTAATAGGTATGGAGTTTCAGTTTTGTAAGAAAACAGTTCGGGCAGTAGATGGTGGTGGTGGTTGTACAACAGTGGGAATGACTGCCATGGAACTATGCACTTAAAAATGTCCACTTAAAAGGGCAAGCTTTATGTTTTTACCCTGTTGGGTTAGTTTAATACTATTTCATATGCATTTATGTGTAAGAATGCAAACATTTTAGCAGCAACATACTACTAATTTCTGTGTCATTCAGCAGTGCTTTGTTCCAGAAGCAGATGACAGTTCTATTTTGTTGCTATATCGTTTAGTTTTACTAAACGGGGTTGTTTTTTTTTTTTTTTTTTTGTCAGTTTAGTCAGAAGAATAGTTCCTACCTTTCTGATTTTGAAAATTACCATAGAGATCATTGTGTCTAGTACTTCTGTTTTCCCACCAAAGAGCAGGTGTTGGTTGGTTGTACTTAGTTGATTTTGCTAACTACAAATCATTTTAAGAATGTATTCACTGGAACCATTTTCTATGCTTTGGGTTGGCTCAACTGGATAAACCAATTGGACAACTAATGAATTCAGCCAAATATTTTTTTCCATTCACAGAGGAGTGTTGTTTTACCATATATTCTCCTGTAGATAGCATCTTGCTTAAATAAAGTTCATTAAGAATCAGGAACAATTTTTATAATACTGGTTTGCTGTATTCACTGTTTGTCCCCCTCTCCCTCCATAGTTGAACTCAGGAACTTAAAATTATTTCTTTCTGATTATTCAAGGCATTTCAATTGTAGGGTCCTTGTTCTGAATTTAGCTCCATTTCTACCCTTGCATGTCCCAACAGTCCTTAAAAGAATCTTAAACAAAGGAACACCTACTCTGGGGTGCTATCCTTGCACATCACGAAGTAGGTCCTGGAATTTCAGTCTTGAACAGGATCAAGTTCTTAGACAGGATTTGCCCTTGTCAATGTTTATGAGCAAAATAGTGCAATACAGAAATATTCGTTCCCACTAAAATGATGTAAGACACTTTGCTTAGAGAGCTTAGGGGGTTAGAATCCTTTTGATGATGTTTTAAGTGTTTTAAGGAATGATGTTTTAAGGAAAAACCATGTTTTGCCTATTTCCCATCGTTTTTTTCTTTTCTTAATTTATACTTAGTATATATGTTATATTTTAATTATCATATTTTATGTTTTTTCAAATGGGCATTTTTCTCTTGATTGAATGTTCTCATAAAACATAATTTAAAATAAAATTACTAAATAGTTTTTAGAAAATGGATCTACCTCATTTTAATCATGTTTTTGTGCCTGTTTGCTCAAGACATATTAGGCACTAGGGATATAAGTATGAGCAAGGTAGTCACGGTATTGCCTTCCTAGCAAGGGATAATGCTATACATTAGATAAGGAATTTTACATTATTTAAATACAACTTTGATTAGTGCTATAAAGGAAGGGCACATGGTACTAGGAGAACATATAGGGGTTTGGCTTAGAATGGGGTGGTGTTGGGCAGTTTCTTCAGATGACATTTCATGGAACTTGAAAGGATTAGTAAGAGCTTATTAGGTGAAGGAGTGAGGAGAGCATGGAATGATGCTGAGGGAACAGCATAGAAAATCCCTTGAAGCAAGAGAGGGCACAGTATAGGTGAGGAACTGAAAATGGTAGGGCACAGAAGGTGAGGGAGAGATGACCAGAGTTTTGTACTGTATACACATGTATGTTACGTGCATTCAGCCGAAGCATTCTACCTGACCACGTATGCCATTCTACCATTTCGCAGTAGAGATTCTCCAGAGAAGCAGGAGAAAGTGAGCGAGTAAGGAATTGATTTATATATTTTAAAGAATTGGCTCTCGTGATTGTGGGGGCTAGCAAATAGGAAATTTCCAGAATAGACTGGCAGACTGGAATTTCAGTAATGAATTAATGTTGCAGTCTTGAATCTGAAATCTGCAGTCTGGAAATACAGGCAAGGTTTCTCTGCAGTTTTGGGGCAGAATTGCTGCTTCTTTGGGAAAACTTAATCTTTGTTCTTAAGGTCTTCAAATGACTTGATGAATAACCTCTCCTCACTCCCATTATGGAGGCTAATCTGCTTTACTCAGAGTCTTATTGATTTAAATATTAATCACATCGAAAAAAATGTCTTCACAGCCACACCTGGACCGATGATGTTGACCAAGCAAGTGATCACCACAGTGAGCCAAACTGACATAAAAGATTAACCATTATGCACAGTATTGCCATAGGAGAATAGAGAGTAGGCTGGCTCCGTTTAAGTGATGGCCTCACTTCTGATATCTTCCACCTCGAATTGCACATAGGAATTCATATCTTGACCATAAAATCAGCTTGAGATTTATAGGTGTCTAGATATGGTTATCCTCCATCTTCAAGCTTACATTGGCTTATACCCATTAATCCAAGATAATGATTGCTTGGCAATGTCGTTGGGCCTTAGCTTGAAGGTTCAGGAAAATTTGTGTTGCCACCTCCAACCGAAGCATGATACAGTCATGGTTCTTACACTCTCTCCCATCCCTGTCAGTTAACACGTGTAGAATAAGAACCTTGCCACTTGTGTTTGATTCTAACATTTAAAGTACTATTTTTTGCTATTTTTGCTTAACATGGCCCTGAAATGTTAGCTAGCCCTAGGAATTTGGGGACAGGTTATACCTAGAAATATTGAAGTAGTGATTTATACTAACTGTAGGGAAAATTCATATTCTAGAATACATGTAAGTCTTGTCCATTTGTTGATTTTTTAAAGGATTTTAAGAACAATTCTGACATTTTACAAATGTGGGTTTGTGTACCCATCTTTGAAATTTAACCTTTTATAAGTTGTAATTTGCCTATAGCATGAGTTG
>CM052812.1:11475148-11491217 GCA_028533885.1 Nasua narica
AAACCCTCTTAGCAAGAGAATCAAGGAAATGTGGTTTCCAGGCTTCAGCCCCTGCGATTCAGAGCGAGAGTTTAGAAGGCAGGGCTAGTACCAACAGGTGATGCCCGGCACAGCCCTCTCCGTCGGTCTCGGTCGCCTGGCACTCATGCACACCCTGCTTGCTAGGTTTCAACTTTCAGACAATGGCATGCTTCCACCTGAAGTGAAGCAACTCCCCCCTATGCGGTCAAGGTGTCTTCACCACGTTCCTTCATCTCTCCAGGGAAGTTCTACCACTCACTGTCCATCACCGCGGCTCACTCCTCTTTTAGTTTACTGCCAAACCTTTGCCATCCTGTAACTTGAAAACTAAAGTAAAAGATGAACTGCCAACAACACGCCCTCTATAAAATAACAAGGTAAAAGGAGAGGAAGAAACAAAGAACATGACTGATTGATAGTATCAAATACAGGAAGCATGGAGAAAACATGCAGTCACCGAAGTCCCTGTTTCTGCAACTGCTCTTGAAGCGATCATTGAGATTTGTAATTTTCTTCTACTACTCATCCTATGCTCCCTGTGTCTTTGGCCAAAACCTCAATTAATTGAGCTCCTCTACCTGGTGGGTGACCCAAATCTTCATGCCTAAAGAACCTGTGGTATTAGGGTTCTGCTTATCTGATGCTGCTGTTGCCTTCTATCCAATTTACGTCCACACACAAGTACTAAGAGGTGTTCGGGAAACTACTGTGGGAATGTGTCTGCATGTGTGCATTATATTAGACAGGCAGTTTGCGAGGCTTTCATCTGCACTATGAATATGGAAAAAAGCTCTGGACTTTGAGTCCTGTGTTCCGGTACTGCCTAGATACTGATCTGTCATGGACCCTGAAGCAACCTTTGTGATCTGGCACATGTAACTGCATATACTACTCAAAAGATCATCAAGATGGGTTACAAACACGATTTTCCAGAAAAAGTAGACCAATAAGAAATAAATGCTTTTGATAGCAAAAGCACAAGTAACAAAAGCAAAAATAAATGAATGGGACTACACAAACTAAAAACTACTGAAAAGAATCAACAAAATGTTCAGAAGGCAACCTACTGAATGGAAGAAAATATTTGTAAATCATATATCTGATAAGGGATTAATATATAAAGATCTCATACAACTCAAAAGCAAAAACACAACTTTTTAAAATGAGCAGAACTGAATGGTTTTCTAAATAAAACATCCAGATGGCCAACAGGCACATGAAAAGATGCTCAACATCACTAGTCATCAGGGAAAAGCAAATCAAAATCACAATGAGTTACCAACTCATACCTGTTAGAATGGCTATCATCAAAAAGGCAAGAGATAGTGTTAGTGAGGGTGTAGAGAAAAGGGAATCCTAGTGCATTATTGGTGGGAACGTAAACTGGGGCAGCCACAATGGAAAACAGCATAGAGATTCCTCAAAAATATTAAACAAAGAACTACTATATGATTTAGCAATCTCACTTCAAGGTATATGCAAAGGAAATGAAAACTGGATATTGAAAATATCTGCACTCCCATACTCACTACAGCATTCACAAGAGCCAAAAGACGGAAACAACCTAAGTGTCCATCAATGGGTGTATGGACAAAGATGCAATGTACACACACACATATGAGTGCATGTGCACGCACGCACACACACACAATATATTATTATTCAGCCATGAGAAAAAAGGAAATCCTGCCATTTGTCACAACTTGGAAAAACCTTGAGGGGCATTATGTTAAGTGAAGTAAGTCAGATAGAGAAAGACAAATACCGTATGATATCACCTTTATATAATAGTCTAAAAAGGACAAAGAGAATAAAGTGGTGACTGAGGAGTGGGAGAAACAGGGAGATTGCTAAGAGAGTACACAAAGACTAACAACTAACTATACATCATGGCCATTATAGCTAATAATATTGTTTCACATACTTAAATGTTGCTATAAGAGATCTTAAATATTGTCATCACAAAAAAGAAATGGTGTGTAACTATGTATGATAATGGATATTAAAAAAAAGGTAACTGTGAAGGGATGGAGGTAGTAGCTTATGCTATGGTGGCAGTAATTTTGCAATTTATAAATGTATCAAGTCAACTTTGTACACCTTAAAATTACAGGGTTGCCTATCAATCATACCTCAAATGGGATAATATCAAATAATAAAGGTGAAAAAAGAAAGGGAACACTTTTACCCTAAAATTTGAAGATATGACTGAAAATTAATTATGTATATTACTTTATTCCACAAAAGCCAAAAACCTTTCTCTTCAGACACAAATTATATGAACATAAGGAACAGTCACAATGGGTAATGTCTGACTTAAAATATCAATGTGAGTCTACAAATAAGAACTTTTACTAGGGACAGCTTTGGGACATTCGTTCAACAAAACTTCATTTATTGTTTAAAAACAAATGACTGGGGTGACTCGGGGGGCTTAGCTGGTTAAGCATCTGCCTTCAGCTCAGGTCATGAGCCCTGGGATGGAGCCCCACATCGGGCTAACTGCTCAGTGGGGAGTCTGCGTCCTCTCCCTCTGCCCCTTCCCACCACCTTGAGCTCTCTCTAGTTCTGCTCTCCCTCAAATAAATAAATAAATAAAATCTTTTTTTTTATTAGAAAAATAAAAACAAATGACCAAAAGAAAATCTCACTATTTCCTAATTCCTAAGCAGCCCAAGGCTGGTAGAGACAAGGTTTAGGCTGGCCGAAGCACAACGTGGGGCCGGTGCCTAGGCCCTGCCCACCCACCCCATCAGTGAATTGCTAGGGGGTCTGGGGATGACAGCCCCAGAGGCAGGGCAAAGGCCAAGGACCAAGGGAGTGCGGGCCTGTTGAAGTCAAACTTCAACAAACGGTGCTGGGAAAACTGGACAGCTACATGCAAAAGAATGAAACTGGGCCACTTTCCTACACCATATGCTAAAATATACAGATTAAGGACCTAAATGTGAAACCTAAAACCATAAAAATCTTAGAAGAGAGAACAGATAGTAATTTCTCTGAGAGGCAAGGGAAATAAAAGCAAAAACAAACTATTTGTACATCAAAATAAAAAGCGTCTGCACAGCAAAAGAAATAATCAACAACCTAAAAGACAACCTACTGAATGAGAGAAGATATTTACAAGAGATATATCTAATAAAGGGTTAGTAACCAAAATATATAAAGAACTCCTACAACTCAATACCAAAAAAACAATTCAATTTAAAAATGGGCAGAACACATGAACAGATACTTCCCCAGAGACATTCAGATGGCCAACAGACACACGAAAAGATGCTCAACATCACTCATCAGGGAACTGCACATCAGGGAAATGCACATCAAACCCACAATGAGATACCCCTCACAACTGTCAGATGGCTAAAATCAAAACCACAAGGAACAAGTGTTGGCAAGAGTGTGGATGAAAAAGGAATCCTCCTGCATTGTTGGTGGGAATGCAAATGGTGAGCCACTGTGCAAAAACAGTATGGCGGTTCCTCAAAAAATTAAAAAGAGAATTACCATATGATCACAGCAATTCCACTACTGGGTATTTACCCAAGAAATATGAAAACACTAATTCAAAAAGCTATGTGCACCCTTATGTTTACTGCAGCATTACTTACAATAGCCAAAGTATGGAAGTGGTCCAAGTGTCCATCAATAGATGAATGAAAAAAGAAAAATATTATTCAGTCATTAAAAAGAATGAAATCTTGCCATTTGACATGACATGGATGGATCTGGAGAGTATAATGCTGAAATAAGTGAAATAAGTCAGAGAAAGACAAATACCACATAATTTCACTCATATGTACAATTTAAGAAACAAAACAAATGAACAAAGAAAAAAGAGAAAAAAAAATCTTACCTGTAGAGAATAGTTACTAGAGGAGTGGTGGAAGGGGGGATGGGGAAATAGGTGAAGGGGATTAAGAGTATACTTATCCCGATGAGCACTGAGTAATGTGCAGAATTGCTGAATACTGTACACCTAAAACTAATATAACTGTATTTTAACCATACTGAAATTAAAATTAAAAAAAAAAGAAAAATTAAAAAGCAAAAGGTAACTCTGAAAAGACTAACATAATGGAGAAACATCTGGCAAAACAGACTAAGAAAAACGTATATACAGGGGCGCCTGGGTGGTTCAGTTGGTTGAGCAACTGCCTTCAGCTCAGGTCATGATCCCAGAATCCTGGGATCGAGTCCCACATCGGGCTCCCAGCTCCATGAGGAGTCTGCTTCTCCCTCTGACCCTCTTCCCTCTCCCGCTCTCTCTCACTCTCTGTCGAATAAATAAAATCTTTAAAAAAAAGAAAAAGAAAAAGAAAGAAAAATGTATATACAGAGAGATAATACAAATATATATTATGAATACAGATATAGCCAGGATGTAAATGTAATAATGTAATAATATTAACATTTTGTATCAAAAAAATTAGAAAAGATAAAATGGACTAAACCTGAGAAAAATATAAAGCTTATCGAAACTTACCATTAAGAAATGATAGAAGCTTGAATAGTCCTATACAATTAAAGAAACTGAACACATGATTTAGAAAAAAACCTTTCCACAAGCAAAATATCATATCCAGTTTCATAGGCAATTTCTGGCAAAATTTCAACAAAGCAATCAATCTACTTTTAAAAAACATTAAAAAACTAATACAAAGATTCAATTCACAAAACATAAATTTCACCATCTTAAAGTGTACAATTCAATGGCTATTAATATATTCACATGGGTGTGCAACCCTTCCCACTAATTCTAGAACATTTCTATCACCTCAACAATAAATCCCATACTTGCTAGCAGTCACTCCCAATCCCCACCCCCATTCTGCTAATTTGGTTGATCGTATTAAAGAACCATTTTTTTGGTCCGAGAGTCTCTATTTTTCTATTTCCTTTATTTTTTTCTACTTCATTTATTTCTATTCAAATATTTGTTATTTCCTTTTTCGAAATTGTTTTGTAGTTTAGCTTACTATTTTTTTTTCTAGTTCCTTAAAGGCAGATGTTTAGTTATTGTTTTGACTTCATTCTTCTTAAATGTAGGGATTTGAGAGGCACCTGGGTGGCTCAGTCGTTAAGCGTCTGCCTTCGGTTCAGGTCATGACCCCAGGGTCCTGGGATGGAGCCCCACATCGGGCTCCCTGCTCAGTGGAAAGCCTGCTTCTCCCTCTGCCTCTGCTGCTCCCCCTGCTTGTGCTCTCTCTCTCGCTGTCTCTGTCAAATAAATAAATAAAATGTTTAAACAAAAAACTGTACGGATCAGAAGCTTGTAAAGACATTCCCTCTCAGTACTGCTTTTGTTGCATCCCGTAAGTTGTCTATCACATTTTTCATTCCTCTGGAAATATTTTCTAATTTCCCTGTGATTACATCTTTGATCCACCAGTTCAGAACACCAGTTATGCTGCTTAACTTCCACCTATTTATGAATTTTCCCAATTTAATTCTATTATTAATTTCTATTTTCATTCCACTTGTGGTCACATACCTTGTATGGGTTCAATCTTTTCAAATGTATTGACACTTGTTTTGTAACCTGACATTTTGTGGATTATGTTCCACACGCACTTGAAAAAAATGTGTCTTCTGTTGTTGGTTGGAGTGCTCTGTATAGGTCTAAGTCCAACTGGTCTATTGTGCTGTCCAAGTTCTCGATTTCCTTACTCATCAGTCTTATTCTTCTAGCTATTATTAAGTGTGAGGTATGGAAGTCTCCAACTATTACTGTTGAATTGTCTATTTCTCCTTTCAGTTCTGTTAGATTTTGCTTCATGTATTCTGGGGCTCTGTGGTTGGTGTGTGTGTGGCTGTGTGTGTGTGTGTGTGTGTGTGTGTGTGTGTTTATAATCACTATATATTCTCAATAGAGTGAGCTTTTAACCATCACATGTTGTTCATGTCGCCAGCAAAAACAAAAAATTAGCCTTAAAGTCTATGTTATGTACCTCTCTTTTGGTTACTGTTTGCATGAAATATCTTATTCTATTCTTTTACTTTTAATCTACATGTATATTTGAATCTAAGGTGAGTCTTTGTAGAGAGCAAAGAGTTTGAATCAAGTTTTTAAATCTATTCTGCCAAATCACTCATGTACATAGCATCTTTCTTTGAGGCACCCTCAAAATGCCCTAAGGCTCTACAATGTAGATTCTGAAACCCACTGATTTAATACATGCAGGAATTACTTATGAAGGAAATAATCCAATTTTATTTCAGAATTCTGTCAGTAACTTGCCATGTAACCTAGAATCAGTTTCTTTTTATAATAAAGATGAAAAACATTGCAACAGATGATGCTATCAGACCAACTATTTTAGAACTGAGGGACATTCAGGATATACTGAGAGATCCTCAACTATGCATGGTCTAAGACCCACCATATTAGTATGATATGCAACGTGGAAATGTATCAACAGCAATGGCACTAATCCGCCTGTAGTAAATACTGCTGACTGCCTAACCCAAAAGGCCATTGGCTCCTCCTCCTATGATGACAATGCCTTAACTCGGTTTCTTGTGTTTGTCCTTCTCCCCTCAGAAATAAGGTATCTTGGCCTAACCAAGTGATCTCCTTCACCTTTCCACTAATGATTTAGAAAGATGAGAATGTTACCCAGTTTGGGTCAATGATTGAAGAGATGTCCTTCCTGAAACTCAATCTCTGGACTTATTTTAAGAAATAGTAAATCTCCACATTAAGCTTGTCTACATTAGCTTTCCTATTTGGGCCCAAAATTCTATAACCATTTGATTAAGTATTTCTCAATATGATCAAAAAATAAGCTTAACTTTTATCTTTTAATATTTTATTTAAAGACTTCAGTTTTAAACATCTGTAAGACATTCATCAATCCATTTATTATTTTACTTTTAACATTATAAATTTAACTTTAAGTGGCAAAAGAAACAAAAATATGTAATGAGACTATTTTAGCAATGTCTTCAAATAGGAAAACCAAAAACCTTACTAATACCAAAGCAAACCAACCAACCTAATTTATTAGGCATGTCTACATTTCCTTTTCCTTTACATGATATATATATATTTTTTTTCTTTTGAAAATTTCACTTTCAAAGAATCAGCCCTTGCAAACAGAGCAGCTAGTCTTTCCACAAATAAAATCCGGTATCTAGATTCTCAAAACTCACGAAACCAAATGGAAACGTCTGCCTGTCAGCCAATAGTGTCGTGCTCAAATCAGTTTCACATCACAGGGAATAATCTATAACTAATTCCAGTAAGAAAATTCCAATTCTAAAATTACTAGAGACTACTATTGTTATTCCCAACTGTGTTGACAACTGTCTTATTGCTGAATTGTACATGATAAATTTTCTTTGGCAACTTTTTATACTATCAAGTTAACACAACTGGACAACTATAAAGGTTTGAATTAACTCAGTATTTCAAAAATGTCAAACTTCATTATAATTATTTAAATGTAATTTCTTATAGCTGCAGCTGTAAGAAACATGCCGAATGTAATATGACAAAAGAATTGCTAAATAATCATTACTAAAAGCTTTTCAGATGTATATACAATTATATACTTGAACTCAAACACCAGTGAAAATATTATAACGTTAGCTCCAATTCACTATCAGACTTTCTGTGATAAAGGATAAAAATTAAATGTAAAATCTAAAAACTGGGTGTCTGTCAGTTTTTCTGGAAGGCTCTTTCAAATGGATTCAAAATGGCCTAAAAATTGGCCAGAATATAATATGAATTCTCACTACTATACCTCATAAAATTAAATCTATTGATAACTTAATACTTTTTCATTCTTGTTCGATAGAGTAAGCCTATATTGGAGGCTTGACAAGATATTACCAAGAAATTTAAACAGGAAGCTCAAGTCCAGACGTATAGCTAAGAAATCTTTTTTATATATAACAAAATCATCAACTTAAATTATAAATGGCTTCCACTAAATATTATCACTCCAAACTTCACACAATGTAAATGAAAATAGGTATGGCAGAAAGTGCACTCTGAAGCATGTTCACATTATAAAGACAAATGATAAAATTTAGCCAGCAAATATTCAAATAGGCATATATGCAAACATTTATATGCAAACTTTCATGAGTAAGATATAAGAAATGATTCATCTCTATAATTTATGTACAGTTTGTTTACAATTTGAAACAAGTACAACTGAAAACATTTCTATGTAAAAGCCACAATAAAGTCAAATGAAGTATTAAGTAACAGTCTTACAAACTGGTCTCTCAAGAGAATAACAACCAAGTATGGTATTCTAAGAAATGCCCTCTTCTTGATCAATCATTTCTGTTTTAACTGAAAAGACATCTGCCAGCATATGTTTTGGAATTTCTGAACCTCTGACTTTCAAGGCATAACAAGCATTCTCTACTTTGGCCAGACTTTGTTTCAGGGTGTACAACTTCTTAGAAACCTCGTAAGGTCCAGTATTGCCAATGAATGAGAACCCATCATAAACTTGACGTAAAAACTGGCTCACTTCAAAGGGGGTGTCAATGTCCCCATTCCCCACACTGTTAATACACATCCGCATCAACTCTCCAGTTAAATCAGCCACTCCCAGCAGGTAATCAACAGGTGTGATTTTCAGTCTCCAAGTACCAAACTGCTTATCCTGTGCATCAGAGGAGGGCTGGTAAAGAAAACACACACACACACACAAAGAAAATACATGTGAAAAAAAGAGTGAATATGCAGGTATCGCATTTACCATAAGGTGCAAAATCAAGAGCAGATGAGTCATACTAATCTCTAAATAAAGATATTTTTTGTTTAATGACCATTCGGGATGTACAAGAATTCATGCCCTGAGTAGAAAGTTGAAGTACATGACTTCAGAGAATTTTGTAATCCAATACTGTATCATTTTAAAACCAACTATTCCCAACTTCACTTGACATAGGAAGTAAAATTAAAACATTCTTAAAGCCTAATGACTTCATTGCACGAGTCTTACTTATATAAATGACAAAGCATAAAGCCCTCCAGGTTTGTGATCCACTCTTGTTTTCCTAAGTCACTTAAGTCCTTTCTGGCCTCTTCTATCCCCACTTAGCACTGACCATCATGATTTATCACTCTTTCTCTACATCCTCCTCAGTTCCTTTAGTCTCCTTTGTTGTTGTTTTTTCCTCCACCTGCTCAACAAAGACACAACCCTGAATCGATATTAAAATCTATTCATGCTAGTGCTTTATTCAAGTGGCTGAGTACCACCGAACTAAAATAAATAAATAAATAAATAGTAATCCCAACTATATAGTTGGTACTGCTACAAATACTCACCAATCATTTTAGTTATTCCTATAGTTCTCTCTCCAGTGTCTTCAAACACTGTTCCAAACATTCACCACTCTCCTGAGCCCCCTACACGATCCCAAACCTCTCCATTCTCAGTAGACAATCTTGTCTACTTCCACTGACCTGACCATTTGCCAGATCACCTGGCATAAGCTCTCTCAATGACCTTATCCTACAAAACAAAACAAAATAAAAAAACTTATTTATGTCCACATCCATCTTTACCTTCTATCCTCCAGTCTCAGATGATGAGTTGTCCCTCCTCTTGTTTGAGGTTAACTCTTCCAAATGACCTTGACCCATCTCCTCCCACCTCTTCCAGGACCTTGCTTCATAAGGTGTATGCCCTTGGGCAAGTTATTTCATCTCTCTAAACCTCAGTTTCCTCATCTGTAAAATGGGATAACAGTACCTACCTCAGAGGTTTATTTTAAGGATGAGAGAACATTTACCAAGTTCTTGGCATAATGCCCAACACAAAGTAAATACTCAATAAATGCTAGCTGCTATCACCGTCACCATCACATCCATCTCCTCTCTCCACATCAACTTTTCCCTCTCTCTATTAGAGCCTTTCTGGAAGAGGAGAGGCCTACATTATTATTAAAAGTCTGTATGAGACATAGCTGAGTGAGGTTGCAATCATACTGGAGTACATCTGAGGCAGAGAGAACTGCAAAGGTGTGCAGGTGAGAACTATGTTACGTATTGGAGGAACTCATGAGCTATTTCCTTGCGTAAAGTTTAAAGTGAGTAGTAGTATAGGACGACTATAGAAAGAAAGTCACTTTAAGGAATGTGAACTTTACCTGTGGGTAACAAAGTCACTGAGAATTAAGCAAGGAAATGACAGAGTCAAAGTTACGTTTTATTAACATCACTTGATATCGCTGGACTCTTCAGAGACCGTCTGGGCCAATCCTTTCGATGTAGATATAAAAAGTGAGGTCCAAGAAATCCAATAGGTAATAGAGCTAGTTAATGACATAACCAGGTAAGTACCCAAAGTCAGCTTCCTAATTTTTCTGATGCCTTTGAAACAACATCATGACATAAAACTACCTGTTATGTTTTAGTTCTATTAATTGGCAGGAGAACAGGCATCTTTTGAGAAAGGGTAGATTATGGGAGGGCAAGGGGGAAGGACTGCATTTTATAGGTTGTTTATAAAAATAACTTTGTCTTAAGCAAATATTAATGTTCTTTGTTTCTATCATTAGATGGAAAGAGTTCTCTGGTTATGATTAAGAGTTGATTTTAGAGAAAAAAGCATGTTAAAAATTTAACAAATTTCAACTAATTACCAAGGAAATAAATTCTGCTTTACTGATAATGTATATTAGAAACTAGAGAAAAGGGACGCCTAGGTGGCTCAGTGGGTTAAACCTCTGCCTTCGGTTCGGGTCATGATCCCAGGACCCTGGGATTGAGTCCCGCATCGGGCTTCTTGCTCAGCAGGGAAGCTGCTTCTCGCTCTGCCTGCTTGTGCTTTCTCTCTCTCTCTCTGACAAATAAATAAAGAAAATCCTTAAAAAAAAAAAAAAAAAAGGAAAAGGAAAAAAAGAAACTAGAGAAAAGAAAACTTCTCGAAATGCAATTTTTCAAGGTGTGTCCGAAGTACCTAGGGGTGATTAAAGTAGTATAGCGAAAAGCATTTCGATATAGCAAATATGGTAAAATATTAACAATTACAGAATCCAGGTAGTGGGTACATGGGTGTCCATGTTACTATTCACTCCACTTTTCTATATGTTTGAAATTTTTCCTAGTAAAACATTTTTAAAAATTTAAATAGTTTTGACAATATTCTCCATAGGCAAGTCAGAACAAAATACCCTCCCCTATCAAATTCCCAGAATTTTCAACACCAAGAATCTTGAGTACTAAAAGGAAAAATTATTTATGAATGTGGTCTTAATTTGAAAAGTATGTATGAATTATTATAACACCATAATATTTGAATAATTTACTACCTAAATCCTGAAAATAATCCATTACTCTCAGTTTTTCTTTACATTTTTGCCCTGATATTTCCATTTTGAATTAGAAAGAACTCGAAAGAGGGTGTGGTAACTTCTCTAATATATCTAAGAAGCAGGATCAAATAGGCTTACTTTATTCTTTCCATAATTCAAACTTCACTAAATAAAAAAAACTAAAGGAATTTTACTTCTCAAAAATGAATGTCCTCAATAAACTTCATATAATTTCAAAAACTGAGACTATACATGGCTTCCTTAAAGTTATATTTGTCATGCCAAATTAAGTCTGACCTTTTAATGTTAACATTTTAGTTAATATTCAAGAAAACATTATTTCTACAGCTTCCTCCATTTTCTGCCTGACCATCCTGGCTGAGTAATGTTTTAAAAAGTAATAGAAAATTATTAAAAATTAAGATAGGAAAAACTGTCCAATTATATCCTTAAGTGTAGTGGTATCTCAGGAAGTATCAAATATTTAAAATCTCACCTTTCATTGCCTGAATATTACATATTGAAACCCAGGGAAAAAATTATTCAAAAGTCACACTGCAGAAGTTTCCCTTCTTAAGTCAGAATAGCTACATAATTTTCAGATACAAGCTTTATGAATTTAGTAAGGGATTAACAGCTCTCCCTCTACAGTAACAATTTTATATGAACTTTTATAATAACTAGTGAGTACTTATGTGTCATCTACTCAACACTGCCTAATTTAAAACCTTGAAATCAAATCCTATAAAACACTCCTTTGAGGCAGATACTTGGTGCAGGGGTCTCTGTAGCACATTTTGAGAAATACTGGTAGAGTGGACAAGGGCACTGGCTTAGATTTCCAAACACCTGGTTTCAAAGTTTAGCTCTGTCACAGTTAATCAGTTGTGTGGCTTTTGATAAGTTATTTCAACTCTCTAAAAGCCTGTTTCCTACTTTGTAAAATGAGGGTGATAATTCTTACCTCATTCAGTTAATAACAAAATTAAATGAGATAGTGCTTACAAAGGGCACATTGTAAATATACAGTAAAACCAAAAGTGGACTTAAGAGCAATCACTTGGCATCGCTTTAAATAAATGGTATTATTCTCCCCCAATATAGCCACAGTCGTTCTTGTTCCATCCACATGCAAATATTTTTTAAAAGGCCATTTCCTTAGTTGAGTGTCTCTGAAACCACACTTGAGAAAGAACGCTGCTATCTCAATATTCTTAATATTGCAAGCCAGCAAATCTCCTATCATCACTATACTGTTATATAAATTAGGTAATAAATGTGAAATGATTTTAAATTCTTACGGTCTTATTTTCTTTTCCATATTCTTCTGTTGTAAATATCAACTGTTTATTAATTTCGTCCATACTGATAAGTGATCGTGTTTTGATGAAGTGTTGAAAAGAGACAGCCTCCACATATTCCTGCAGTCCTGAAATACCAACCAAGAAAATTACTAAGGAGCAACTGCTGAATTAGTCAGACTGTCATCAATAGGAACTTCAAATTGCTCATCACCTAGCTCAACAAGAGCTTACTGGAGGGGCACCTGGGTGGCTCAGTCAGTTAAGTGTCCAATTCTTGGTTTAGACTCAGGTCATGACCTCACAGTTGTGAGATCGAGCCCTGCATCAGGCTCTGAGCTCTGTGTGGCGTCTGTTTCAGATTCTCTCTTCTTCTCCCTCCCACTTGCTCGCTCTCTTTCAAATAAATAAAATCTTAAAAAAGAAAAAAAAAAACCTTAAAGGATGCTGACTCTAATGGTAACACTGGATTCAATACTTAGACTACAAAGAATTACTTGGGGATAGATGGTAGGGATTAGTACTGAACGCATCAAACATTTCTGAGACTGAACTTTAGAGACCACTCAAATACAAATGTATTCAAGCTCTTTCTACTTCACAAGTCATTATAGTCTTTTTTTTTAAATTTTTTATTAACATATATTATTTGCCCCAGGGTACATGTCTGTGAAGCATCAGGCTGACACATTTCACAGCATTTGCCATAGCACATACCCTCCCCAATGTCCCTATCCCTACCCCCCCCACCTCCCAGCAACCCTTGGTTTGTTTCGTCAGTTTAGGAGTCTCTTATGGTTTGTCTACAAGTCATTATAGTCTTAAAAATCTACTCTCTTTCCTACGGAGAAACGTTAAAGATATTTAGAAAAAAAAATTGTTTAAAGAATTTTAGAAAATGCTATTATAAAAATTCTTTAAGCTTTAACAGAATCAATACACTGGATTATTTTTTGCTCCCTGAAGCAGCCAAACAGATAATGTTTTAATCAAATGAGGCACAAAATCAAATATCATTTGGATCTTTCTTGAGATTTTAATAGGCAAAAAACACTTAAATACAGAATTAAGTGTCAAAATACAAAATACTGTTTTTCTCCTCCTCCTCCAAAATGGATCAAAGAATAGATAACTCTTTTCTGCTTTGGTAATTTAAGTTTAAAAAAAAAAAAATAAACCCTAATGAGCAATACAATTTTGTACCAAATCTAAGTTCTATAAAATTAACACAAATAACAAATTCTGGTAAAGGTCAAAAATAATATTATAAATACTTTTTCAAAGTGTTTTTAAAAAACTAAATTCTCTACCCACAATTTGCAGTGTTTTTATTACAGCATAAGGTATAAAATGATATTTACAGGGAAAAAGTATTTCTTGAAATGACTGTCATTATTGTTAAGAAACTGTCTTAGTATTCTTTGTAAAGGCTTTGTTGTAGGGGCGCCTGGGTGGCTTAGTCATTAAGTGTCTGCCTTTGGCTGGGGTCATGATCCCAGGGTCCTGGCATCTAGCCCCGCATCAGGCTCCCTGCTCTGTGGGAGGCCTGCTTCTCCCTCTCCCACTCCCCCTGCTTACGTTCCCTCTCTCGCTGTCTCTCTGCCAAATAAATAAAATCTTAAAAAAAAAAAAAAAGGCTTGGCTGTAAGAACAAGAAGAAAATGAATTCTGACTACAGAAAGAAAACTCAGAACTGAGTAGAATCATCATATTCAAGCTGTCTCTCTAACACTTCTTGTGAAGAGTCCTCCCGGCGCTGACACTAAAAGGCTTGGCAGCACCACCATTGAGACTCGCCCCACTGTGGTGTCATCACATCAAATGCCCTGTAAGGGTCAAAGAAACAAAGGGAAGTGGATGACCTGGTTATGAGAGCAGTAAGAGGAAACTACTAAATGAAAATATCCTGATTCGTTTTGAGCCACACGTGATGTTAAAGCAAGGTCAGAAATTGGTGCCTTCAGCCGACAGGACAGGACATGATAGAGAACAGGACACTGTTTCATAAACCCTAACATGCTGAGAAATGAAACAATAAAGTTAAGTTTAACCAAACAGATAACATCTTGTACATTTACAATAAAAAGTATTTGTGTAAAATTTTAGTTTTGCGAATAGGTGACCACCCAATTCTCTTTCCCAAAGACAATCTGTACTTCGCATTTCCTTCCACAAATAACTTCGTGCACACAAAAGAGAAGAACAAAACCTAAGGACCACTCGTTGCATCTCTAAATATGCTCTCCTACGGTCAGCTCTTATGAGTGGGCTAAACAGAAGATACGTGCACAAAGATTTATATACAAGGATATTCATAGTCATCATTACAGCAAAAAAGTAGAAGTTTAAAAGAGCAATCATTGGGGCACCTGGGTGGCTTAGTGGGTTAAAGCCTCTGCCTTCAGCTCAGGTCATGATCTCAGGGTCCTGGGATCGAGCCCCGCATCGGGCTCCCTGCTCAGCGGGGATCCTGCTTCCCCCTCTCTCTCTGCCTGCCTCTCTGCCTACTTGTGATCTCTGTCAAATAAATAAATAAAATCTTTAAAAATATAAATAAACAAATAAATAAAAGAGCAATCATTGATGTCACTTGTCAATTTACTGTCTCTCAGCTCCACTATTTCAGAAAATGGATGTGGACTCTAATAAAACATGTCAGCTGGCACAATATGAAACTTTGTTGGCAGAGAGCACTGGAAGGAAAGGAAAGGAAGACAAAGCTGTCTTCCCTGCTCTAATGTGTCCCTCCCAGCAGCCTTCTCCACGTGAGGCAACCAGCTGCTTGAGGTGGCCAGTAGCACAGGGCATTTCCTTGAGAGCAGCTTCCCAGTGAGCCGCCACTTTGCGCAAGGAGTTTGATGGCATGGCACCTCCCCATGGACGGCTTTCCAGAGAATTCTATCAGCTCAACACCTCAGCAGCCTTCTCTGCCATCCAATGGGCCATGCCTTCAAGGGGTGAGGGAGGGTGGAGGTGAGGGGTATCACCCTTCTGGATGCGCTTCTTTCTTACGCGCCCTGCCTTAGCTCTGGGGAAGTGGCTGCCCCCTCTGAGATTCCTATACCTTTTTATTTTTTTTAAAGATTTTTATTTATTTATTTGAGAGAGAGAGAGAGATCACAAGGAGGCAGAGAGGCAGGCAGAGAGAGGGGGAAGCAGGCTCCCCACTGAGCAGAGAGCCTGATATGGGGCTCGATCCCAGGACCCTGAGATCATGACCTGAGCTGAAGGCAGAGGCTTTAACCCACAGAGCCACTCAGGCGCCCCCCTATACTTTTTAGAATAGACTTTCCATCTTATCAGGTAATCCCCTACACAGTTCATTCTTTATATTAAACTTACCCTATTCAAATTACTGTGTAGCTTGTTTCCTATTTGGACCCTGATGAATACAATAGGGATTTAGGAAAATAAATAATGATATTATTTCCCCTTTACCCCTATCACTATAGAGG
>CM052812.1:11491717-11591813 GCA_028533885.1 Nasua narica
TTTTTTTTAAAGATTTTACTTATTTATTTAAGGGAGAGTGAGAGTGAGAAAGCATGAGAAGGGGGAGGGTCAGAGGGAGAAGCAGACTTCCTGCTGATCAGGGAGCCTCATCTGGGACTTGATCCCAGGACTTCAGGATCATGACCTGAGCTGAAGGCAGTTGCTTAACCAACTGAGCCACCCAGGCGCCCCTCCTGCTTATCTTTTTAAAATTAAGTTTTAAAATTCTGGTATAGTTAGCGTATAGTGTTATATTGGTTTCAGGTGTACAATATAGTGATTCAGCAATTCCATGTATTATTCAGTGCTCAAATTGATAACTGTACTCTTAATCCCTATCACCTATTTCACCCATTCTCCCACCCACGTCCCCTCTGGTAACCATCAGTTTGTTCTCTGTAGTTGAGAGTCTGTTCCTTGGTTTGCCTCTCTGTCTCTGTCTTCTCGTTTTTCGCTTGTTTCGTTTCTTAAATTCTTCCATATTTGAGTGGAATCATATGGTAGTTGTCTGTGTTTGACTTATTTCAGTTAGCATTATACTCTCTAGCTCCATCCATGTTGTTGCAAATGGCAAGATCTCATTCTTTTTGATGGCTGAATAATATTCCATTGTGTGTGTGTGTGTGTGTGTGTGTGTGTGTGTGTGTGTGTGTGTGTGTAATGCATATTCTTTATCCATGCATCTATTGATGGACCTTGGGCTGCTTCCATAATTTGGTTATTGTAAATAATCCTTCGATAAGCATTGGAGTGCATTTATCCCTTTGAATTAGTGTTTTTGTATTTTTGGGGTAAATGCCCAAGAGTGTGATTACTGGGTGTATGGTAGTTCTATTTTTAACTTTTTGAGGAACTTCCATACTGTTTTTCACAGTGGCTATACCAGGTTGCATTCCACCAACAGTGCATGAGGGTTCGTTTTTCTCCACATCCTTGCCAATACTAGTTGTTTCTTGTGTTTTTGATTTTAGCCATTCTGACAGGTGTGAGGTGATATTTCATTGTAGTTTTGATTTGCATTTTCCTGATGATGAGTAGTGTTGGACATCTTTTCATGTGTTTGTTGGTCATCTGTATATTTTCTTTGGAGAAATGTCTGTGTTTGTCTTATGCTCATTTTTAAATTGGATTATTATTTTTTTGGTGTTGAGTTGTGTATATTCTTTATATATTTAAGATACTAACCCTTTATTGGATATATCATTTGCAAATATCTTTTTCCATTCCATAGGTTGCCCTTTAGTTTTCTGAGCTCTTTCCTTTGATGTACAGATACTTTTTCTTTTGATGTAGTCCCAATAGTTTATTTCTGTTTTTGTTTCCCTTGCCTCAGGAGATGTATCTAGAAAAATGTTACCACAGCCGATGTTAGAGAAATTACTACCTGTGCCCTCTTCTAGGAATTTTGTGGCTTTGGTCGCACATTTAAATCTCTAATCCATTTTGAGTTTATTTTTATGTATGGTGTAAGAAAGTGGTCCAGTTTCATTCTTTTGGATGTAGCAGCCCATTTTCCCCAACATGATTTGTTGACAAGACTTTTTCCCATTTCATATTCTTGCCTCATTTTTTTGAAGATTCATTGACTATGTAATCATGGGTTTTTCTTGGTTTTCTATTCTGTTCCATTAATCTGTGTGTCTATTTTATGTTAGTCCCATACTGTTTTGATTACTACAATTTTGTAATATTCTTGAGGTCTGGAATTGTGATATCTTCAATTTTGTTCTTCTTTTTCAAGATTGCTTTGACTATTTGGGGTCTTTTGTGGTTCCATACAGGTTTTTTTAAAGAGTTTATTTATTTATTTGACAGAGAGAGCAAGTAAGCATAAGCAGGGGGAACAACAGAGGGAGAGGGAGAAACAGGTTTCTCACTGAGCAGGGAGAAACATCTCACCTGATGTTGGGCTCAATCTCAGGACCTTGGGATCATGACCTGAGCTGAAGGCAGATGCTTAACTGACTGAGACACCCAGGTGCCTGAGACTTCCATACCTTAATTTTGAATCCTGAGACCTAACTGAATTCATTTATGAGTTCTAGTAGTTTTTTGGTGGATTCTTTAGGGTTTTCCATATAGAATATCATGTGATCTGCAAATAGTGAAATTTTACTTCTTCCCTGCCATTTTGGCTGCCTTTTATTTCTTTTTCTTGTCTGATTGCTGTGGCTAGGACTTCTAGTTCTATGTTGAGTAAAAGTGGTGACACAGGATATCCTTGTCCTTTTCTTTATCACAGGGGGAAAGCTCTCAATTTTCACCAGTTAGTGTGATGTTAACTGTGGGTTTTTCATAGAAGGCCTTTTTATGTTGAGGTATGTTCCCTCTAACCCTACTTCATTGGAGGTTTTTATCATGAATGAATGTTGTACTTTGTCAGATGTTTTTTTCTGCATCTATTGAAATGATCATATGGTCTTCATCCTTTCTCTGATTGACATGATATATCACATTGATTGATTGGCAAATATTGAACCACCCTTGCATCCTGGGAATAAATCCTGCTTGATTGTGGTGAATGATATTTTTAATGTATTGTTGGGATTTGTTGAAAACTTTTGCATCTATGTTCATCAGGGATATTGGCCTGTAGTCTTTTTGTAGTGTCTTTATCTGGTTTTGGTATCAGGGAAATGTTAGCCTCATAGAATGAATTTGGAAGTTTTCCTTCCTTTTCTAATTTTTGGAATAGCTTGAGAAGAATAGGTATTAACTCTTTAAATATTTGGTAGAATTCACCTGTGAAGCCATCTGGTCCTGGACTTTTGTTTGTTGGGAGTTTTTTGATAACTGATTCAATTTCATTGCTGGTAATTTGTTCAAATTTTCTGTTTCTTCCTGCTTCAGTTTTGGTAGGCTATATGTTTCTAGGAATTTATCCATTTCTTCTAGGTTTTTCAGTTTGTTTGTGTGTGTGTGTGTGTGTGTGTAAATAATTTATTAAAAAAAACATATTTATTTATTTATTTGACAGAGAGAGAGAAAGAGATTACAAGCAGGCAGAGAGGCAGGCAGAGAGAGCGGGAGAAGCAGGCTCACCACTGAGCAGAGAGCCCGATGTGGGGCTCGATCCCAGGACCCCGAGATCATGACCTGAGCTGAAGGCAGAGGCTTTAACCCACTGAGCCACCCAGGCACCCCTAGTTATTATTTTTTATGTAGGCTCTATGCCTGACATGGGGCTTAAACTTGTGACCCCAAGATCAAGAGTCGCATGCTCTACCAACTGAACCAATTAGGCACCCCTGTTGGCATATAATTTTTGATAATATTCTCTTACAATTGTTTGTATTTCTGTGGTGTTGGTTGTTATTTTTCCTTTTTCAAAATTTGTGATTCTATTTGCTTGAGTCCTCTCTCTCTCTTTTTTTTTTTATGAGTCTTGAAAGAGGTTTATCAATTTTGTTGATGTTTTCAAAGAACCAGTTCCTGGTTTCATTGATCTGTTCTATTGTCTTTTTAGTTTTTAGATCATTTATTTCTGTTCTAATGTTTATTATTTCCTTCCTTCTGCTAGTTTTGGATTTTGATTGTTCTTTTTTTTTTATAGCTCCTTTAGATGTAAGGTTAGATTGTTTATTTGAGACTTTTCTTGCTGCTTTTTTTTTTTTAAGATTTTATTTATTTGTTTGACAGAGAGAGAGAATGCATACAAGTAGGCAGAAGGTCAGAGGGAAAAGCAGACTCCCTGCTGAGCAGGGAGCCTGATGTGGGGCTCAATCCCAGGACCCTGGGATCATGCAGATGCTTAACTGATTGAGCCACTTGGGTGCCCCTGAGACTTTTCTTGCTTCTTGAGGTATACCTGTGCTGCTATAATATTCCCTCTTAGAAGCAGTTTTGCTGTATCCCAAAGATTTTGGACCATTGTGTTTTCATTTTCATTTGTCACCATGTAATTTTTGATTTCTTGGTTGACCCATTGTTGTTTAGTAGCATGTTATTGAACTTCTATATATTTGTGCTCTTTCTAGTTTTTTTTCTTGTGGTTGATTTCTGCTTTCAAAGTATTATAGTCAGAAAAGGTGTATGATATGACTTTGATCTTTTTGAATTTGTGAAGACTTATTTTGTGACCTAATAGGTCATTTGTTCTGGAGAATGTTTGCACTTGAAAACAATGTGTATTATGCTGTTTTAGGATGAAATGTTCTCAATATATCTGTTAAATTAATCTGTTCCAGTGTGTCATTCAGAGCCACCGTTTCCTTGTTGATTTTCATTTTGGATGATCTATCCATTGATGTAAGTGGGGGGTGTTAAAGTCCCTTGCTATTATTGTATTGCTACTGATTGGTTCCTTTAGGTTTGTTATTAATTGTTTTATGTGTTTGAGTACTCCCATGTTGGGTGCATACATATTTAAAATTATTATATCTTCTCGTTGGATTGTCCCCTTTATTAGTATATGTTGTTCTTTTTTTGTTTCTTGTTATAGTTTTTGTTTTAAAGTCTGTTTTGTCTGATGTAAGTATTGGTACCCCATCTTTCTTTTGACATCCATTTGCATGATAAGTGTTTTTCCATCTCCTCACTTTCAATCTACGGGTGTCTTTAGGTCTGAAATGAGTTTTGTAGGCAGCTTATAGATGAATCTAATTTTTTTTTTTATCAATTCTGTCATCCTGTGTCTTTTAGAGCATTTTTAGTATACTTACATTCAAAGTAATTTTTGATAGATATGTATTTATTACCATTTTGTTACTGTTTTGTGGTTGTTTTTGTAGTTTTCTCATGATTCTGTCCTCTCTTCCTCCCTTTCATGGTTTGTTGGCTTTCTTCCTTTCTTTCTCCTTCCCTTCCTCTTGCTTTCTTCTTTCTCTCTCTCTCTCTTTTCTTTCTCTCTCTCTCCCTCCCTCCCTCCTTCCCTCCCTTCCTTCCTTAGATTTACTTATTTGCTTTAAAGAGAGAGAGTACATATGGAGGAGAGGCAAGGGAGAGGGAGAGAGAATCCCAAGCAGACTGCACTGAGTATGGAGCCCAGTGTGGGGCTCAATTTCACGACCCCAAGATCACAACCTGAGGCAAAACCAAGAGTCAGACACTCAACTTACCGCACCCAGGTGCCCTATGGCTTTCTTTAGTGACATACTTGGATTTCTTTTTCTTTATTCTTTTTGTATCTATTACTGGTTTTTGATTTGTGGTTACCATTAGGTTTGTATATAACACATATATAGCAGTCTTTATGAAGTTGATGGTTGTTTATGTTTGAACCCATTCTTTACTCCTCTCCCCCTACATTTTAGGTATATGGTGTCATATTTTGTATCATTTTATTTTGTGAATCCCTTGACTAATTTTTACAGACATATTTATTTTTACTACTTCTGTATTTCCTACTTTTCATACTCTCATTTATGGTCTTTCCACTCAAAGAGTCCCTTTAATATTTCTTGTAGGGTTGGTTTGGTGGTCATGGACTCCTTTAGTTTTTGTTTGTCTAAGAAACTCTTTATCTCTTTTTTTATTCTGAGCAGTAGCCTAGCTGGATAGAATATTCTTGGCTACAGATTTTTCCCTTCCAGCGCTTTGAATATATCACACTGCTCCCTTCTGTCTTGCAAAATTTCTGGTGAAAAATCAGCTCATAGCCTTAGGGGGTTTCCCTTGTATGTAACTGTCTTCTTTTCCCTTGGTGCTTTAAAATTTTTTTCTTTATTACTACTATTTGGCATATTAATTGCTATGTATCTTTGTGTGGACTTCCTTGGGTTGATTTTGTTGGGGAATATCTGTGCCTCCTGGATCTGGATATTTGTTTCCTTCCCCAGATTAGGGAATTTTTCAAGTATTATTTCTTCAAATAAATTTTCATGGCCTCTTTTCTCTCTCTTATTCTGGAATCCCTATAATGTGAATGTTATTACACATGATGGAGTCAGTGAGTTCTCTAAATCTAGTCTCATTTTGCATAATTTTCTTCTTCCACTTGCTCAGCTTGATTGCTTCCCATTTCTCTGTCTTCCAGGTCATTAATTTGTTCCTCTGCTTCTTCTAGCCTTCTATTTATTCCATCAAGTGTATTTTTAATTTCAATTATTGTGTTCTTCATCTCTGATTTTTTTTTTTAATGTCTCAAGTCCAGTGGATATCTTTATGATCATTACTTTAAATTCTCTATCAGGCATATTATTTATCTCTGTTTTGCTTAGGTCTCTTGCTGTAATTTTTTCTCCTATTCTTTCATTGGGACATATTCCTCTGTCTCCTCATTTTACCTAACTGTGTCTGTTTCTGTGTGTTAGGAAAGTCAGCTACGTGTTTTGCTCTTGAAGGTAGTGGGTGGGATATGCAATTTTTACAAGATGGCGCTGGTAATCATCTAGGGGGGATATGTAGTTGCTGTGGAGACCAGGGCCAGCTGAGCCTGCTCTGCAACATGTACATGGATGGGGTGTGTGTGCAGCTTTAATAAGATGTGTGCATCCTCTGCAGGAGGTTGGGAGGTGCAGTGTTGGCAAGGTTTGCGCAGGGTTCTGGAGGAGGGGACCTGGAGTGCCAGGACTGAGGCAGGCCTGTGACTGAAGCAGGAGAGGGAAATATACCTGCTACCTCCTTTGTTCCTAGAGAAGTTCCTCAAGGAACTCTGAGATTAGTAACTAACTCTCTCTCCTGTATGCCCCAGGCATTTTTCAAACTGCTGCTTCTAAGCCACATCATCAAGGGCTGTTTGTTGTGCTTTTTCTTTAAGGGTGGGGACTCAGCTTCCTGTCATCCTTCAGGCTCTCCCAGAGGTGCTGATTTCTAGTGTTCCAGACTTTATGTCCTGCTGGTTTTAAGAACTCATGAAATTTGGTCTTTCAGATTTTCAAAGCCAAATACTATGGGGATTTGTCTTCCCTGCACGGGCTTTCTGGTATAATAGCCCGTTTCTCACCCCTCTCCACACCCCTCTCCCTCCCTTTGGTGGCCAGACCTGTGGCCTTCGGCTTCCCACCATGTTTCTGCCCTTCTATCTTCTTCAGTTGTGGCCTCTTCTCCACATTTAGTTGTGCAATTTGTTCTGTCAGTCTTTAGGTCACATTCGGGGTTATTTGCACCGATGTGAGTGTTATCCGGTTGTATCCACGGGACCGGTGAGTTCAGGGTCCTCCTACTCTGCCATCTGCCCGGGAACTCTCCCTTCTGTTTCTCTTTCCACGTGCCCTTTGAACATTCTACCTTTCAGTCCCTGGCAGTCTCGGAAGTACTTGGAGATACCTCCCCCGCTTTGCCTGCCTTGGGGTTACTGTGCAAGCAAATTCAGTGCTCGGGCACTTGTGAAAGGCACATGTTCCTCTAATTCCTGCGCGTGGGATTCTGGTTTGGGACGGCTGGGGAAAAGCTCCGAAATCTGCGTTTTCATAGACCTCTTGGGTGCTTTTGATGCAGATGATCCCAAGACCACAGTCAAGCCCAGCTAGTTTGAAGCAGAAGCTCCTGAACTTCCTCCTCACTTATGGCTTGAGTGAGGGTGACTAGGGAACACAGCGTTCTCCCTGAGCTACCCCAGGGTCAGCCTCATGTTCTTGGCTTGCCAGCTTTAATTCCGTCCCTTCCTTTTCTGTTTAGGAAAGATAACTGAATGAGAGTAACGTAGCATTAAGTACGAACTTGAATCTGTTCTAATTTTAACAAATTAAATGACTCACAGCTTTAGTGCTTTATTCCTACTTCGGCTTATCCCTGGTGTGCTGTTGCCTGATGGTAAGAATGACTAACCCCTAAACCTTTTTTGGGGGGGCAATTTCTAACTCCAGTTTAACGTGGTCATTTTCTCCGGAGGTTTCCTTCCCTTCCATGTGATAGATACATGTTGTGTGGCTGTCAGATTAAATCTGGTGCCGTTCACTGGGGAAGATCTTTCAGAAAGGGCCTCTGCTTGAGACCACATCGGCTTCAGTGCATTTTTAGTTTGGAAAGCTTTTGTATAAAGAGCTTCGTAAGTCCCACAAGGTAGTTAAGTTTGGACATTCTTGCTGTGTCGTGTTCCTCTTAGAGTTCCTAGTCTTCTACTTTTTCTGGAATATTTTATAGATGATCACTGAACAATTATCCTTTGAGGGATTACATCTGAAAATCAACAAATGTGAAAATAGGTCATATAGACTCCTTAGGAATTAAGTCCCAAGCTCTCAGAGATCTGTACTTAGCCAAGACTCTCATACAGAAAGGTCAGCATCTCTTGTTTTTAGGAAGGGGTTGAGGCTAAGAGGGAGGCTAGTCGTCCTGGGCTCTAGGCCCGGCTCCAGCACTAGCCCGCCGTGTGACTTTGGACAAATTAACTTCTCTTCCGTAAGCCTCAGCAATCTTATTATAGAAACAGGGCGATGATAATCCTTACCTTAATAGGTTTGGTGAGGATTCAATGCCATAAACAATATGTTAAGAGCTTAGTAGATGCTAATGGACATCAGTTCTGTCAAGTTGGTCAAGCTAGGTTTTGATGTTTATTTTCAAGTCTTTGCTTTCTGAGTTGTTTTCTAGATCACACCTGTTAGGTTTATCATAAAGCCCTATAATGTAGAGGGAAGGTAGTGCGGATTGAATATCGTGGGCAATACCAGGCTGTTAGAGTAACAATATTTGATCCACAAACTATTGGGATAAGAGTAGGCTACCAGCCTTAGTAAGATTTTTCATTTCGTAGCACTTTGCAGTTTACAATGTGTTTTCTCATGTCCTATCTCATTTAAACATACAGAAAAACTGTAGTGCAGAGAAACCACTGATTTTTCTTTTTTTTTTTTAAAGATTTTATTATTTATTTATTTATTAGGAAAGAGAGAGAGTGAGAGAGAGCATGAGAAGGGAGAAGGTCAGAGTGAGAAGCGGACTCCCCATGGAGCTGGGAGCCCGATGTGGGACTCGATCCCGGGACTCCGGGATCATGACCCGAGCCGAAGGCAGTCGCCCAACCAACTGCGCCACCCAGGTGCCCACCACTGATTTTTCTATGTGTTCCCTCATTAGGCTGGATCTGACCCTGGAATGCAGAATCAGATTGGTGGTCTGGGATGCCATCAGACAGTTCTTCGTGGCATATTAGAGCGCTTGTTGGGAACATAGAGTGTCCAGTACTATGCTAAGTACCAAAGGCAGTAATAAGAAAAAGAGCTTTGAACTTTTGTGGCCATGTGTATTTCGTTCTGCTTAAGAACATAGTTAAATGAATTTATAGCCAATATAATGACAAAGCCTGATGACCTCAAACATTCCAAAAATAACCTTGAAACTCCCCTTCTAGAGGGGGGAGGATTTGTGTGGTGTCCCCAATGCCCTTTTATTTTCACCCTGTCCCTACCCCCATCCAAACTCACCCCTCAATTTAATCTCGTCTGGCTCTCTGTCAAGATTAGTTGTATAATTGAAAATATGCTCACAGACAGAATCTCTGGATCAGTGGATTTAAAATAAAGCTGATCAGAGAGTTCCAACTGTAAGCATGTGAAAACAATCTCTCTAAAAGATATTATTGATAATGAGAAGCCGAGAACCTCGAGGCTCTGCATACAGCTGGCGGAGGTTTATATGGAATCCTGTGCGTCTCTGTGCATCCCGCTTATTGGCTACTCC
Organism: Nasua narica; assembly: GCA_028533885.1. Classification (NCBI taxonomy): domain Eukaryota; kingdom Metazoa; phylum Chordata; class Mammalia; order Carnivora; family Procyonidae; genus Nasua; species Nasua narica. The sequence goes on from CM052812.1 coordinate 11,501,279, forward strand.
TGACCGTAAAGTGTGGCACCATCTTGGTGTATCTTGCAAAAATGACACATCTGTTTTCCCCTGGATGATCGCCGGGCCCTGAGGTCCTCTCCCTGCCCCTTCTTCCCCCCGCCCCACGCTAACACGCTTCTACCTAGACCTGCCTTGGTGCTTCCGTGGTTGTTAATGCTCGTTCTCAAAGGCAGGGAACTAGACAAGAGGAGGATTTCATGGGAAAACAGTTGTAGGTTGGTTTTTGACCCTAAGAAAATAAGTCCTTTTATAATCAGACGTATATGGTCTTTGTAACTATTTCCTTCACCCACACATTTACTCTCAAAATGCCCCCAGCTAGTGGGTCTCTCAAGGTGGCTGTGTGCCATCGCCTACATCCTTATTAGGAGACCGCCAGAGAGGTCCGTGCGCGCCATTGGCTGCATCCTTTGGAGACCACTGGTTGAGCATTTACTTGGTCTCCATTTCTGTCGTCCATCCTTAAGGACCCTTCTATGGTCCCTTGCCCCCCTTGTGACACCATTCCCCCTGAGCTGGAATCCCTGGTCCTGGTAGTTGTGGGTCCCTCCCTTTTTCTCTGATGGTTTAGTTGAATTGCTTCTCCTTTCTCATAAGCTATAACAGTTGTATATGAGTATGAGTCATCCTTTTGGGGACATTTTTATGTCTGGCTGCTACTAATAGCCAAGGGAACAGGAAAAAGCCCTGCATCAAGGAGCTGCGACCCTCCTTCTGGTCAGTCTTCCATTCGGGGTCCAGAACCTTTTGGCCTGGAACCGTCATGCACCAACTATGAGTCCAGCTGCCTGCCCTTCCAGACCTGCCTTCGGCCTCTGCTTGTACCCAGGGCAGGCGGGAGGGGCCTTCCCAGATCCTCTGGGTCAAACCAGATATTTATGTCTACCGCCTGTCCCCTGACTTACAAGGCCTGACGTAGAGCAGAGTTCTCAGTAAACGCCGTTGTTTTTTTCTCCTTTCTCATTTCCTGTTTAAATACCATACAGTTAGTTTGACATGATTCATTTTCAATAAACCCGTGCAGGCCCTTTTCATCTGTAAGTGCCCACAAAATGCCCTATTACCAATCTTCAGAAACTTCTCACGTGTCTGCGTCACGCTCATTGGTTGCAATCTCTGGACTGCAGTTTGCAGGAATGACCTATTGCCCTTTTGGGAACATGGGAGGTTATTTGTGTGTTTCCAGTTGGTTGACATGTCTCCTGTACTCCTGGGTTCCTTAAAGACCACCACAGCAATTTCCCAGTCTCGCTTTCACCTTCCTCCAGCATAAGTGGATTAAAGGCAATTTATTACCCAGGATTGCCTCATTTATTTCAAAATAGGCTGCGTACAGAGGAAGTTCTATTCCCTGAGTGAGCGCTAACTCAAGTTTTAAAGCCCATTCTAGAAGAAAAAAAAAAAACCAGACGTATCCAGTTTGTGTTAGCTATTAAAAACCTTTAAAAAAAAAAAAAGAAATAGGTCTTTGGATGTTGCTGGATGCTGAGAAAAATAGCCCAAAGACTGGAAAGGCAAACAAAGAGAGAGAGGGGAAAAACCCCTAATCTTGAGTGTTTAGAGTGTGTGAAATGTCACTTTTCCCCTTAACTGTTCCCTAAAGGAAACCGAGGAAATGTTCAAAGTAGCGCTTGGTCAAGGAATGTACATGCAGAGGATTTCTGTTGCTCTGGGGGAAAATATAGATCTGCTAAAATTTTAATAAGTTTCTTTTATTTGTCACAAATTGCTTAAAGATTGTCTGGTATTTTTTTTTGATAGTGTGGACTTTTTTCCCCCGTGGACTTTTATGCCTTTATGCTCACCCATTTATTTTCTCTGTCTTCTACATTCTTAGAAAGGCAGGAAAAAAATACCCCGAACAAAACTAACTCCAAGCAGATTGTTGAAGAACATTACTGCGGCCGATAAACAAATTCCACCCCAAACCCCAGCCCCCGAACCACATGTACACAAAGGAGGATAAGGGAGAAGATTGACAGCTCTCCTCTCCTTTTAAAGACTGTCCCAGGGAAATTCCAAGATGTTGTCGGGATTCAGCAATGACTTCAGATGCCCAGAAGAACTTGGGGCAAGAAACTAAAATTTACTGAGCATGGACTGCCACTTACCACAAGTTATGATGGGCTTTAGCAAATACGGGTTAGTGACTTTATTGTATCCCCAGAACATTCCTTCAAGGTATGGGGATTACGCCCATTTAACATATGAGTATACTGAGGCATGGCGGGCTCAGTCACTTGCTCAGCATCACCCAGATGGGAGCCGACAGAATCAAGATCCAGCTTTTCCTGGAGCCACCAGACCCCCTCTCTGAATCTTAAACTGGTGAACCTCACATGTAACAGATGAAATGAGTCCTTTCTGGAGGTAACTTGGGGCTTGTCTGGGTATGTCCTCTGCTCCCAGGTAGCTTCGGTGTGACCTCCAGGCAGGCCTGGAGTGAGACTGTAAATAGGAAAACTGACCTAGAAAACACAGTGCTGGTCCTCTCTGAAGAAAGAGCACTGCCAGAGAGGGCTGCTCGCGATGGAGCCGGGAACAGGAGGGCAAGGAGGAAGAAAGTGTTGTTTCCGCCCTGCCTGGCCTGGGAGGGAGGTGAGAGCCAGTAGGCACTCCTCTGTCTGCGTGGCCGATGCCAGCCGCCGTGAGATCGTGGCGATGCCGAGAGAAGGTGGTGTGGACAAGTGGCTCATCCCTTGCAAGGAAGGGATGAGGAACATTTCCCGATGAGAAAGCTGAGGCCCGGGGAAGGGGTACTTGGACAGGTCCAAGAGGGGCAGAGGGACGTTGAAACCCAGTCCAACTTCAGAACGCTCTTGAGGACGTCAGGAATATCACCCTGGGATGCATGGCAGTCTCTTCTTTTCTGGGGGATAGTTGAGTGCAGACCGCAGGTCCCGCGGGTGACTTGACCTCACAGAGCGAGGCACTCACAGCTTACCGGGGCAGTGTGCTAGCCGGGCATCCGTCCCTTGCTGATGCACGTCCACCTCCCAGTAAGCACGGCCTCCGAGGCCATGAGTGATTTCTCTCGCGTGGTTTCTGGCCCAGAGCCTGGCTGTGATACCGACCATTGTGTCCTTACTGGCTCCTGAATTCCAGCACTCAGGGCGGCAGCCAACCCCTCCCGCTCTTGGCCTCCGCTTGCAGATGGCCCCGAGCTGAGTGTGGGCGTGAAGTCTATCCGGTTGTAGTGACTGCTGGAGACACCAGCACCTCATTTTAATAGTTTAAAAATCACAAAACATGCCACATTGGGAACAAAAGCTTTCAAAAAGAGCTTAGTGAGGGTGATTAGTTGCTTTCCACCGTGTGGAAACATATTGCTGTAACCAAAGCCGGCTTCAGACATTCACGCATCAAAGCATCTGCGGGGGCTTATTCTGAAGAGTAAAATGTATCGCTTTGTTCAAGAACATTCCACAGTGAGGAGGCGCTATGAAAGCAAGAAGAGACAGGAATTCCTTATAATTAATTTTCACTGTGTGAATGTAAATGGATACTTGAAAAAAGTTTGTTCTCTTAAATGCCCTAAGTATTCCCCAGTGTAATCTTCGGTAAAGGATTACTGTTGAGACAAAGCCTCAGTTGGTCGGTAGAGTGAAGTTTACCTCCGGTCCACCCCTGCCTCATTGTCATCAACTCCAAATGCCTACTGGGTTTGAATCAGTCGGAGAGACTTGAGCTTTCTGGGTAGAGTCATGGCCTCTTAAAACTGGGACACCGTATGTAATACCTCTCAATGCGAAGTGAGGCTAGAGCAGTTGTACGAAGGAAGAGTCCTCAAGTACAGACAGAAGACAGTCATAGTCTATTAGAAGATGTCCCCTTCCATCTCAGATCCAAGTGAGGTCTGGGTCCCTCAAGCACCTGTCGCGTGCATATGGTGTCGCGGGGTCCAGATATTTCTAGCAGCGGCGTCGTGTAATGCTGATTTCTTTCTTATTCCTTCGGACCAGTGCACCAGGTTTCCATATTGAAATGCGGGAGGGAAAAATTCTGAATTTCCTCTTGTTTTCTAATAGGGCCATGGAGCAGTACATTTGTGATGCTATAATTGTATCATTTTTAAGGTCAGGTATTTAAAGTGGCACCAACCTTCGAAGTGGCCTTAAATTCTGAGTATTATAAAAATTTAGTGCAAAGGAGGGACTTCCTTGAAAGACGGTCCCGTCTCAAAGGTACTACTTATGTGTGAAGTGCTGACAATTTGGGATCCTTCTTAAATAAACACATCTCAAATTTGGCACTCAAAGCGGGGCATTTAGAAAGCCATGAAAATAAGCCCATGCATAAAAGATGGCATTAAAAAGGTAACCGTGAACTTTGCAGATGGACTAGCCTGAGAGAAGCTATCTTGTTAGAGTGGACGTGAGAGCTTGCGGCTCTTTGCTGTAAACATAAAAGCAGAAACGTAAGTTGCTTGGTTGTTGGGGAATAACAGCGACAGCGAGGGCTCCTTCTGGTTCATCCATATTTTATTAGGGCAGCAGTTAAAAAATTCATTAGAGACACCCATCTGTAGCTAGCAGCACTCTGAGGGGGGTTCAGATGGCGATCAGAGTTTTGAGTAGCACTTTACATGAAAAGAAAAAGACAATCGTTTATGAGAATTAATAGCACCATGGAGAGAGGTTGTTCAGTGATTTCAGAGCAAACACTTCCGCGTGGTCCGTGAATCTCTTGCTGCTGAATTCCTCAGTGACCCGCTTCAGCGGGAGTCGTCTATGCAGGCGTGGAAAGGAAAGGAAACAGAACACAGAAAACTGGATTAGAGAGGTGGGAAGGGATGGGTCGGCGAGAGAGTAGAGGTTGTCTCTGTGACACTGTGCTGAACGGTGTGTGTGTGTGAGAGAGAGAGAGAGAGAGAGAGAGACAGAGAGAGAGAGAGACTCAGAAAGAGGTACAGAAAGAGAGAGACAGAAGGGGAGAGAGAGAGAGGCAGGCAGAGTGGCAGAGAGGTAGACAGTCAGAGGGAGAGAGAGTCAGAGACAGAGACAGAGTTAGAGACAGAGAGACGGAGAAAGGGCGACAGAGAGAGACTCAGAGAGAGACAGAGTGAGATGGAGAGAGAGACAGAGTGACAGAGAGAGAGACACACAGAGAGAGTCAGAGATCAGAGAGACAGAGAGAGAGACTGAGAGAGTCAGAGAGAGAGGGTCAGGAGAGAATAGAATAGAATAGAATAGAACTGGCCTCCAGGAGTCCTATTAGTACAGGAAAAGGCTTAGAGTCAGACCCGAGGCTGCTTTGGTTAAGCCTTTCCTTGAACTCTGCCTCCAGGTGCCCGTGTCCAGATGTCTTTGCTTCAGGATGATATTCTTGTCTTTATCCCTGAATTGAAAATAGAAACAGTTTTCGAATGGTTACTCTGTGCCAGGCATGGTCTAGGGCAGTGAAATTTGTAACCTCACCTCTCTTCCCAGCACTTCCGAGAACTGAGTCCCCGTTAACAGACAAGGCAAGGCGAGACACAAGTAACTCGAAAGCATTCACTAGGAAGTGGCAGAGCTGAATGTTAAATCCAGACAATCTGTCTCCAGAGTCCATACCCTTTTCTGGTACAAAGTACAAGTCTAAATCGTGTGAGCACACAGATACGTGTTTTTTAAAAATTTAATTTAATTTTTTTAGTGTTCCAAGATTGATTGTTCATGCACCACACCCAGTGCTCCATGCAAAGTGTGCCCTCCTCCATACCCACCTCCAGGCTCGCCCACCCCCCACCCCCTCCCCTCCAAAACCCTCAGTTTGTTGCTCAGAGTCCACAGTCTCTCATGGTTCATCTCCCCCTCTTATTTCCCCCAATTCAGCCTTCCTTTCCTTCTCCCAATGTCCTCCATGTTTTTCCTTATGCTCCACACGTAAGTGAAACCATATGATAACTGACTCTCTCTGCTTGACTTATTTCACTCCGCATAATCTCCTCCAGTCCTGTCCGTGTTGATACAAAAGTTGGGTATTCATCCTTTCTGATGGACGCAAATATTCCATTGTATATATGGACCATGTCTTCTTTATCCATTCGTCTGTTGAAGGGCATCTTGGCTCTTTCCATAGTTTGGCGATTGTGGCCATTGCTGCTATGAACATCGAGGTACATGTGACCCTTCTTTTCATTACATCTGAGATACGTGTTTTCCTTCCCCCACCCACCCCACCGCCTTCCCTCACGCAAACAGCTTCTGTAATCCTAATCATCATCAGTTATTACAACCCAGAAATGAACATTGGCATGATGAACTAAACTAGAGATCTTACCTGGACTTCACCAGTTTTTCCACCAATAGCCTTTGTCTGTTGTAGGATCCAGGCCGGGATCTGTGCTGCATGTTGCATGTGTGGGCTTTGACTCTTAAACTCTGAAGTGTGCTGAACGCGGGCCCGTTTGGCCCCGTTCCTGTCCGTGCACGTTAGGGAAGTGAGCCCGTGCCCAGCAGCTGCCTGCCTCCCGGCCCCCCCACCCCACAGGAGGTCCTGCGGGGGGGGGCCCAGGATGCCCACCGTCTCTGAAAGCGGAAACCTTATGCGGACTAGAAGATTTAGAACAGATGTATGGGGACACATTGTAAATACAGGCCACACTCTGTCGGCGCCTAGAAGTTCTCAGTGAAAAGCCACATTTCAAGAAGCAACAAAGTTTCAGGGCAAGAGAAGGTTCTGCAAAGCAATAACCTCAGCAGTGTCATGAGCGTTGTGTATGATGCGTTTGGATTCTGAGCCCAATAGGATGTGAAGTAGGACTCTTCCCTAGAGCAGAGGTTCCCAGCCCTGGCTTCCCCCTGGGATCACCTTGAGGGGGCTGAGTCCCACTGCCCAGCATGGTGAGTTCGTCATTTTGAAAAGAGACCCCGGTGACTGCTGGGCAGCCCCATTTGGGAACCACTCCGTGTTTCTGCTGGAACATGAATGCGGAGGACAGCAGGTGACAAATGTCCGGACCCCATGAATGGCGCCGGATGCATCGGGCTGCATGTCGCAAGGCCGATATCCCGCAGCCGACACCTCCGGGAAGCACAGGTGATGACCCGGGTCATTTCCGGTCACTTCTTTCCCCAGCCTCCCCCTCATCCAGAGCTCCCCCTCGGGGGGGCATCCTGGGCTCTTCAGGATCTCCGCCTACCAGCTGCATTTCCAGATGTCTTCTCTAGTGCAGGGCTCTGCCTCTGCCTGCCCCTGCACCCCCTGTCCCCCCGCTCCCCCCCAGCCGCCTGGGCCTTCTCACGGCCCACCGTCTGCTGCATGATCCGCAGGAGCCCGGCCGGCCAGGGCCCCGGACCTTTGAATCTCTTCAAGCTGTCCCCTCCATTCCTGTGTACTTGCTCTTCCTCCACCGACAGGGACCTCACCTCCGTGGTGGCCCTGTAGCCTCCACCTCTGGGTTCGGCTGCAGGGTCGGTCCTGACGCGGCTCCCTTCCCCACCCAGCTGTGAGCCCCCTGAGGGCAGGGCTTGTAGCTCTGAAAACTCCGTACAGACTCTCTCCCAGCTATAAAAATCGTACAATACACGGGGTGCAGAGACTATCGGCGCCCATGGAACCGCCACCCGCGTAAGTGATGACTGGTACCCTTGACCTCCTTCACCAATCACGTCTCCTCCCCCAACCAGAGTGCGCTGGTTATCGGTTTTTTTTGTTTTTCGTTTTGCTTTTCTTCGTACCTTTAGCCCGTACGTGTCTCGTGTGTTCCAGGCAGAGCAGCCTTTTCCGTTTCACTGACTCAGGGCTGACGTTCTAGCCAGTGAGGCCCCCGGTTCGGTGTGGGGCTCGTCCCTTCCGACTGAAAGGCTGTTTTGAGAGGTCAGGTCTGCAGCCCGGGAGCCGGAGCTCTGGTGTTTCGGTGACCGGGAGGCTGATAGAAAACCAGACGGAGCTCTGCTGTCACGGGACTCCCCGAGGTTGGCCAAGAGGGCCGCGCTCTGCAGACCTGTGGGCGTCTACACCCGCGGGGCGCGTGGCTTTGAAGATTATGGAAATGCGAGATCAGGGGGAAGGGGCTCTGCCGGCCGAGAGCACGTGGTGAGCAATCCCGTCCGGGAGAACGCTCTGCCTTTCAAAGGGACAGAGAGGGTCAGTTTGTGAAGATGACACGTGCGCAGGCCTGTGGTGACTGCTCTGCCGAGACTCATTGAGAATATCCCTCGTTTGGCCCCAGACCTTTGTGAGTTCAAATGCTGCGGGCGGGAGGCTGCCCGGAATGCCCCAGAGAACCGCTGCTTGCGTTTCATCACTGCCCCGGAGCCAATGCGCTGTGTGCAGCAGAGGACGGACACTGATGGCCCAGGAGCAATGGGACACGCTCCTGACCCCGTAACCTCACCCCGGAAGAGGCCCCGGATGAGCGTGCGTGGGGCTCAGAGAGCGCTCTGGTCGGTGCCCTCTCACTGTGGTCCTGGCGTCCTCTCTCTCTCCCGTGTGCTCTGTTCTCCACGGAGCGAGCGCTTAAAACACACAGTTCTGCTCACGCCCCGCTTCTGCTTCCGTCCCGCTCAGGGCAAAGGTCCAGGCTTGAGGCGCCCCAGGCGCCCTGCGGCCTCTGACTCCATCCCGGCCGGGCCCCTCAGCCGTGTCCGCCGAGCCGCTCCTCCAAGGCCCCTTCCTGCAGCCTCTCCTGCGACCTCTCTAACCCTCGCTCGGCTGTCAAGCTCGGCAAGACCCCATGGCAAGACCCCGCCAGACCGAGCCAAGTGCCCTGCCCTGTGTGGCCCGGCACCACGGGCCCGCCCTCCACCACCCTGGCGGGACTCCTGTGCGCGTGCTTGAGTCCCCTCTCTGCTCCCCATCGACGGCAGACCCCTAGCGGGCAGGCCACCTGTGCTTACCTGCTCTACTCTTTCTAGGGCAGGGTTCGGGTTCTCTGAGGGGCAGACACGGAGAGACACCGGCAAGAGGCTGATGGAGGGGGCTGCCCGCGCAGGATAAAGGAGGGGAGCAGGACAAGGCAGGGGAGCGGCCCGCGAGATGGGAGGAAGGAAGCCTCCGACCACAGTGCAGACCTGCTTCTTAGAGTCGTCCTGTGTCCCATGGAGCAGGCCTGCCTGAGCACCCTCCTTCCCTTCAATCCCAAGAGGTGCGTTTTGGGGTGACATAAATTGGGGAGTGTTCTGGAGCTCATGGAGTCTCTGCTTTGCCGAAGGGCAAAGAACTGGGAGGTAAACCAGTGGAGCCAACTAGAATACCCCTTTCACTTAATTTCAAACTGAGCTCTCTTCCTCTGTGATTAAAGTAGCCCATTCCACCCTCTGACAGTTTTTGCATGCATGCCTCATGTCCCCTCCTAGATCACGAGCCCCTGGGGGAAGGGACGGCCTCTCGCTCACGTCTGCATCCCACCCAGCAGCTCGTGTTCCGTAAGGAGTTGTTTTATTAAAACGGATTGCACAATTAAAATGGAAACACAATAAATGTTGATTTATTCCGCACGAGCACTTGCCTTGCTTGCTAGATGCTTGTTACAACGACCCGAAGCCACTTCTGAACCTCAAGTGCTCTCTGAACTATCAGAGAAAGATGAACTCGTGCTCAGTAGAGTGTTGGTGCTTAGTATGAATGTGATTGGATTCGGATACTTTGAAAACAAGTTAATCCACAGGGATGTGCGGTTTCTTTATGATTCAGGATCTTTGGTTAACTTATGCCCTAACCATGACAAATAGGATTAAAATTCCTTCCACGAAAAGAATACATTCATTTATGCTTTCTCTATACATTTATATCCAAGTCGTGCTTTGCAAAGTCTTACATGCTTGTTCTTTCCTGACTGTTCTGTGTGTTCTCAGCAGTGGCCCTGAGGGAGAAAGACATACTTTCCCCACATGAGTCATTCCCCAAATGACTCACGGAGGGGCGGTGTGGCCAGGTAACTTGCCCCAGCCCACATGCGCATTTCACGTAGATTTGAACTTTGGGTCTTGGTTTTAAGTTCTTCCAAGTAAATTCATGTGTATCATTTTTTTTAAATTGCATATTTTAGATTTCCTATTTGAAAATAAGTATCATTTGGCCAATGTGTATTGGAATGCCTTCTCTGTATATGAGGGTTTTTGGGGGAATTGTGAGGGTGTCAGGAAGCTTATATATAGCCTAAGTGGGGAACAACTTACATACACTGAAGAAAATAGGTAGCAGTGCTGGGTGGTAGTAAGTAGGGGGTCGAGAATGGTGTGGACCGTTGTTGAAGACTTGTGACCTTTGAGATCAGGACAAGGTAGCTGATGGGGAAGAGCGTTGGAAGCCAAAGGATGGGAAGGATTTATCTGGAAGAAGAAGATCGTTAGAGGCTGGCAGATAGGATTTTTGCTGATCTGGCTGGTTAACGGAGGTTTCCCCTAATTTTCCCCATAAGTTAGATGAGCACATGTTTTTGGCACCTTATCTGGACTGTATGTAGGGTCTTTTGTCATCTGGGTCTGGTCTAAGCTCTTGTCTTTCCCTCCCTTTGCCATCCCATAGCTCACTGGGCTGGATGGCGGTGGAGGTGGGGATCCTATGTAACCTGGACCAGCAGGTCTGCACTCCTCTCCCTGGGGTCTATTCTGGAGCCGGAGGCTGCAGGGGATGGAGAAGGCTGCGTGAGGCACCCCTCCCTCCTCAGCCTTTCCAGGGCCAGATGGTCAGAATGAAACCATCTCTGAGTTTTGCAAAGAACAGACGCCACGGCTGGTTTCCCCGGCCGGCTCTCAGATCTTCGAAACGTGCGGGGTTGTACTTCCTGCCCGCTCAAGCCTGAAGGTAGCGTCAGGAAGGAATCTTGCCCTCTGAGGTCGGAATGCGTCAGAACCCTTCCTTAACTGCAGGGTGTGATGGCAGGCTTGGGTTTGGAACAATCTAAGAGGTAGGATTTCAGACAGGATAGATAGTGATCATTGATTTCTGGTCAGACGGGTTATCATAAGTTTCCTCAAAAAATAAAAATTAAAAAAAATTGATAAAAGGGAACTTTCGGTATAGGGACCTGGGCATCTTTTTAGAGGTTTCTGAGCTGCCATCTGCCCAGTATGGGTTTCTTCTAATCCTTCTAGCTCATTCCAGCAGTGCCGTCCAGATCCGGGTGTCAGTTCTGCCCTCTCCTTCGGGTTAGGATTAATTGTGTGGGATTGTGTTCTTCTGGGAAGAACGCCTTCTGGGAAGGCCCACGCCAGGGGATGGGACGTATGACGGGTCTGGTGGGTGCAAGAGCTGGGCCGTCCACACAGCTGACCCTTCTCTCTCATCCCCACATTCTTCTGATGTCCGGTCTTCTTGGCTTATTGCTCATGCACAGCCGCGGCCGAGCGACATCCTACCAGAACCCCAGTAGGAAAGCGGGTTCTCTTGGTGGTCGGGGCCTTGACATGCCAAGACATCCTCGGACAGTGGAACCCCCAAGGGAAAGGATGGAGGGGGAGGTCCTACAGGCCACATAGCGTGGTGACCCAATGTGACCGATTTAAAGATTTTAAAAAAAAATCTTCATTGGGAAAAGTACGTATAACAGAAAATTTACCTTCTTAACCATTTTTAAGTATACCATTCAGTGGCATTACATATATTCACATTATTGTGCGACTATCACCCCCCATCCATTTCCAGAACTTTTTCAACTTCTGAAACTGAAACTTCGTCCCCATTAAACACCTCCCTCCGTCCCCCCGTCCCCCCAACCCCTGGCCACCACTAGCCTACCTTCTGGCTCCGTGAACCTGCCTCCTCTAAACACCCTATATAAATGTCTATATGTATATAAATACAATATTCATCCTTTTTGGACCGGCTTGTTTCATTTAGCATGACGTCCTCAGGGTTCGTCCAAGCTGTAGCCTGTGTCAGAATTTCTTTCATTTTTAAGGCTGAATACTATTCCGTTGTACGCGTTTGCCGTGTTTTGTTTATCCATCCACCCACTGAGGGACACTTGGGTCACACTGCTGTGGGCCTGGGTGCACAAATATCTCAAAGAGATATTTTTTTCTGCTTTCAATACTTCTGGGTATATCATGAGAAATGGAATCGCTGGACCACGTAGTAATTCTATTTTTAACTTTTCGAGGAACTGCTGGACTCCCATCAGCTACTCCAAAGACATTTGACATGCCCACCAAGAATGCACACTAGTTCCCATTTTTCTACATTCTAATCCACACTTGTTATTTTTCTGTTTAGAAAAATTTTTTTCGGGGTGCCTAGGTGGCTCAGTCGTTAAGCACCTGCCTTCGACTCAGGTCATGATCCCAGGGTCCTGGGATCGAGCCCCGCATCGGGCTCCCCACTCTGTGAGAAGCCTGCTTCCCCCACTCCCCCTCCCACTGCTTGTGACCCCTCTCTGTCAAATAAATAAATAAAATCTTTAAAAAAAATTTTTTTTTCAATGTCTTAATTTTTTTTTCAGGAATACATCACTTTTATTTCCTGTTCTTATCAATGTCTTAATTTTTTTAAAGTTTTAATTTAAATTCCGGTGGTTCACATACAACGTAATAGCAGTTTCAGTTCCAAAAAACCTTTTCCCATCCAGTGCTCATCACAAGCGCACTCCTTAATCACTGCTGGGTTTTTTGTTTTTTGTTTTTTTGATAGTAACCATCTGAATGTGTGGTCCATTTTGGACTATTAACTAATTAACTAGTTCCTTCTGTACATTTTTATCCCGTCCTTTCCTGCTGATTCCAACTTTGCATGGCCCGTGTGTGTCATTAAGAAAAAAGAAAAATCAATCTTTCTTCTGACTTCCTGTCATTTCAAGTTCTCATCGTAAGTGATACACTTGGAGGCAAAGGATACAGGAAGAGCATGTGTTTTGGAATCGGATAGGCCTTGGTTCATCCATCCCTCCCTCATCCGTCCATGCATCCATTCATACCTCATTTATCCAGCCACCTAGGGGCACAGGAGGGCATTATGCAGGTTTATTGTCCTGAAATGAGCAGAAGAGATCTTTGGTGAGCTATGATCTGGGAGTTCTGGGCAAACTAAAACCTTCTGGGCTTTAGTTTTATTATTTGTGAAATGGAAATGGTAGCAAGCGCCTGGGGTTGTGTGTTAAATACCCCCCTCCCTTTGTCTACCCTGACTTCCTCTCCCATCTCCCACCCCCGACAGCCTTTCCTTTCACTCCTCCCTCCACTGCCAGCTCCCAGAATTCTACGTACAGGGGTGGTATTAACCCTTCCCTGGCACCAGGCAGTTGGCATGCCCAGCTGGCAAGAGAAGGCCACTGGGTGAACCCATCTTGGGCTCTTTTGTCCTTAGATGCTCAAATTCAGGGGACGGGTGGCCCGTGGGTCATGGGGCTCATTTCCCCGGGGGTTACCGGGGACACCCATTCCAAAGCCTGCAATGTGCCATGATCATAACACAGAGGGCGCCTGAACGCCCATCGCTTTCCACTTACCGTGACAAAGGTCCCGGGCCCGTCCATGTTCTGGGGACATAGCGGGACGTGTGGGCCTGGCGCGAAGCTTTGTTCCGTGCCTCACCTGTGGCCACATTCAGGGCTGCCTGGTCTTACTCGCATGCTTTGCATCTCATCTGATTCACGGTGTGGCAGAGCCCCGCTGTGAGCACGCCCTGCTGCCTCGGAGTCAGGAGACCTGGTCACTCAGTCACTGGCAGGGGTTTCTGGAATGCCAATTTCTCTGAGCCTGAGTTCCCTTAACTGCTAAAGGAAACTTAACAATTCCTGGTCAGGGCGATTCCCATGATTGTGGCAGCGAGCGTGTGAAATGAGCATAGGTCATGCACATATTCCGAGTAACAGTGTGCTGTGCCATGGAGAAATAAGAACGTGCACCTTCGGCACACCGATCACGTGTCCCAGGCACCGTTCTAGGCTGTCTACGTGTCCTGACTCATTTGGTTCAGTGCGAACAACCACCCTGGGCGAGAGGTACTGGTCACGTCTCCATTTTCCGGATGAGCACACTGAGGCTCAGAGAGGTCAAGTAATGTGTGAAGGTCACAGCCCACCGCGGTGCAGCTGGGGCTTGAACCTGGCAATGAAGGGCCAGAGTCCCTGCTCTCGGCCACTGTATACGCCTGCCTGAGGGCTGTGGGCATTTTTGTTGTTGTTGTTTGTTTCTACGTCTTTTGCGGAGCTGGGCAGGGGGCACAGCCCTTGGTTTGTAGAGCATGTCAGGCAGGGCCTCCTGTGGGCCGTGGCGTGAGATGGGCTGATGAGCGTAAGCTGTGCCCCAGCCGCCCCTCCCGGGTCCGGCCGCGTGCAGGGGACAGGGATAGCTCCGATAATGGAAACGCGCCTACTGTTCGAGACGTTGCTGGAATGAGTGGTCGGCCGTCGTTTGGAGGAGTGTGCGGGCATTTGCCTTCCAGTTGCTGGCTTCCCAGGCCCAGTCGGGGAGAAGCGTGCTGATGTGCCCAGGAGCCCCCCAGGCGAGAGGCCGGAGGGTTCAGGAGGGGCCTCCGAGGTGGTGTCTCCGTTGGGCCTGTGACGCGTTGGCGTAACTCACAGCTGGGCGGCTGCGGTGCCCAGTGGGGGAACGGAGACACTGATTGCTGCCGCGCATCCGATGCAAACACTTGGAGAGGACCATCGGGATCTCCATCCCGGGCTGGCCCCGTGATGCTGGAGCCGGCCTCTCTCTCTCTGACAGATGCGCGGAGCGGTGACCTCTGACCCCGAGACGCTCTCCAGGTGCAGCTCCCACTGAGCCACTGAGCCATGCGTGTTGATGGTGCTGTGTTCTCTTTCCCTCCCAGGCAGCCGGGATTGCTTACCACCTGCAGCGTCCTCGCGGCGGAGGCGGCTGGCACGGAGGCCGGGCTACATGAGAAGCGCAGCGGGGCCCCAGATTGGGTTCCTCTACCCAGCAGCGGCCACTCCGCTTCGGGCCCAGGGAGGGGCATGCGGTGAGGAATTCCACCAGGCTGAGTCCAGGGCCGGACCGGGTGGCCTTGATCCTGGAGGCCTCTCGGTGGGGAGCCCTGCTCCTAGGAGCCCAGCAGCCTCCGCTCGGACCCCTTTGGATTACGTAGGCCTGGCTCGGACCCCTTCGAGAGGACCCTCAGGGCTCTTTGGGATTCAGCTCCGAGCTGGCGCCGTACGACCTGCCAGGCCGGCCAGGTCGTGTGGCCCTGGGGACGCGGGGTGGCCCGGCGAGCTCCCATCCATGGACAGTTCTGAGGCCCCTGGTGCTGGCTGGGGTGCTGCCGGCGGAGAAAGAGCAAAAGGCACCTGGACAAAAGACCGTTTGTCCCCAGAGGAGGTGAATGACAACGGCTGCAGCCTCGGAAGTGCCCCCAGGGTCCCCTCAGCGCCTGCCGGCTCTCAGGATGCCTTTACCTCAAGCTTTAGCTTCATACGGCTCTCGCTTGGCTCTGCTGGGGAACGTGGGGAAGCAGAAGGCTGCCCGCCCCCCAGAGAGGCTGAGGCCCCTTGTCAGAGCCCCGAGGAGGCGGAAGCCAAGGTTGCCGGCCTGGACGGGCCCCACGAACACCCTCGACTCTCTCCCCACTTCCATCTCAAGACTCCTCAGTGCCTGGCTGCCCCTGCCCAGCCCGCAGGGGGCAGCCACAGGCCGGAGAGGGAGCCAGATGCGGACGCCACCTCCTGCTGCTCCCAGGGCCCCGCCGGGTCTGAGGGCAGCAGCTTGGGGGACACTCAGCGCTGGGAGACACTGGTCAGGAGGTGCGAGCCCGTGCTGCTGGACTGCCTGCGGAGCGACCGGAGGCGGCTGGAGGTCAGTGTTTCCCAGCCTCCGGGGCCGTGATTGTCCCGAGCTCGGATCCGCTCCGGGCAGAGGGCAGGAGACGAGGAGTTCTGGGGCTGCCCGCCGATGCCCCCCCGGAAGCTGCAGCAGCTCCTTTTGTAACTGGCTTCAAGATGATGTTGCTGCACTTCTGTTTCTTCTATCTCGGGGTGAATGCAAATCTGCCCTCGTTCTCCTTCCTCTGTCACTTCGACGCTCAGATTTGCTGTCTGGTGGGCCCCAGGCTCTGCGGTTCCTGGCTCCAGGGAGGTGTGGTTAGCTCCGCCCAGCTCGGCTCTGCAACAGGAAACTGGGGGCAGGGCAGCTGGAGCTGGCTGGTGTGGGGTTGAGGGGTAGGAAGTCGGTGATGCCCCGTATTGGGGGTGCTGCTGAGTTTCCTTTGCATTTACTGTACCCCTTGCATGTCATCCTGCTCAGTGGGCCCTGCTTGGCACAGCCAGGAGACTTCGTTCCCGGTCATTCCATCTCTCGGGCTCTCAGTTTCCTTACTTAAAGATGGAAGCTGTGCTCGGGATTGTTCTGTGGCCGCAGTGAGAAGCTGAGGGCCTTTGGAAACAAGGACGGGTTGTAGGCACGTACGCCCCGGCACCGTGAGGGCGCTGTCCACCCAGTTACCCGAGAGATGGGTACAATGAGGAGTAGGCAGTGTTGTTCTACCCCTGAGAAGTTCCCGGAGAATCCCAGGCAGAGATACTCTGGGGCTGACCCATTGGGCTGTGTGGCTCATGCTACGGAAGGACCGAGTCTTCCTTCTGGGGTGTGTGTGCACGTGGTGTGTGCACATGTGTGTAAGTGTGCACGTGTGTGTGTATACATGTGCATACATTTGTACGTGTACACGAGGAAGTACCCACTTGTCAGGCATTCGGTAGAAGTACCTGAAAATGTGAAGGTCATGTTCATTCCCAGCAGCTGGGCTCATTTCTTTTCTTTTCTTTCTTTCTTTCTTTTTTTTTTTTTAAAGATTTTATTTATTTATTTGACAAGGAGAGAGAGATCACAAGTAGGCAGAGAGGCACGCAGAGAGAGAGGGGGGGAGCAGGCTCCCTGCTGAGCAGAGAGCCCGATGCGGGGCTCGATCCCAGGACCCCGAGATCATGACCTGAGCCGAAGGCAGAGGCTTTAACCCACTGAGCCACCCAGGCATCCCTATTTTCTATTCCTTACGCGTGGCCTGATGTTCCTGGCCCTGTTCCCCCTGTTCCCCCTGTTCCCCCTGTTCCGGCCCTCAGGGACTTTAGCCCAGCTACAGAATTTATATCTCACGATCCCCTCGAGGGTCTCTGTTCCCAGGTGATGCACAGAGCCCTCATGTTAGATGTGTTCAAAGCTGACGTCATTGTCTTCCCCACCAAACCTGTTCTTTTTTTTTTTTTTTAAAGATTTTACTTATTTGACAGAGCGAGACCCAGCGAGAGAGGGAACACAAGCAGGGGAGTGGGAGAGTGAGAAGCAGGCTTCCCGCCGAGTGGAGAGCCCGATGCGGGACTCGATCCCAGGACCCTGGGATCATGACCTGAGCTGAAGGCAGATCTGACTGAGCCACCCAGGCGCCCCTCCCCCCCCCAAACCTGTTCTAAAGGACTCTGGTCTTGATACGTATTTGTTGATTTTAATTAATAGCATCCATCTAGTTCCTTAGAGAAGGTGCAGGCATCTTCGACACCTCCCCCGTCCTCACTCCCCACATCCGGTCGGCCCTCCTAGTCTCGCAGCTAACCTGCCTCTCATGGCCACGGCCTTTGCCCTGGTTCCAAGCCTTGTTATCTTTAAGCTGATTTTTGTAAGAGAGTCTCGGCATATTTACCTTCCTCCCGTATCTCTCCTCTCCAGGGCATCCTCCGGATGGCCGGTAGAGGTATCTTCCAGAACACCGGTGGGATAGTGTTAGTCCTTGGCTTGCAGCCTCTTGTTCCTCTCGGGATGGTATCCAAGTTCCTTATCCTGATAACCGAGACCTTTGCCGGCCTGCCCTGGCCTGCCCCAGTGCCGGACTCCTGCTGGTTCAGCCATCTGGTGCCGCATCCTGCTCCCGAAGGCACTAGGGAAAGCTGCGCCTCAGGCCTTTGCTTACCCTGCCTGGAATGACCTTCCTGCACTCTTCCACCTGCCGAGCTCCTATAATCCCTCTGCTGTGGGTCTGAAGCTGCTTCCTTGTGGGACGTTTCCTGCCCCTGGGACCAAATGAATCCCTCCTTCCATGTTGCTCCCAGAGCACTCTGGACCTGCCCCCGTGGTAGCACTCATCACATTTAATAATCGTTTGCTTGCAGGTCCAAGTTCCGCACTCGACCATGAGCCCTACAATCGGGATCACGTCTCTTGGACAGTTTGGCACGCCCGATGTCTCGCATCCATCCTGGCCCTCTGCTGTTGCTTGATTCACTTTTGTTTTTAGTGAAATGGTTGATCTTAGGAAGCGGGACCACGGATCTGTAGTTGGCTTTCGTGGACTGACCGGCTAAGGCATAAGAAGAGAGTCTGAGAGGCAGATGGGCAAAGCGTAAAGGGGTTCTTGCCACCGCTTCCTCGCAGAGGCATTTGTCCCAGTAGTTCTCCAGTGCTCGCTGGCCGTCCCATAACTCGAGGCGGTTCTGACCCCGTCTCTCCAGAGACACCGTCAGCCCCCACAGCGGAGGGGCTCAGCCCCACAACACGGCCCGCCGGAAGGCTCTCTGTGTTCTGACCCACCGGCCGTAGACCGGAGGTGCCAACAGCAACCCTCTCCTTGGGTTCGAGTAATTGGTTTGAGTGACTCACAGAACTCAGAGAAACATTTTACTTAATATGTTTATTATAAAAGGATGTAACTCAGGAACAGCCAACGGGTAGAGATGTGTGGGGGGAGATGTGGGGGAAGGGCATGGAGCTTCCGGGCCCTCTCCAGGCGCCCCACTCTCCCTGAGTGTCCACATGTGTACCAACCCAGAATCTCTCCCAACTCTGCCCCTTGGGTTTTTATGGAGGCTTTATTACATAGGCGTGATTGGTGCAATCATTGGCCATTTGGGATTGATTCAACCTCCAGCCCCTGTATCCTTCCTGGAGGTGGGGGGATGGGGCTGTAAGTGTCGTCACCCCTCCCCATCACGTGGTTGGTTCCCCTGGCAACGAGCCCTCATCCTTAGGTGTCTTCCAACAGTCACCTTATTAACATAACAAAAGACACCTTTCATGCCCTCTTCACAGGGAAACTTCTAGGGTTTTAGGTGCTCTGTGTCAGGAATGAACAAAGACCAAATACATATTTCTTGTTATGAATCACAAGGTCCCAGGCACTAAGTGGAGCTTTGTGTCATCATACTTCTCCAGCTATAGATACCAGTATTCAACACGTCGTTTCCAAGAGCTCTTTTGGAGAACTAGCTCAGAACAAGTGAATTTGTGTCAAAAACACCGAATTCATTCTTCTCCCTGTGGTTCAAATTAAACTCATATCCTGTCTCGAGTGATAGGATCCGGTCACCATTTCTCTGTAGCTTAAGTACCTTTGTTGATGGCAGACTAACACCTGGACAGCAGAAAACACGATGCTGTTTTTGATGATTCAAATGTCTGTTGTGTGGAAGAGGAATTAGCTTTATTCGGTACTGTAGGAGAGACGAGAGGAACTCTGTCCGGGGCATAGGACTTACAGGAAGGCAGATTTTGTCTTGATAAGAATGAGAGACAGGAAGACACACCATAAATTTTATTGGTGGGAAAAGAATCACAGAATCACATACCCGTCTCTGAATGAGAGACAGGAAATGCTTGTTTCCCCTGGAAGCAGCGGTTTAGTGTTTGCTAACTGAGCATTTCCGGTGACTTTCTAGAACACAACTGCCACAAATGAGAATAGACAATGTGTATTTTACGCTCTTCAGAAAGAGCCACCCAGGGACTTTGCCAGGGATTGCATGGGGCTGAGGCAATGGTGATGGAAGGAGATGCTAACTGGGCATGCAGAGGAGGGAAGTGGGGAGAATCTTGCAAGTGAGCCCCACTTCAGCTTGTGGGAGCTGCAGGAGAAGGAGGGAAGTTGTGTCGCTGGGTAAGTCATGACCATCAGTGGCTCTGCGTCCAGCAAAGATAGACCTTCAGGCATCTCCTGGGGCATCAATTCAGTGACCTAGAGGGATCATTGGGTCAGGGGGAGAAGGAGTGGTGGATGTTGGCTCATCATGAAATTTTCTATGACCTTCTTTCCCGTAGTTCTTCTGCATCAGCTCTAGTAAGCTCCAGGTGGTTGAATAACACCACCTCTCGGGTGTGCTGATGGTAATAGTATGCTTTATACGGCAGGTGAACCACCCATACACACTTTCTTCTATCCGTAAAATGTACAAGTAGGTTACTGGTACAGTTTGCACTTGTAAAATGGAGCAACTCAAGGATGAAGGGGCTGACGTAAACATTCATTCATTCAGAAAGTATTTATGCACTACTTGCACCCGGCTTTGGAGATTGTATTAGAAGAGGTAACATACAGCGACATGGTATCAGAGCCTTCACAGGACAAGGCTGTGTTTCTTTCTTCTTCTTCTTTTTTTTTTTTTTAAAGATTTTATTTGTTTGACAGAGAGAGAGAGAGAGAGAGAGAGGAAAGAGAGAGAGAGAGCACAGGCAGCAGGAGTGGTAGACAGAGGGAGAGGGAGAAGCAGGCTCCCGGCTGAGCAAGGAGCCTGATGCGGGGCTCGATCCCAGGACGCTGGGATCGTGACCTGAGTTGAAGGCAGCTGCTTAACCAACGGAGCCTCCCACGTACCCCCAAGGTTGTGTTTCTTGCTGAATGCTTCGAGTTCCATGGAGGTGGTTGGGGGATCTGCTCCACAGGGTCACTCGGGAACGCTGTCTACACCACCAGAATGTACGGCCCCTCAGTCAGGGGGACAAGGAGGAAACAGTAAGGGAATCCTACAAGAGCAATGAAATAACAGAAGTGCAGAAGTGACCTCGAACACTTGCACCCTAACCCCACGACCCACGGCAAGGTGCGGAGGGAAGTGTCGTCCTTCTGTGTGCCCAGAGCAGTGGAGAGTCAAGTAAGGGTACGCCCTGCCATTTTCTACGTGAGTAGAAGGGAGTTCTTGCCCTCGAGATACTCAAGTGTGAATGGAGTGCGCAGAAAAAACGAAACAAAACAAATAGCTGTAACATGGTGTCCCCAGCACTACAATTTCTTGCAATTCTATTCTTCCAGCAGCTCAGTCCCAAACCCCAGCATCGTGCTAACTTTCTCACGCCCCCGACCTGTGATCTATGAGCAAATCCTGTTGGTTCTATCTTCAACGCTGTTTTCAGAACGTGCCCAGGTTCAGATTGCCTTCTCACCATCTTTACCAGGATCATCCAGGCTATGGTCACCTCTGTCCTGGGCGATTTCCATGGCCTCCCTGGCCAATCTGACTTCCGCCCTTGTCCACGGTGGTCAGAGGGGAGTTGTGCAGACCTCACTGAGAGTTCATGATCTCTTGTGCTCAAAACTCTCTGACTGCCCACTGTCACCCTCAGAGTAACACGAGCACTTTTCAGTCCTCTTCATGTGTCTTCATGATGCATTCCTTCTCACCACTCTGACCTCATCATCTACAGTCCCCCCTTAATCAATCCTCCCCAGACCCGGTGGCCTCCTGCTTTGACTTGGCAACACCAGCAACACTTCTGCCCGGAGCCTCTGCGCGGACTGTTCTCTTGTTGAAACGTTTTCTCCAGGAGCCCGAGGGTCCCCCCTCTTACCACTTTCAAATCTTTGCTCAAATGTCAGTGAGATCTTGTTTTAAAACCACAGCCCCACCTCCTACCAGCATTCCTGATTCCCTTTACTGGGTTCTGTGGTTTTTCTTCTTTCTTAACACTGAGCACTTTCGGGGCGCCTGGGTGGCTCAGTCATTAAGCGTCTGCCTTTGGCTCCGGTTGTGATCGCGGGGTTCAGGGATCGAGCCCTGCATCAGGCTCCCTGCTCAGCAGGAAGCCTGCTCCTCCCTCTCCTACTCCCCCTGCTTGTGTTCCCTCTCTTGCTGTGTCTCTCTTTGTCAAATAAATAAATAAAATCTTAAAAAAACAAAACACTGATCACTTTTTAAGGTTCCATAAAACGTACTTATTATATTATTTTTTTGTCTTCCTACTCAAGAATGTCACCGAGAGAGAGCTAAGAATTTTGTGCTGTATCCTCAAGACCTCAGATGGTGCCTAACACCGAGGAGACACTCAGTAAATATTTATTTGTTAAATGGGTCGCATGAATAGGAGCAAGCACAAGTACAGAGGAAGGATATATAACACAGGCTGGAGGGGGTGGCCCCTGAGCTGGGTGTTAAAGGACCAGGCGAGGTGTAAACCCGGCAAAGGATGGGAGGAAGGTGTGTTTCGGAGAGAGCCCATGTCCATTTACCGATAGGCCGAGAATCTATCTTCAGAAAATCTTGGGCCTGCTGTCAAGAAGAAAAATAATTAAAAATGAGTATTGGTAACTCTTTGACGAACAGTGGGATCATTATGTCTATATATGGGTTAAGTAAGGTGATGTCCTTTTCTCGAAGGGTTTTGTGAGGTCCTTCTTGTCAATCTCACCCAGCGGGCAGGACAGCCCGCCGCGTTTAAGTTCACGCTCTTCTCTTGGCTTCTCTTCCAGTCTTAGTGTGTCTTTCTTCATAATTTTAATGTGGTTTTGAGAACGGAGACCATTTGGTCAGGGCAGGAAGTTTGCGTTCCTTTTATTATGCATTTTTTTTTTCATGCAGATAAGGGTACAATGTGATGTTTTTGTTTAAAATAACTTTCTAGCTCTTTTTGTGGATTTTATGCTCAAATTACACTTTCTCTTTATATAACTTTTCTTTTTGAGAAACTAATGCATCTGGCATTGGAAAAATGTACATTTGTGGTGCTTTTTTTAAAGGAGAATAAAGAACTTCAGTTTCAAAATCATTTCTAAATGTTTTTAGCTTAAAAAAAATAGGTTTGCTTGAATGCTATCTTAATTTGGCTTTCATTTTCTTCCCCTTCAAACCAACATAGGTAAAATCCCTAAGATTAAAGCTTCAGAAACTTCAAGAAAAAGCAGTTGAAGAGGATGATTATGATAAGGGTGAGTTTTATTTTGCTTACTGATTATTTTCTCTTTTCCCTGGAATGTCCCATTTCTCTTTTACCCTCATTCATATCTATTTTCTATGCCCCGTATGAATTTTCTGCTCTGCTCCTCTGGTCACCTCCCCTCGGTAATAATTGACTGTTTTACAGCTCTGTTATTTTGTGGATTTCAAAGCACTTTATGAGCCTTAATCCTTTGGGTTATATGTTTGTTGATTACCCGGAAATGCTCCCAAGTATTTGCACAACGAAAGCTACATTAACTTATCATCTTCCTGCCCAATGTGTGATACATCTATAATGTATTCATTCATTGAAAAATATTTGTCTACCTACTATGTGGTAGGCCCTGCGGTAGGAGTAGGAAAGTGAGGTGGATGCAGGATCTGGCCTTGTGATGCTGGTAAATAGGAGGTCTCGTGGAACTTTCTGACTTCCTACTGTCCGGGACCAGAGACAGGAAATGGGATGAGTTTGAGAAACGCTAGGCTATGCCAAAGAGGGTCAAATGTACCAAATTCCCATGTAGATGGCCCCAAGTGTGTAAGCTAGAAAGGCGAAGTAACAACATGAGACCAGAAGATAGAGGCCTCAGTTAGATGCCAGAAAAAAACAGTTGAAACAAGGCACCAAAGTAGGAGTTGGAACAGAAGCAGACAAGGATCGCCAGGGCAGACTGGGTCAAAGGAAGTCTTTCAGGTATGGTTGGCCTGGGAAGAGTCTTCAGGACTTTGGATGCTGATTGTCACATTTCACACCCATTTCTGCTGGATGTGGGGAAGAGAGGGCTTAAAATAACTTCCAGCTTCCCCCGACACTAGCGAACCTGAGAGATAGTCCTGGTGATAACCAGGTTTGGCACACTCAGGATGGGTCTGGAAATAGAATGTAGACTTAAGGATTCTTCTGGAAGCTCAAGGTTAGCCTTGAGGCTTGGGTCTTCAACCTTACTCACCCGTATTTTCTTATTCCCAATGAATACGTCACAGACCGTTGGCACTGGGGCACTGCAGGAGTGAGGAGAGCGATTTCCAGAAGGAGGTTGCAAATCCTATTCTAGAAAGGCCCAGAGCTGGTGCTGTGTAGCGTTGCGATTACATTGACCACTGAGGCGATGTGGGGGTTAGAGCATGACCGGGTGGGAGGCGGGAGAGGAATTTGGGAGCAGAGGTGGAACTCGAAGCTCTCCCACTCTTTCTGTGCCCTGGGTGGAGGCTGAGGCGTCTGAGAGAGGACGTGAGTCTGAGGCCAGGGGTGCCCGTGAATGGGCATAGCTGTAGGCAGAGAGCAAATGAGCAATGTTGACTTTTGTCTGTGAAGGATGACCGAGCCTAGGTTTGAGGTTCCCCGCCGCTGGCCAAATTAATTTTCTCTGGCGTGGTCCTTTAGCACACGCAAGCTGAAGACACAGGTGGAAAACCAGGCCCTGGAACTTTCTGGACTTGGTTTTCACGGTGGGCTTCATTAAACAAAGGCCTCACTTCTTTAGTCTTTTCTCCAGCTATCTCTGAAAACACACAAGAGAACAAGGTTGGATAAGGTACTCCTCGTCAGGGAAGCCAAAGGAATAAAGACACCTTTATTCAGTGTTTCTGTCTGGGTTCCTTTTTCTTGCTTCTGTGTCAGGCACGAGAATGTGTCCTGGATGAGAGCTGCGGGGCAGGCCCTGCAGTGTGTTTCACAAGCCCCCCGGGGGTCGGGAGGCATGCTGGAGGACCCAGCCAGCTGAGTCCTGGGGGGGGGGGCAGTTGGTGGGGGGGAGCCGCTCTGGTGCGGTGTCCCTCCTGACCACCTGGACTCTGTGGAGGGGACAAGCGCCCTCGGAGGCACTTGACACACAGCGTCTGTTTAAACTCCCAAACCTGCAAACTGGGTCGGGGTGTTGGGAGGTAAAGCCTCTGGTGAACTGTGCAGAGGGCCCGGCCCGTCGTAGGCGGGCACGCAGTCAGCGTTTTGTCATGAACACGAAAGGCCCTTGCTGCTGCGTGCGTAGGGGCCACGGGCGGCCAGCCGGAGTGAGTGCAAAGGACCAAGCTCTCCTGTCACCTCAGGACGGGATTACTTAGCTAACCTGCAGCCCCCAGGCCGGGGTGCGCAAGGAGAAGATACTGGTGTGTAGAACTTGGCTTATTATTTAAATAAGATGCCCACTGAGCCTCTATTGTATATAACAGTGCTTCTCAAACTTTAATGTGTCTATGAATCAGCTGCACAATGTGGTAAGTGCGTATTGTGGTCACCGAGGTGTGGGCTGGGGCGAAACTCTCCATTTCCAACAAGCTCGGGAAGGGCACTCCTGCCGCTGTCCGGAGATCGGCCTGCGGAGTGCTGGAGGGTGCACGGCACACGCAGGCCGAATTAGTCAGTTGTTTTTTAGAAAGATTTTATTTATTTATGTACTTATGTATTTATTTATTTAGCATGAGTGAGAGGAGGGGCAGAGGGAGACGGAGAGAGAGAATCTCAAGCAGACTCCCCGCTGAGCACGGAGCCTGATCCGGGGCTCGATCCCACGACCCTGAGATCATGACCTGAGCCAGAATCAAGAGTCAGACGCTTCACTGCCCGAGGCTCCCAGGCGCCCCACAGAGAAACTGCTTCTGCGAGAGGTGGGGTGGGCGAGGACGGACGCCCCGTGGAGGAGGGGGTAAAGGATCTGGGCCTCGGGGCGGGGGGCGAGGAGGATGCATCTGGAAGGGCATCTGAGAGACCTCGGAGAGGTGGAAAAGCCACGTCCCAGAGTGTGCTCGTGTCGACATGGGATGTGAAGTTGGCTGTTCTCTGAGATGGATCCCTGCGGGGCCCAGGGCGGGGACTGGCGCCCAGCGGGTGAGCCCTAAATTCTCGTGCGCCCATGGCCAAGTCGTTAGGGAAGCTTGGTCGGGGTCGAGGTGGAGAATTCATTGTAATGAGATTTGTCGAATCAGGATTTGAGTACCACTTCCTTTCTCCCTTGGTTTACCTACGGTCACTAGTAAATGTTTAAAAAATGGTGGTTTTTCTTTATGCTCAGCCTCCACCGTCTCTGGGAGGACCCTCTTCTGCTTTGGTGTTTGCAGCACCTGTGGGGCCGCTGTGCTCTGTCTCAGGCGCGGACAGGCGGCTGCTGGAGTCCCCGAGGTTTGCCATGGGAATCTGGAGGACTTTCCCTTGGTTTTGTTACTTTTCTCTCTTTCTTCCTAGTTTCACTCATAAAAACGACTCTGTGTTCCCGACAAAGGAGCAGTTGGCACAGAATAGAAAGTTCCATGTTTTGTCTCATCCAAGTGCTGGCAAATTTACTCGCTAATGCTGTGTGGGGAAACCTCAGGGCTCTAATTACATCTCTCCCTCGCCTGGGAAGTCAAGTTAATAATTCCTTATATTCTCGCATAGAGCTGGGAGAGCTTGGCAGGAAAAGAATAATGCCATTTGGTACTTGCTTAGAGTTTTTCTGCAGAGGCTCGAAATGCTTTACTGGTCTCATGACGTTAGTACTTGTCCCGTGTCTGTGGTCAGCCGAGGGGCGAGGGTGGGACCTCAGAGTTCTGAAGCCACCATCCAGAAATGGGAGATGGGGGTCAGGGTCTGTGGCGGGAGGGAGAGAAGGACAACGGGGGCAATGATGTCCAGTGTGGTTGCTGCTCCCGCTGTTCCTGCACTGACGTGTGGCCTAGAACATCCCCCCTGACTGTGGCCATGGCTCACTTCTGCAACAAACGGAGTGAGGTTATGGGGAAGAAGGAGGAAAAATTTCAGGAATTCACCATTTCAATGACTCACATCACTGGGATATGTAGCACAGCTGGCTTGCTTTCCCCTGCTGGTTTAGGATTTCTTTCTCGGTGCGAAAAGCGGCCAGCACTGAATTGGTTCCTCTGTCCTCTCTGTCTTAACCAATATCCATTATGTCAAAATGCGAGTATGACGTGAGGCGTTGGAAAGAGGAATGATGACGCCCAGCATAAAACCACTCTAGAGAGTGACCGGCTCTTGCCTCAATTGCCATAATCTTCAGTTTTCTTTCTTTAGCAAGATTGGTCCATCCACAGTTGCCCTTTGGTGACAGTGTGCAGGTCGCCCAGGCTGACAGCCCTGTCTTTCTGGGGGGACCCCACTCCCTATCTCCTTTAGGGTTGTGTGTCTAAGTGGCTTCCTGCAGTCACCTGCTTAGAGCCAGGAGCTTTGCTTCCTCTTCTCATAGCCGTGGCTGTGAGAGAGCCCTTTCAAAATGGGAGCCGAGGGCGCCTGGGTGGCTCAGATGGTTGGGCGTCTGCCTTCGGCTCGGCTTGTGGTCTCGGGGTCCTGGGATCGAGTCCCGCGTCGGACTCCCTGCTCGGCAGGGAGCCTGCTTCTCCCTCTCCCTGTCCTGCTCCCCCTGCTTGAGCTCTCTTGGTCTGTCTGTCGAATGAATGAATAAAATCTTAAAAAAAAAAAAATGGGAGCTGAGTGCCATTTTGGGGTCAACAGAATAGAAATGCTACTCTTGGCAGCCTGTATTGTGTTGTGTTCCTACTGAAAAGGTAGGCTGGAGTCGGCGTCTGCTCAGAGACACACGACTGGCCCTTGAGATGTTTACAGAGAAAAGTGCCGCACTAGGGTGCTGGGAGAGGGGCTCAGTCTGTGCAGCGGCTGCCTTCGGCTCCAGTCATGATCCCAGGGTCCTGGGATGGAGCCCTGCATCAGGCTCCTTGCTCAGTGGGGAACCTGCTTCTTCCTCTCCTGCTGTTCCTCCTGCTTGTGCTCTCTCTCTCTGACAAATAAAGTCTTAAAAAAAAAAAAAAAAAGAGCCACACCGAGCACAGATATGAATGGGGTGCAGTTTCTGTCTGCAATCCTCCTGCATATGATTTCCTTTCCTCCCTGCACGGCGGGGTTTGGAAACATCATCCCTGTGGCTTGCCATCTA
This sequence comes from Nasua narica, assembly GCA_028533885.1. Lineage (NCBI taxonomy): Eukaryota > Metazoa > Chordata > Mammalia > Carnivora > Procyonidae > Nasua > Nasua narica. Next base: position 11,528,963 of record CM052812.1, read on the forward strand.
CGGGGTTCTCCCTCACTGCTCCAACGGGTGCTTGCAGCAAGTACCAGGAAAAGAAAGCTAGGACAACACCACCAAGTAAAGTGCGTGACAGTGGCCTGCATTCTTTGTCTGGGGACGACTGTACGCGGTATGCTTGTTGACGTAGCGCTATGACACGTCTGTCCCCTGCTGGGCACTTGCCCGCACGTCGGGACTACATCCCTGGATCGCCATGGGAGGAACCGGTACTGCCCCGGTTTCTCCGGCGAGGCCACAGAGGCTGCTCAGACGGGACCGGCCGTGTGCGCTGGCCTCCCGTCCTCGCTGGGTCTACAGGCATTTTATATTCCAATGTGGAAAACTGAGCTTTGGAGTCGTGGGGACCCAACCTAGCTAGGAAGTTTCTGGATTCTGGAAACTCTTCTTTACACGGCATCTAGGGAGGGGACGGAGGAGGGCTCCACTCTGGGATGCACCAGGAGGACTTCCCATGATTTTACCTAAAGCCTTAGGCTACTAGGAAATTCGCACTCGGAGTCTTTCCGTTTTAACCTTCAACCTTATTCTCACAAGAGCAAGCGCTTGTGTGTCTGCTTCCTCTTATTTTAAGTGAAAACTTAAAAATGGAGAGATGAGCTATCCGTGACAACAAACACTGTAGAAGGAGAATGGGGACCCACGCCGTTGACTTCACTTAGTGGCATTGTCTTAGCTTCTTTTCCTGTTTACAGGAGAGTTTATGGTTCTGTAAGTTAGGGTCCAAGATCTCAGCCAGCGCTGGCTGTCAGGTCATCGTTCGTATTTGCAGTTCGTGTGCTGGCAGTTTTCTTGAGTGTAGTACGTCGCGTGACGGCTCCTTCAGACGTGAGCTTGATGCACAGAGACCCAGGTGGCTTATCTGCATATGACAAACTTCCCTTTCATCGGTAGCACAGAACGTGATTTCCGTGTGAGGCCTTTTCCCCGTGGTGTTCCAGCCGGGTGCACACTCAGCGCACGCCTCCATCAGGGTGTTAAGGTGTGGGATTTATTAGACCTTCCGGGACTTTGGAGGTGGAAGCACAGGGACTGGGTGTCCTCTTTCGATGGTCGCATCACAGTGCGTTCCCGCATCCATGGGCCTCTGCCTTGCCTTCCCTGAAGGAAGGCTCTGAAGAAGTCAGTGTGTCCTGCAGGGATTGCTTACAGTGTTGCCACAGCACATTATTCACGATGAAATCTGATGGCCAAGGCTAGGCATACTGCTGAACACGAAACACCGAGACAAACAAAAACGTCTTTTTTTTCTCTACCTCCTTCCCCTAATTAGGTACTTAGCTGGAACTTGGACACACTTTCCTGCTGGCTGAGCTGTAGCATACTTTTTAGAGTGTTAGCAGGTGGTTGTGTGCACAGTGGGCACAGCATCTTACTCTCTTTCTAGAAGATTCTACAGGTGACACAAGTTTCTCTAGCTGGAGGGTCTGGTGGGTGGAGCAGGAAGTGGGGCAGGAGTCCCTCTTGTACTTAGAAGACTGATGCTGAAGCTGCTCCCACAGGTTTTCTATGCTCCTGCCCCCCTCCTTGAGTGGCTGAGAGGCTGGCTGGGACCCCAGGAGAGCAAGCGCACCTGGGGGAATGTTCCTTCTGGGCCCGAGGAACTCAGCTGCTCTTTAGGTAGCCAGATGGGACACAGCAGTGACTTAGTCTGTCTGGGGCTGGCTCGCTGGGATAGCGCGATCACCTCTTCTGTGAAGGCCCTTAGGACTTCAGAAATGTCAACAATTTCACCTCATTTATCAAACGTTTTTGAGGACTGCTTCTCCTCTTTCTACAGACAGAGAAATGGAGAACAGAACTGGAAGGCGTGTGTCCGGGATCAGGCACAAAAACCTAAGCATGACTGAATCTTCCCACCACAATCATTTCAGGTCCTAAGTGTCTCTGTTTTGGGTACAGATGGTTGATTTCCCCTTAACGGGAGATGCAGGGTGTTAGTCACTCAGGCTATTATAACAAAGTACTGTGAGATGGTGGCTTGGAAAATAGAAATTTATTTCCTCATGGTTTTGGGAAGCTGGCAGTCCCAAGATCAACGTGTCGGCAGGGTTGGCTCCTTCTGTGGCTTCTCTCCTTGCCTTGTAGATAGCCATCTTCTCTCTGCGTCCTCAAATGGTCATCTCTCTGTATGTCTGTGCCCAAATCCCCCATTCTTAGAAGGACACAAGTCATTTTGGATTAGGGCCCACCCCAGTGACTTCATGTTAATTTAATAACTCTTTAAAGACTCTGTCTCCAAGTAGAGTCACTTTGTGAGGTAGTGGGGGTTAGGACTTCATCATAGGAATTTGGAGGGAACACAATTCAGCCAATAACAAGAGCCTAGTGGACTCAGGGCAGAGCTAAACACACCCAGATGATTCTGCAAAAGTTTGAATGATGTGGTTAGACTACTCTGTTGTCACATGCAGACATATGACAGAAAAGGTAAAAAAAAAAAAAAAAGTAGACCTTTGGGACATGAGTGGGCTGAGTGTTCCTTTCCTTGTCCACAAAGGAACCTGGCCACAAGACATGGAATGCTGGCAGCCAACTGAAATTGGAAGAGGCAAGGAACGGTTTCTTCCTGAGTGCCTCTGGAGGGAGTACAGCTCTGAAAACAATTTGATTGCAGCCTAGTAAAACTGATTTCAGACTTACGGCCTCCAAAACTGTGAAAGAATGAATTTCTGTTGTTTTAAGCTTCAAAATTTGTGGTTATTTGCTACAGTAGCCATAGGAAACTAATATACTGCATAACAAACAAGCATAAAACTTAGTAGTTAAAACAAGGTCAAGGAGTGACATCAGGAAAGTAGTAAACAACTCCAAGCACTCATTCTCCCACAGAAACATCAAAAGAGAAGTAGAAACTGTCAGAACCAACATTTTCAGAACTCTGGAAAATAGTCTAAAGTTCAGAGCAACCAAGCAAACATTGAACCAAGAGAAAGGCAACTTGAAAATAGTGGGAGAGCTTTGTGGCATTTTTACTTGCCCTTGTCCTCCTCCTTCCCAGTATAGCAGTGACCTTGGAGATGACAGCGCACATTCCTGGTGTGGGACTCTTGGCCCTGATTCCAGGGGGAACAGAGCAATTATTCCGTGAGTCTATCCTAACCTGTCTGGGGTTACCTAAAGGACTGACATCAAGTGCTTATCTTTCTTTTGGCTAACTCAGGACAGAGGCTGGAAATATGGTAGGCATTGCTTGAAACCGTTGCAGGGTAAACAAACTGCAAACACCTGGAACAAAAGTTACTGACTGAGAGATACAACAGGCTGTGTGATGCCCAGGACTAATAGCTGCGGGAGAGCTGCGGGGAATTCAAAAGCACCTGTGTATAAGAAGAGATTTAGAAACCATTTGTTTGTTCGGGACAAGATATGTACTCAGAAGAGAACAGAGAAGACTCTAAACTTTTACCTCAGGCTGATCCTGAGGAGGCTGAAGGAATGCCCCAGCGCTGCAGAGACTGGGAGAGGACTTTGTTTGTTTCTGGCATCTCTCTGTGTGTTTCTTCTTTTTTTCCTTTTCCCCCCATGCTTTCTTTTCTGTTTTTTCTTTTTCTCCCAGCATTTGAGGAAATCTATGCCTGAACACTGGGTGAACATATGTTAACAGAACAAAGACTCACACTTGAGGAGTGACCACACTCCTCAAGGAATACAGTCTTTGCAAAAATACTTTGGAAAAGTACCTAAACAGATGGACTATCACAGCCTTCAACAATGATGAAAACAACAGCAAAACAACAGAAAAGCCAGCAAACTGGGGGATTTAGAGAATCTGATTTCCAGAGTCACCACATTATAGGATTTAAACAAAGTTTTCAACAAAGTATCACAATGCATAGAGAGAAACCAAAACATGTGACCCATTGAATGGGGAAAAACAAATGGACACAAACCATCCCTGAAGAAACCCAGACATGAGATTTATTAGATAAAGACTTTGGAACAACTGCCTTAATGATGTCCAAAGAGCTAAAGGAAACATGGATGTAGAAGTAAAGGAGATCAGAAAAACAATGTATGAACAAAATGATAATATCAATAAAGAAGTGTAAAGTGTAACAAGTAATCAAATTCTGGGGCTGAAAAGGATAACTAAAATAAAATATTCACTAGAAGGGCTCAACAGTAGATCTGAGCAGGCAGAAAAACAATCAGCAAACTTAAGATATGACAATGGAAATAATTTAGTCTGAAGAGAAGAATGAAAAAAGAATGAAGAAAATTGAAGATTGCCTCAGAGGCCACTGGGACATTATCAAGCATACCATCATATACCTATGGGAGTTCCAAAAGAAGAGAGAGAACAGCAGGAGAACATTTTAAGAAAGAATGACTGAACATGTCCTAAATTTGGTGAAAGACATGAATCTACAAAGAGCTCAATGAACTACAAGTAAGGTAAACTCAAAGAGACCCATAAGGAAACACAATTAAATTGTCAAAAGTCAAAGACAGAGATTCTTGAAAGCAGCAAGAGAGAAGCAACTCATTACATTCACACAAGGGATCCTCAGTAAATTAACAGCTATATTCTCATCAAAAACCACAGAGACCAGAAGGCAGAAGGCAGATATATTTAAAATGTGGAAAGAAAAAAATCAGTGATCAAGAATTCTATACCCAGCAAAACTGCCCTTCAAAAAATGAGGGGAAGAGTGAGAAATTTCCAGATAACAAAAGCTAGAGGGGTTACTTTACTTTAGACCTGCTCTACAAGAGATGCTAATGGGTGTCCTTCAGGTTCATATGAAAGGACATTAGAGAGTAACTTGAAGCCAAATGAGGAAATTATTCAGTAATGGTAAATAGATGGGCAAATATAAAGGCCAGTGTTATTCTATTTTTAGTTTATAATTCTACCTTTTATTTTCTATATGATTGAAAAAGACAAATGCATGAAATTTATAATTTATAAATTATAAATCTATGTTACTTGAGTGCACAGGGTAAAAAGATGTAATCTGTGACAGCAATAACAAAGGAACTGTATAGGAGCAGAGTTTTTATATTCTACTGAAGTTAAATTGGTATCAATTCAAATCAGATTGTCGTAACTTTAGAATGGGAGATATAGTCCCCATGGCAACCATAAAGGAAATGTCAATAAAATATACACGAAAAGCATCAAGACAGTTCAGTACAAAAAAAAATTGATTAAATACAAAAGAAGGCAGTAATGGAGGCAATGATATACCAAAAAAAAGACATACAGAAAATAAATAAAGAAATGGCAGAACTGAGTCTTTCTTTATCAGTAATTACGTTAAATCTAAATAGAGTAAACCTTATAATCAAAAGGTAGAGACTGGTAGAATGGATTAAAAAATGATCTAACTGTATACTATTTGCAAGAGACTCACTTCAGACATAAAGACACAAATAGATTGAGGTGAAAGGATGGAAAAAGATATTTCATGCAAATAATAACCCAAAGAGATCTGGGGTATCTATGCTGTTAGACAAAACTTTAAGTAAAAAACTTTTTTTTTTTACTTTAAGTAAAAAACTGTTATGAGGCAAAAGAGGCACCATATATTGATAAAAGCATCAGGAAATGCAATAATTTTAAATATATATGCACCAAACAACAGAGCCCCAAAATATATGAAACAAATTACAGAATATAAAAAAACATATGAAACAAATGACAGAATAGAAGGGAGAAATGATTCTCCATTATAGTTGGACCCTTTAATACACCACTTCTGATAGTGCAAGAACATCTAGACAATCAAGAAGGATATAGAGGCCTGACTAACACTATAAACCTACTAGACCTACAGACATACATAGAACACTCCCACCCAACAGCAGAATGCATTTTTCTCAAGTGTACATGGAACATTCTCCAAGATAGACCATGTGTTAGGCCACAAAAGAAATCTCAATAAATTTAAAAGATTGTAATCATACAGAGAATCCTCTCCAACCACAACGCAATGAGGCTAGAAATGAAAACCGAAGGACAATTGGAAAATGTACAAAATATGTAGAAACTAGGCAGCACACTCTTAGAGAACTAATGGGTAAAAAAGAAATCTCAAAAGACATGAGAAAGCATTTAGAGATGAATGAAAAGGAAAACCCAAGATCTCAGAACTTATGGGATACAACTGAGGCAGGGCTCAGAGGAAAATTTATAGCTGTAAATACCTATTTTATTTTATTTTATTTTTTATTAATTTTTTTAGAAAGGGAGCGAGAGTGAGGTGAGGGGCAGAGGGCGAGGGGGAGAGAGAATCCTGATCTCATGATCCTGACAGTATGACCTGAGCCGAAATCAAGAGTTGGAAGCTTAACTGACTGAGCCACCCAGGTGCCCGTGTACATACCTATTTTTAAAAAAGGAGAAAGATCTCAAAATCAGTAACTTTACACACTGATGAAACAGAAACAAAGAGCAAACTCAACCCAAAGCTTGTAGGAGGAGATAAAGATTAGAGCAGAGATAAATAAAATAGAAAATCAATAGAGAGAATCCATAAAACCAAAATTTAGTTTTTCGAAAATATCAACAAAAATGTGGATGAAAAGAAGATGATGGAGATAACTAAAATTATAGATGAAAGTAAGAACATTACTACCAAACATATGAAATAAAAATGAATATGAGAGGAATACTATGAACAACTGTATCCCAACGAATTGGATAGCCTGGATAAAATGGTCCGATTCTTAGAAAAGCACAAATTACCCACACTAACTCAAGAATGAGTCAAGAGATGGAATTAGTAATCAAAAACCTCCCGAAAGAGAAAGGTCCAGGACCATATGGCTTTCCTGGTTAATTCTACCAGTCATTTCAGGGAATTTAACACTCATCCCTCTCTAACTCCTGTGAAGAACAGAAGAGGAGAGAACACTTCCTATTTCGTTCCCTGAGTCTAGCATTATCCTGCTACCAAAGCCAGATGAAGACCTCACAAGCAAGAAAATTACAGATCCATATCACTTATAAATATATAAGATGCAAACATCCTCAACAATGCTGAGGTATAGATGCGAATCAAAACCTCACCCACTAGGACAGCTACTATCAAAAAAATGGACAGTGGCATAGATGAGTGGATAAACTATGGCATATACATACAATGGAATATTCTTCAGGAGGAGGAATAAAGTCCTGATAAACGCTACAGCATAGATGCATCTTAAAAACATGATGTTCGGTGAAATCACCCAGACACAAAAGGACAGATATTGCATGATTCTACTTACAGGAAATGCCTACAATAGGCAAACTCAGAAACAAAGCAGATGAGAAATTAACAGGGACTTGGGGGAGGGGACAGGGGAGTGACTGCTTAATGGTCGCACAGTTGCTGTTTGATATGATAAAAAACTTCAGCAATGGTAAGTGATGATGGTCGCACAACATTGTGAATGTACTTAATGCCCCTGAATTACAGACTCAAAAATGGTTAACATGGCAAGTTTTGCGCTATACACATTTTACCGCAATTAAAAGAAAAATTAACTCCATGTTCAAACCCATTGAATCGTATCCTTTAAATGGGTGAATGGTATGGAAAGTGAATTACACTTGACAAAGCTGTTTAAGAAAAACAATGACAGTATTTTTAGTTTGCTCGTGATTCTGCATTTTGGGGAGGGCTGAGTGGGTGCAAATTCCTCTTCTCTGCAGACATTCAGCCAGCCGAAAGGCCGGGGCTAGGAATCACCTGCACTGCGGGTCACTTGTTGTGGCTGGTGGTTGACACTGACGTCTGGGGGGACGGGGCTGGGGCTGCGACACCTGTAGCCCATGGCTGCTTGGCTTCCTCGTAGTGTGGTGCGGACGTCCTGAGAGTGCTGGGCGAGAACGGGTCCTTATCGTGGACTGACTTTGGAGGTGAGGCAGCGTTACCACTGCTGCATTTTCTCTTTAGAAGTAAGTCCCTAAGGGTGATGGGACCCATACTTGAGGGCAGGGGAATTATCCATCTGTCGACGGGAAGAGCGGCTGAAGAATTCGTGGGCATCTTTTGAAGCCACCACAGAGCTCCCCTTATTCTTGTGTCTTTTTACATTCTTTCCACGTGCAAAACGTACTCATCCGCTCTCAGAACCCCTCAATAGCGTCACACGCTATGGGACCAGGTTCAAGCTTGAGGTCCAGGAGCTCCAAGTCTAACGCAGGTGCCGCTGCAGGTGGGGGTCCTCCAGTGGGATTCTCTGAGCACAGCTTCTCGGGTACGGTTTCTCTCGATGACCGATTGGAACACTTGTGCCCTGAAGATACAGCTTGCCGACCCCCACGATCTCGACACGTGATGGTGGGATGGTGTAGGATTGCTCCTCTAGATCCTTGCTCAGAAAGGGGGGGAAGTGGAGAGCACACGGCAGCCACGGGTGCACGGCAATTCTGAAGTGCAGCTGGGTCCCTGTCATCGATTCCTCCGTCAGGGGTTATCCCTACTGCCCGGAAGTGATTTTTCACGGCACTCAGCTCTGCCCGGGGTTCTGTACTCTCAGAACTCCCCGGTCCTGGTTCTGTACTCTCGTTCATCCTTCCTTGTCCTTAAGCAGCAGCCTGAGTTCGGAACCAAGTAGTTTCTCAACCTGCTTTCCACCCCTACAAGTCTGGGAGTCTAAATGTCTTTTTTCATCTTGTACCATCCACGTTCTTTCCAACTTGACACAATCCTTTTCAAAACGTTTCGGGTTTCATATGAATCATTTTATAATCTACTCCATCAGACAAAAGCTGTGCCTCTTTTTCAGGCTCCCTGTGCGGCTCGCAGAGGGTGAGGGGTGGGGAACAATGCTCCTAAGATTCTTAACAGGGCTGTTTGACTCTTTGAAAGGGTCTGTGATCTTCCTGAGATCTCAGGAAGGGTTTTGCCGTCTACGTCCTTGGCCTCGTCTTTGACCCTATTTTCCAGGCAGCACTCTGGGTTTGATCTTTGCCTAGAAGCCCTTTCCGAACCTTAGCACCGTTTGTCCTCTGAAAAGGCTGGAGATAAAGGACAGTGTTAATTTCAAGCCCAGCAAGTCCTGGCTTCTCTATAGAATGTCGTTTCCTTAGCTTCTTTCTCTCTTTTTCCTTCAGTCCCCGGCCCGGGAACGACGCTCCTTAGCTCAGCTCAGGAGGTACCCTTTGGATTTGCCATGTCACCCGGGGTGAGAGTTTTCAAACTTTCCTCCCTTGTTGCAGCTTCTGATGACATTTTCCTCTCTCTCCTGGAAGCCCTCGGCAGGATCAGTCATGCTTCTCCTGTGTCTTTAGGCCCCTTCCAGCTTCCATGCGCCGTCCAGTCCCAAGTCTGTGGCCCCATATTTTGGGCTTTGTTGCGGGAGAACCCCACTATGGCACCCAGATCTGTTCCCGCTATTTATTGCTGCATCACAAATGACTCCTTAATTGTAAAATCTTTTTTTTTAATTAATTTATTTAGTTGACAGAGAGAGAGAGAGAGAAAGAGAGAGAAAGAGGGAGCACAAGCAGGGGGAGCGGGAGAAGGAGAATCAGGTTTCCGCTGAGCAGGGAGCCCGCTGCTGGGCTCCATCCCCGGACCCTGAGATCATGACCTGAGCTTAACCCTCTGAGCCACCCAGGCACCCCAAATGACTCCCAATCTTAGGGGCTTATCAAAAGGACAACATTTATTGTGTCCCCCAAATCTAAAATTAGGGGAAATCTCAGCAGAGATAGCTCTTCTTTGCTCCATTGGGCCTTAGCCGGGGGCTGCTCACAGAACCAGGGGGACCTGCGATCATCCGAAGGCCTGCTCTGTGCCAGGCAGATCAGGCTCCCTGTCTACCGGGATCACAGCTGGAACGTCCATTTGTGGCCTTCTGGCTTCCTTACAGCATCATGGTGACTGTGCTGGGGGCCGGGAGGGGAGAGAGAGGGAGGGAGGCAGAAGAAAATCTCTTGTCTTTTGTGACTTCATCTAAAAAATTATGTAGTGTTCAGTCCACCACGTTCTACATTTGAAACGAGGCACCAAAGTTAGCCTATCTTCAAGCAGAGACGAAATAGGCCACTTTTTGACGGAGGAATGTTTTCAAAATGATCACACCACATTATTCCACACGGCAGTTCAAGACTTTTATCCTCACGCTACCCGTGACTCGAGGAAGAAAGGGGACTCCCCTCCGTGGCTCCAGTATGAAGACTTTCAGAGTGGGCTTGGGGGGCAGGTTGCAGCCCCTGGGACCAGCTGCCGTCGCTGGAGGGGTGAGGCAGGGTCCTGAGGCAGGCACGTTTACCTGTCTGCCTCTGTGGCGAGGTGGGTACGTCGGCCCCGAGGAGCTGAGGGAACGGTGGTGAGCAGATAAAAATAGTAACCTAGTTCACTTACTGCTTCGCGAGACATACACGCGCGCGCACACGAAGTCATTAAGAATGGTTGAGAGCAACATAGGAATTTCAAAGTGAGGGATGTTAAAAATACACAAGAAGATTAACGCGGAAACACGCCGTACGGAGTTTATTCATTTTAGTCGGGAAACACTTATCGAATGCCTGCTGTTTCCCAGCACTCTGCTGGACGCTGGGGAACTGTGGTGAATTAATAGGGTCCTTCCCCTTCCAAAACCGGCTCTCCCGTATTAGTTAGAGGTTGCCCCTTACGTAGAGATTTTTTTTCCAGGGACTTTTGTCCTAATCCTCCCTCGGGAGGAAAGTAGGCTTTGATTTGTTTCCGACTGTGGCAGCGTCCAGGGGGGCTTTGTGTTAGATTAGGAAAACGCTCAATCCTTCAGTTGGTTATTATGGGGCTGACTGGCCCGTGCCCGTCAGGGCCAATGATTGTTGAATTCAACTGGCAGGATTAACCCTTCTATTTCTACACAAAGTAACAGCTCGAAACAATTAGCCCTTCTTCAACCTGGGATAGTCAGTACTTAAAAACACCTTCGCGAGCTGTGGAAGATTGAACAAGTGTTTATTTACAGATTTAGTTTAAATTTCCTGTATGTTTTTAGTTGAGATGGAGTTTACCTACAAGGGGCTGTGAAATATTGACCAGTAACCGCTTCTGTCCCTCTGGGCGAGGTCGGCCCAGCAGAAGGAGTGGGGAGTCAATCAAGGAGTGGGGAGTCAACCCAGGACTGGGTTGAGGAGACTCCTTGTCCTGTAATCTGTCCTTGAGCTCCAGTTTGCTCCCGAATAAACTAGGAATGGGAACACCTATCCGGCTGCGTAGGTGGAAGGCGCGAGGGGATAATGGCGTCTGTGAAGAGTTTGGTGCCCAGGTTCGAAAACGCAGTGCAAAGTGTGGCTTCTCTGAGCAATCTCTGCTAGGAGTTAGCATCGGTATGCTGCAAAGAAATAAGATGGGATGATGTGGCTTCTTATTTTCTATTTGGCAGTAAGGAGCTTATTTGCACGTAGCCTGGTTTCTTTCCAGCTGCAAAAAATTCGGAAATGAGGTAAAGCAATACATATTAAAACATGCAAATTATAATGAGGCATTTAAGGCTTGACTACTCTTCACGTCTTCCTGTGGCAAATTATTTCTCTTCTCGGCGGCAAATTTCGTGACCCTGAATTTTGTTCTCTGCCTCATTCTCTGTTGCATGACATTGGATGACATTGAGAAAATGAGATTGAAACTCTACTTGGGCTTTGAGAAAATTGGGCATCCTGGTCTTGAGGGAGGGTGGGGAAAAAGGAAGAGGAGGAAATTGAGACAAATGGAGGGTGAAAGACAAGAGTGAAGGGGAAGAATTGAAGAGATTAATTCTGTGCTCCGGTCATTTTTCTGTGGGTCTCTGCTGCTTTGTGACCTGTACCTTCATGGTCAGAGAGAGTTAAGTTTCAATTTCTGGACAACTATTTAATCTGTCCACTTAGAATGGTGGTTTACAAACATGGCGCCCATTTCCTCTGCATGATGCCAATGTTATGGTGCCCCCACCCCTACTTGCGGCTCTTTGCACTGGGATTTATCCTTGGACAACAAATCAGTTTTTATAAACTGCCCAGGCATTTAATTAAATCTTGCATCCCATCTAATAAGAAATTGACAGCGAACATACTCCCCGCACCTTCTGGAGGACAGAGAGTCACACCGGAAGAGAACCTTGACTGGCTGTTCCCTCAGATTTAACAAGCTCTGCAGTCTGTCTTTTGCTGCTCTCTCTGACTGTCGCTCCTCCTTCCGAGTCAGCAAGGGCCGAAAGCATGGTGTGAATATATCAGTGGGTCTGAAGGCCCCGCCTTTCAGAGAGGAATCGGGACCCACTTTTTAAAAAAGTTATAGAGGAAGATTTGAGTAAGTTTCCTCTTAAGACTCGGAAACAGAAATCTTTGTTTACCTTGCAGGGTCTTCCGTTGGAAGGAGGCAGACACTCTGGAGAACCGAAGGGCATCCCACGGGTTCTGAGTAGAAAGCTCTAGCAGCGATTGTTCCCCTTGACTTTGGTGTTGGTCGCCGTGGGTCGTGGCCAGGACCCTTGATACAGTTTTGAATCAGCTCCCTCTGTCTCCCCGAGCCATTAGTGTGAGGTCGCGCATTGGTCTTTGGGTCTTGTTTGAATGAGGGCAGACAAGGCAAAGCGGCAACATACATATTGAGTGTGGGGATTGAGTGGGACCACAACATAAAGCGTGTTCTGTGAGCACATTTCGTCCCACAGTTCTGACACCTCCATGCTTTGTTTGCCTGCTTATTCTAGTCTGAGAATGGTTCTCAGGGTACTTTTGTTTCCTTAAAGTCAGATCTCTCCATTAATAAAGGAAACGACTTGCATTCCTGACTTCACCCCCTCCCCCCAGGTATTACTGTGCAGAACCCAATATCCATCCCTTCCTCTAGAAATTTTTGATCTCTGCCACAGCCCAGCTCCTCTTGCTATGGTTCCTGCTGCAATGAATGGTGCCAAGCAAGAAAAACTGGGAGTCGTGCTGGACACTCCCCTCCCCCTGGACTTTAAGCCACTGCATCTTGGAGATTTCATCCCCTAAGTATCTCTTCCTTCCATCCGGTTTTTGCCTGGATTAACACACTCGTCCCTTGAAGGGTGCCGGCTTCCATTCTTCCCCGGCTCCCATCCATCCTTCATCTCGTAGCCAGTCTTCTTTCTCAGATGCATGTAGGATCGTGTTCCCATTTCAATTCTCTCTGTGATGGACACTTTTAGGATAACTGGTAAACTTAGCCTGCAATAACCCTATCTTACTCTGGCCCTTGCCTAGCTTACTAATTTCTTTTCTTGCCACTCCCTTCCCACTGCCAGTAACTTTCTCTCTAGAGCTTCAGTAGTTCCTGAAGGCAGCATGTCTGTTCCGGATTGTTTTTTACCTTTGCCTGCACCCACTCCCGCCTTCTCCTTCTTAGATCCTGTTAGACCGTCAAGTCTTGGTTTCATTGTCCCTTCTTTCAGCTCCTCTGGACATTTCCCTAGCCCCATCCATATTATGTTTTTTTTTTTAAAGATTTTATTTATTTATTTGACACAGAGAGAGAGATCACGAGTAGGCAGAGAGGCAGCCAGAGAGCCCGATGCGGGGCTCGATCCCAGGACCCTGAGATCATGATCTGAGCTGAAGGCAGAGGCTTAACCCACTGAGCCACCCAGACGCCCTCATATTATGTTCTAATACAGCTGTTGGATGTCCTTTTGGCTAGACGGTAAGCTCTCTGGGGGAGAGAACAAGACCTTGTCTAATTTTAACTTTTTTTTTTTTTATCTCCAGCACTTAGCCTAGTGTCTGGTCAAGGTCAACTCTTAAGAAATGGCTGTTGAATGAACAAAGGAACATTCAAAATAAATCTTATCTACAAACGATGATTGTCATTATTATCTTGTTATTAGCAGTCGATAACTCTGAGAACAATAGAGTCGCAAAGTATGAGTGCCTTCCAGGTCGACATAGTTAAAAACCTGCCAACAAAGTAAGGTTCTGCCACTCACTAGCTGGATAAGCTTGGACAAATCATAGAATCTTTCCAAGCTTCAATCTCTCCCACCTGTAAAATGGGATGTCAGAGCCGTTTTGTGATTTAATGCGATAGTATATGCCGAGTATCTGGGTTCTGTATAATGCTCAATGTGATTGCTCCAATTCCAATCACCAGCAAACTATTTAAATATTATGAGTCTAGATAGTCTTTGGGACCTGCTGTCTTTGCTACTTTTGCCGTCTTCCTACTTGTTTGTAAACAAGTTGTTGTCAGAGCAGCAGCCAGAATACCTTGGGAGGCCTAGTTGAAGGCGTTTTGAGAGCAGAGAGAAATGGGGGCGCCCACAGCAGGGGGACTTTTTAGCTATTTCACAGTAGACAAACAAAGTTATTTTCCGTCCCGGCGATGCGTTGGGTGGGATGACCTTTATCGGTTGATGACAGTGATGTAGCAGGAGGGACAGTTTTCCACTTGACCTTTCTACAGCGTGCCAGCTCGTCTCTTAACACAAAATAAGTTACAACTGACAGGCTTGACGGGATGCGAGGTGACAGAAGCGTTATTGTTCGGCGGGGACAGGCGCTCGGGCGGCCCCCATGTGCTGTAGAACCGGCTGCCTTTCGCATCCCCGAGGGTGGCTTCGAAGTGAGCACTCCCTAAGTCACTGCCAGAACATTTAGTGTAATTAGTTCCTCTGGGAGTTTGTTTTTAAATGAGATTTGTTCGTAATGAATTTTTATCGCCACGGACTTGATTACCCAGTACGGGCCAGACTATATTCTTCCGCCTTTCCTGTCTTTGTTAGCTCTCTTTCTCTCTTCTTGGCCCAGACTTTGCCCAGGATGTTTTCTGCGAATCTACATCCTATGGCTTCATGATTGCCGTTCCATAAACTTTACTACCTCCCTTTCGTTTTCTGCCGTGGGGTATTTCCCCTAGAGGTTTTTCTCTGTGAGGTTTAAAATGTGAATTTTGTGAGTTTGCTCCTTTTTATAGGTAGTCGTGGGTGCAGAAGTATTTTTGGGGAAACGGGGAGAAAATGGGTGGCTGTTTGGCCTCGCAGGTTTGGTTGAGGAAATCGGTTCTGAGGATCGGTCGGCCTGGGTTGTGGCCTTAGTTCTGATACTAAATGCATGGATAATCACAGGTAATTTACTTCTCCTCTTTAGGAAGTCAGAGGAAGGATTCCATTTTTTTTAAAGATTTTATTTTTATTTTATTCATGAGAGACACACAGAGAGAGGCAGAGGAAGAAGGAGAAGCAGGCTCCCCGCTGAGCGGGGAGCCCAATTCGGGACTCGATCCTAGGACCCTGGGATCACGACCTGAGCTGAAGGCAGACGCTTAACCGACTGAGCCCCCCAGGCGCCCTGGAAGGATTCCATTTTTATTTGGAGCAGATGGAAACTGTTAGTCCTTATCATGAAAATTACAAGTAGAAAATGGGCGTGCCATTCTGGAACTTTTCCCAGAGCCAGATCTACCGTGATGTGACAGATCCTGCCTTCATCTGCTAAATGGGTACAATAATGTCCGCCTCCGCCTCGCTGGGCTCATTGTGAGAAACAAAGGAAATGTTAAATAAGATAAGTGTCCTGACTGAAAGAGCTCTGCCCTCTCTGCCAACAGGAAGGCCTGCTTCTGGATAATGCTTTTGCTGCTTAGGCATTTCTATACTACACACGAAAAAAAAAAAAAAAAAAGAAAAAGATAAAAAAAATAACAGGAACAATTAGAAGGAAATACATATGTATCAAAAAAGGAAGCTTTGGAAAGTCAGAAATCTCATAAAGCCTTCAGTACCACAGCTGAGGGTTTGGCCTCATGTTCTGAGTAAGTAAATCTCACTTTGAGATTCACATTCTAGGCGTATCTTTGGAACCAGAAATTCCCTCGCGTCTTGGAAATCGGAGTCTGTCCCTGTCCAAACAGCGGATGAAAATACAAATCTTAAATTTTTCCTGAAGACCTTGCACAGTGACACGTTCACTTCCGGCAGACGAACTGGGGTCTGGCTGTATGTGGAGCCCCTCGACCGTTTTGAATCTGTGTATTTTCTCAGGACGCTGGCAGACTGATTTTCACACTGTGTGCCGAGGGGTGGCAGGGATCTTTAGGGGAGCCGGAAGGGGGCACCATCCCAAGTATCCGAGTGTCTTGGCTCTTACCGGGCGGTCAGTACTCAGTAAGACCGCATCTATAAAAGGGTTCGCGCAAAACAAAAACAACAAAAAACAAGTACTTGGAAAGTATTGCCGTAAGACTTGAAAACGAGACCTCAGAAACTCCGGAACTCCCTGGAGAGGGAGGAAGATTCTGGAGCTGTTGACTGGGAGCCTGACTTTTGGGTGACCCAAACCACTGGCCCGCTGGAAGTGCACAGCCTGGAAGGACGATGGCATTTGCTTCTCATCAGGTCCCGGACAGCGAGCAGTGAGGGCAGGGTCGTGCGCGGCGTGCTCGGCTCTGAAGCAGATCCTTCCAGTTATCCGCCCCCCAGCCCCGGAGCAAGCGCTCGGATTCGCTCCCGCGCGCGTGGTTCTCCAGCAGGAGCAGCGGCGTGCTTCAGTCACCGTTAGTCCCGGTCAGGGATGGTACCCTGTGTCCATTCCCCTTAGAGGTATTCATTTTCTTCTTGGCACCTGGAACCAATTGCTTTGGCTTCACCACGGGAACCTCAACATCCCGAACTCCTGTTAACGCAACTCCGTAAATTTAAATAAAACAAAACAAAACAGATACAAAACAGAGCCAGCTTTAATAAGTCTTGGGACGTAATGAAGAGAAAGAGAGGATTCAGGCGGGGAATATGCTCATTGAAGATAAGGGTGACATCTTGCTCCTCTCTCTCTCTCTCTCTCTTTCTTTCAGGATGACAACTGTTAGGATGCTGGTCATGGGCTAGCGAAAAGTCACTCAGGCATTTCTGCCCACCTGTCTCATTAATGTCCCCCTCCTCTCTCATGGCATCAAAAGCACTATTGTTCAACATCTGTGTTCGAGCAGGTAGATTTTCGTAGGGGGAAAAACCCCACCCAAAAGTGAGTGGAAAAACATGCCACGACTAATGTCAGCCCTGGGAATGCAACTCTCAGGGCCTTTTGGGCCAGAACTAAGCACCCATTCGCTCTTGGTGACCCTATGTACTGATTGCCCGTACAACACCTGGCCTGCAAACTCGGGTCTGTAACATGATGTAACATGATGACAGGCTCTGTCCCTCCCAGAATTGTTGTGAGCCGTCAGATCACCGGCTGTGGGCTTAACTTTTTGCAGAGCTTCTTCCTGGTCCAGCCCAAGTGAATGATTTTGCTTCTGTGCACTCTGACCCTTCCGGCGGAGGTCCCATTTCTTTTGAACATGTCTATCACATCACACTGCTCTGAGAGTTGGCCCAGAGCAGACATTGGAAAAAAAAGGTCCCACGCTGGCTCGCAACTTTATGATGTATAGTCGGTTCTGATGGCTTCTGTCCCATCAGTCGAGTTATTTTATCCCCTCCGGCATTGTTCTGCGTTATTCTCGAACCCAGGCTTCCTCCCTCCCCTCCTCTCCTCCCCCGACAGAGAGACCTCTGCATGGTCTGTAGGGAAAACCCGCCGTGGCTGGTTCAGCGGCAGCTGGCCATTTTGTTTGCAAGAGCAAAGCTCTGCTGGGCACTGGGCACTCAGGTGAGGAAGGGCAAGAACTGGCGTTTCATCCTTTCCCTCCCTCTCTGCTGCCTCTTCCGGGGACTCTGGGGGTGGGGTGGGGAGAGCTGCATCTCCTGACCCGAGGAACTTCAAGTGCCTGGTGCCAAGTTTGTCTACCCAGTGCTGACGTCTCCACAGTGAATTCTCTAAATCACTGGCTTTCACAGTTCCGACCGTGACCCACGCTAAGACATACACCACGATCCCGTATGTACACGGAACAAAAATGCAGCCTACTCTGACTTTGTATTCGTTCTTGTGCTGGTTCAGGAATCGTGATTGCTGGTCTCCAGCCTTTAAATCGATATTACCACGCACTCGGGAGTTGGATCAGAATTTGGGGAAGTTCTGCTATGGTGCTCCGGATGACTTTGCACGCTCGCGGGCACACACTCTGCGTGGGAGCGAGGCAGTGCTGCTCCTTGGGGCCGTCACCTAGAATGCCCAGGGTGCCTCAGTGCCCGGACTCCCTGGGAGACCTAGAAGTCCCTGGCTTTTCAGGAAGGGCAGGGCTCCAGGAGAAACTTGCTGTTTCCTGACCCCTGCTCCTGGCTTTCACCCTGAAGACTTCTTACAGAATGGCCTGTGGGCTCTAGAACCCTGCAAATGTTCGTCTCTGAACAAGATGCAGTTTACCCTTCTTTCAGATGTCCCATCGTGCAGTCGGGTTCCTTGAGGCCGTTGACCTTGGGGAGATAGACAGCGAGCGATGCCTCCTGTCGTGTAGAAGAGGGGAAGCCACACGTCCCTGGGGAGCCTTGAGTTCTGTGCTTCTGCCAAAGGCAATCTGTTCTCCCGACTTCTTGGCTTTAGTCTTCAGTGTATAGACTTAGGGGCAGGATTTCTGGAATCCCTTCTCCTAGGTCTGTGGTGGGATAGCTGCCCCCAGAGTCTGGCCTTAAAGATGAGGCACCGCATCCCTTTTGTTCTTAACCGTGGCCTATCTTCAATGTGATTTTGACGTTCTTCTGAACAGTTCTACCTCTCCCCGGGAAGGAAAGGTTCTCGATGATAATCATCTTATACTCACTCTGAGTCTCGCTCTTGCTTGGTTGGTCTAGTCACTGAGCTGACCCTGACCACCAAGTGCCTAGCATCGCTTTGTTCTTACCAACACAATGGCCAGCTGCCGCGGAACTAGATACCACTTGGTTTTCTGTGCAGACTTCGGTCCCCATCCATTAGCGTTCTTCCTTGTCCACTTCACCATGATCCTTATTGCCTCTGGGGTCACTGTGTGTTTCTAGAAGCAGTGAGTCACGTCTCTAGTGGCCTATTTGGGCTCCAGGCCCTCCGCCCATGTTGTCGTGGGTCTCGCCCCTGGGCGACCTCAGACAGGGCTACCGCGGTGCAGAAACGGGGCTGGGGACTTCCCCAGGGCTGCGCCGAGCACGATGAGCTCCATGGGGAGGCCACAGTCACGGGGAGCCGAGGCTTTCCCTCGAGTACTGACTCCGGTAATTCTCACATTTTTACATCCACAGAACACATCTTAGGGTAATGGCGATATTTTCCCAGCGTGCTGGGAAAAGCCCAGCTGGCGCTCTCCTGAACTGGCTAAGGGTTCTGGTACCCGGACGACCGAGGGGGTGGCGCTGGCCCGGTGGGGCTCGTGTCTTTGAGGGGATGAGGCCGGTCCTGTGAGCACCGAGAAGACCCAACCCTGGAGCTGCTGGAATGAAACGCGGTAGCCCAGAGTTGCTGGCGTGTCGCAGTCAGGAAGAGGAAGGCGACAGCAGGGAGCAGATGGGAAGGAGCAAGTGCTTTCCTCTGCCAGCCTGTCACCTCTCTCCAGCGGCCTTTACTGGCAGCGGCTGACAGGGGCCAGCGGCAAAGGCAGAAGTGTGGTCGGTCTGCAGAGGTCCCAGCCCGGCACAGAGCAGAAGATAAACGATGGGAGCTGAGTGGCAGTGAGACAGTGGCTGAATGACGGGCACAGCCCTCCTGTGACATCTTGGTTTTCCACGTTATGGACCAATTGAGAGATAGCAGAAGGGGGTAAAGCAGATGGAGATCCAAATATCAGCTCTAAACTGATCCTGCAGGATGTGTAGAATTTAGGTCTGTGGCAACAATGGGCCTCCGAATACTAAACCCCAGGAGAAGAATTACCCACCCAGCCGCAGGCAGCGATAAGCTGCAGCCTCCTTTTCGTTGGAGGCCTCCTCTTGTGAGCCTGAGTTCTTGGAGGAGCAGAGGAGGACGAGTGCTTTGCAGGGTCACCTGGCCTCCAACACAAAAGGAGGGAGAGGAGGGGCAGAGCTCGGTCCGCTCCTTCTTGTTCCCAAACTCACCCAACCAGGAAACCTACTCCATCTCCCAGGGCAGGTGTAAGGGGTGGGGCAGCAAAGCAAATCTTTGTCATGGATATCTAGGAGCAGGGTGGGCTCCCTACATAACGTGAAAGGTGATACCCCCAAAGCTGTCCGCGCAGCAGGGGGCCAGTTCTTGTAGGCTGCTGGCATCATTCTAAAATGCCTTTTGGCCCAAACAGTTCTCTAGGTAGCAATTCTGTACCTTGTGGTCCCAGCTCATGTCGCTCCGCTGCTGCGTCCTCACTCGGGAGGTGGTGTTACGATACTGCGAGAAGGGAAATGGATGGACTGCATAATCCTTCAGGAAATATCAGAGACCTACCCTTTCTTAGCCTTTGCTGGATCAGGGTCAACAGGGAGACCTTACCCTCCTTGTGAGAATTTGGTGTGCAACTCTTTGGGATGGCTGATTAAGAGAGGACTTTCAACCTGAATAGAATCAGCCTAGGAGTGTAGAGTCAACCTTTAAGGCAGTCACTTCTTCGTAGTTAATGATATTACAATTTTTTCTTAAAACGCCCGCACATCGGTGCCCGCTACCACTTATTTGCTGGTGTCTGCAAGATAATGTAATCGACGAGCACATGCACAAGATTATCATGGAAAACTCAGAAACTCTTCATCATGCCTAAGTCTTAAAGCTTTTGTCTCTTTTCTCCGTAGATCCCTGTGCTCCTCCCTATGGTTATATATTATTACCTACCTCCAGGTATTTCTGTCGCTGACGCTGTCGCTAATGCTTACGATGGAATTTAGTGTCTCAGTGGATCATGGCCTTCCTCAAAAGGCTTTGTGACTCCTGGGTGGTGCAGAACCACTTATATCCCGGAAGCTAAAGGTAGCCTGTGCTGCCTACACGCATGGATAGAGGACTGGGCGGGAGCCAGGAGGCGGGACAGGACGCCGTTGTGCATTCGATGGTCTGAGAAAGGAAGCACAGAGCGAGACTGGTTAGAAACTCTTCTGAATCTGACATCTAAAATGCATGCTGAATTTTAAAGAGACGCTATTTGACTTCAGTTAAATCTGAATCAACAAGGTAGGACTGTCCCAGCAATTTCCTTGAATTACGTTTATTTTTGTCACAAGTCTGCCACTCGTAGTTTTCAAAACAGTTCACAGGCATTCTTTTCTTTCGCAATAATTTGGTGGCACAAATTGGACTGGGATTCTCACAGGTAGGATGAGAAAATGGAGTCTGAAGGGGGCGAAATAATCTCTAGGTCACAAAGTTGGTCCCGCTGACTCAAGGACTAAAATCTGGATCTCCCGATCCTTAAGCAAATAAATCGCTTTAAAACATTGATGTTCTTCCTATACTAGAGGCTTTTACACACAGAAAGAGGAATCACAACACTCCCCTTGAGGTTGTTTATGTGATTATTCTACACGTTTTTAGAAATTGATCTCTGTGATACCATCTTATGCAATCTATGCTGTTTATCTTTAAGATTCTAGTTGTTTTTTTTTTTTAAGATTCTAGTTTTAACCATTATAAAGCCAAGATTTATTTCGACAGCTTGCATATAGCACTCCTCACTCATTCCAGAAATACGGATTAAGCGCCTTTGATAGCCACCACTGCGTTAGGTACTGGGGAGATAGCCATCGACAAGACAGACGTCATCTTCTGCCTTCAGGAGCCTCCAATACAGATCTCTTGCTGTGGGATGGCTCTTGTCACCCGTCCCGCTCTGGGTCCAGGAGTTAGACTTTCCCACCAAGTGGAGGTGAGGGTCACTGAGCTGTCAGCTACGCTTCTTTTTGTAGCTCAGGGGTTTTGGAGCTCCATCGTCGGAGTCTTGCTTAACCATGGAAGATCCCAGTGGGGGACCATGGGGACCATGACTTCAAGCCACCTGGAACCACATGGGGAATTCAGGTGGTTCTGTAGAGGACCCGAGGTATTTCTTGCATTGGGTTTCTGTTAGTCTTCCGTTCCTGCTCTGGGAAGATGTTCCCACCAATTCCAGTTTTATTTCTAATATCTGCATCGTATCTAAAGACTCTGGGAAGATACCTTTAAAACTAGTCCTGCAGAGCCTCCTAATTTCTTTTTTTTAGCTTTTTCCTATTTATAGAAGCATTGCTTGAGACCAGTGCCATTGCAGCTTCACAGCATGCTAAAAGCATTGCTCTTTATTAGTCATTCTTATCTTTGGCTGCTGTTTAGTGATTTCTCTCTATTAACATCGCCTTTGAATGGAAGGTCACTGTTTTATTTGTGTTGTGGTTCTTCCGCCCAAAGAAAACAGCTGAATTCTACTTTGTGCCAAGGAGCTAATATTCTAGCATGCTCTATTCCTTCTGATTGGATTTCATCCTAATTGGAATGGCTTCGGCTGGTGGAAATAATTTATTTAATCTTCTTAGTTTTCTTTTGGAAAATGCCATTTCACCTAGATCCCTTTATGCCACTCAAAGAATTTCAGCTGTTTGTGTTGCCATGTTGCTAGAGATCGATGCGGTACAACCCTCTTGGTGCCGAGCGTTACGGCACCGGGGTCTTCCATTCGTCCGTCGCAAAGGGTACGCACATCAGTGTGGTTTGCGTTATATTTTTAAAAATAACGATGATGGCATTTGCTCAACAGTGAACCCCTAACGCTGTGAATTCCATTAGAGAGAAGTGTCTTAAGAGATGTTCTACAAAAAACAATTAAGTATTAGAAGATAGCAGGTTGCGATGATTGCCATTCAAAGGCAAAAGAGCCTGTGGTTTTTGAGCACTAACAAACAGATGTGGCCAGCTAATTTTTTATGAAAACACAAGCAGAGCAAATTACTCATGAAAAGTCTATTCATAGGAACTAATCAAATGTCGTGTATAGTTTAATAGTGAAAACTGAGTGCAGCCAAAACCAGGAGAAAGAAATAATGAATAGGCAGTTGAAGTCTTCCATTTGTATGACTTCTAAAAATAGCCTCAGTGCCAGTAGTACGTTCTCGTGTCTGAGAGGCACATCAGTCTAGTAAATGGTCCAAGGCCTTTTAACGTAACGTGGGGAAAGAGAAAGGAGCCCTTGAAGGAGAAACTCAAGTGACCATTTGGGTTTTCAGTGGTGTCATTCTACAAGGTTATGGCTGATGTGGAAAAGGCCCAACAATCATCGGCCGGATTTTTAAGTTGTATTCTAGGTTGCCAGAAATTTTCTTTGGCCCAGAAATTTTCAACTCCTATCTCCTGTAAGAGAATTATTCTTTTAATTTCTCTCTTAACTAGAGTATCCCCAATAAACTTCAATATTTAGTGTACAGGATTGATTCAGTTAGCAGCTGTGCATCTAGATTGCTAAGTGAGTTAGTAATTGCCTAAGTGATTAACCCATTTTGGTAATGACTTATCATGTATCTAAATTCAATTAAAATAAAGAACATGGCTTAAAAAAATTATTTCATGGGCGCCTGGGTGGCTCAGTTGGTTGGGCGGCTGCCTTTGGCTCGGGTCATGATCCTTGAGTTCTGGGATCGAGTCCCACATCGGGCTCCCGGCTCTGTGGGGAGTCTGCTTCTCCCTCTGACCTTCTCTCCTCTCATGCTCTCTCTCACTTTCTCTGTCTCTGAAACAAACAAACAAACAAACAAACAAACAAATAAATTCACGTGGCAGGATCTGACATTCCATTTTAAATGAGTTTCTCTTTCAAAGTGTACACATTTTGACGTGGCTGAAAGAAAGTCATATCCAAGTGTCCTACTTCATAATTCATGCTAGTTGACTCCAGGTAGGAACCCTACTTGCCTTTGCCTCAATGTATTAGCTGATGATTACCTTTTATTTCTAAAAATGGATTTTTTAAACAAATTATTAAAGCAATACATGATCATCGTAAAAGCATTTAGCAAGTTCAGAAATACAAATAAAAGAATAGAAATCATCTTTCTTTTCATGGCACAGATATGGCCACAGTTACTCTTTCGGTGTATGTCCTCCCTGACATTTTTCGCTGTGCTGCTGAGTGGCTTTTCCTCTCTCGTCCTTTCTTTTGGGTTCTCTGCATTGTAGCTATTTAGAAATGATCCAAAGAATGTTTCTTCTTCTTGGCTAAGTGCTTTCAACTCCTATCTCCTAATAAGCAACTGGAAAGTCGGATGGATCTCCTTCCTAATATAATCAGTAGAGAGGATGGCAGTGTGATAGGAGTTGGTGCTGGTGGTGGTGAGAGAGGAGGTCGGAAAGGAGGAGGAGGTGGGAGTAATGTCGGCCACGGTAAAGAGGTTGGCGGGCGTGTTCTATGGCACTTAAGCGGACAGCGGACGATGGCCAGTGAAGAGTCAGCTGCCCCAGCTTCAGAACAGTGAACACAGACCACATGTATACTGTGGTTTCCCACAGTACCTATGGAAGCATACTTTAGAGAAGATTTTTCTAGTTCTAAAAAAAAAAATAAAAAAATAAAAAAAATACTAAGCTGTATAAAAAGTAACCAAAAATCAGTTGGTCAGTGACTCCCCTAGGACATTTGGTGACGGATGCAAGAATCATTTTCTATGATTTTAGTTTTGGGAGTTGACGCAGAGAGTATTTTGGAGTGATCCGTATCCAGCCGTCCTTTCAGAAACTCATGATCCTGAGGAATTTTGTATGCCTTCTGATGTGTGTGAATCAACCACAGTTTAAGCTGTTTTCGAGCCTATTGACAGCGCGTGTGTGCACACTCATACACGCTTATACACACACACTCAGCAAACCACGCTGATGTGTGTACCCTTTGCAACGGACAAATGGAAGACCCCGGTGTCGTACTGCTCGGCACCAAGAGGAATGTACTGCGTCCATCTCTAGTAACATGGCAACACAGACACGCACACCGGACCTGAACTTTCATTACTTTTGTTATTTTGATCACACACAGTTTATTTTGCTTGGTAAATTCTTGCTGGGGAAGAACAGGTGCTTCAAAACAAATATTCGACTGGAATATGTCAGAGCAAATCAACAAATGTGGATCGAGAACAAGGTGACAGGGCAGGTGCAGAGTAGGTAAGTATCCACCGTTAAATTATTGCTTGTCTTCCACACAATTTTTCTATCGCCCCTGAATGTTTGTTTTTCCTTTTATCCCACAACCAACGTGATTTCTCAGTCTTCCTCACATTGGCTGGCTTAAAATACAACATTTCTAGAAAACCTCTTTGGTATACACTGAAAAGATCGATGACCCAGGGAAACCAAGCTTATTACCTTAAGCAGTTTAGCATTAAGGATTTGAGAAACCAGATCTCTATTTTTAAGCAGAAATCAAAGGGTAGAATAAGGAAGCAGGAGGCTACTTAAAAAATACAGCATTTTTCTACGTAATAAATACCTCAACAATTTACGGTTGATTTTATAAGAAAAGAAATTGAAAGAAAGTCACCCTCAGCCACACTGACTGATGGGTAAGACTCTTAGTCCTGCCCAAGTTTGGTTGTTCTAAAACACATTGGTAATGATAAATGTACAGATCATCTCTACATACAATTTTGTATCTCGCTTTCTCTTATAATGTGAAAATATTTCCCCCAAGTTTTTTTTATTTTTAAAATTTTTTTAAAGATCTTATTTATTTGTTTGAGAGAGAGAGAAAGTGAGAGAGAGCATGAGAGGAGAGAAGGTCAGAGGGAGAAGCAGACTCCCCGCGGAGCTGGGAGCCCGATGCGGGACTCGATCCTGGACCTCCAGGATCATGACCTGGATCGAAGGCAGTTGCTTAACCAACCGAGCCACCCAGGCGCCCTCCCCCAAGTTTTTGACTTGCTGCATACCATGCCCTGAGACGGTAGGCACTGATTTATTTAACCATGTCCCTTAAGTTGGACCTGAGGCTGTTTTCCACTTTTGCCAGTGTGTTCGTTTGTTTTGGCCACTGATAACTTCCTGTGAGAAAGAGGGGGTGAAGCGGCCAGTGAGTCGGGAGAATAGTTCGCAGCAGTATCGTGCATTTGGGGGTGTGTTTCAGGGGACGGTGCACACTACAGGATGTGATCTGGCCCGAAGGACACACCGGTTGGGAACACAAGTCTTGGAGTCAGCAGATATTGGCTTTATTTCTGGATCTACAGAGCTATATGACTAATCTGGAAAAATTTCGTGAACTTTCTACGAGCCTCAGACTTTTGATCTGCTAAGTGGGAACAACCCTGTCCCCCTCATGACGTCATTGTGGGGATGAAATGATGGGTCTTGGTACCTAGCCGCGCTCGTAAGATGGTTGCCGCTCTTCGTGTCTCCTTCTTCCAAGTAGAAACAGTCATTTATTGACTCGTCATTTTCCCAGTACCTGTTGTGTGCCCAGCACTGAACTCGAGATATGGGCGAGGCAGAGATGAATGAGGCTCAGGCCCTGCTCTGTGGGTTCTCTGGCCTCCAGGGACCCAGACAGATGAATGGACGAGGCAAGACCCCTGTGTGACTAGGGAAGCTCTAGGAGCAGGTGCTGCTTCAACGATGGCTCCCGGGCAGCACCACAGAAAAAGCCCAGTTTTTGGCACAGACGAGAGCAGGGTTCAAATTCTGATTTTGCTGCTAACTCATCCTGAGGCCTTGGGCACGTTACTTCGATTCTCTGCGGTTTAGTTCCTGCATTTGTATTCCTGCTCTACAAGTTGTTGCGAGGCTCAGAAATAACGTATACCTAGCGTGGGGCGGGAAACAGATGCGCGGAAGTGATTGCGCCTGAAGTCTTCAGTGCCCGACAGGGGCTGATTTTTATGATAATGAATCCGACGAGGTCCGGTGTCGTGAAACGTCAAAGACTGGCTCGGTTGTGTGCTCAGGTTAGTCTGAAATACGTCTTATTACAGTCGAATCCTTTGTAAGCTGGTCATCTGCTCATGATGT
This sequence comes from Nasua narica, assembly GCA_028533885.1. NCBI lineage: Eukaryota > Metazoa > Chordata > Mammalia > Carnivora > Procyonidae > Nasua > Nasua narica. The sequence continues at coordinate 11,555,664 of CM052812.1, forward strand.
GTATGGTAATGTGGAAATATTAGAATATTCAGCTCTCAATGAATAGCATTACTCGGCCATTATGTGAAAACCAAGGAAAAATGACTTATGAAGACCCTGATTGCTTCTTTGCTTTGAAGAGCCTCCTCAGAATGTAGAATGGCCGCACAGCCAAGAACCTGACTCACACCATATATTCTGTCATCCCTCAGACACAGCAGGGCAGCAGAAATTGAATCTATTTAGCAGGATGTCTTTATGTGTGAAGATTTCTCGCTGCTCTGTGAATGCTTATTTGCTTATTTATTCAGAGATGTACAAAGTACTTTTCTTTCATTCTTCTTCTAACTCATAGCCCCAAAGTACTAGGCATTTAGTACTGATGTGCTAAGGAAGACAGATGAACACTGAGCCTCAATTAAACATTAATAAATATGTTGTAGTGGCATCAAAAAAAAAAAATGCGTTCACTGGGTCCAAAATGGAATGAGATGATGGTTAGCGTTTTTATTGTGGAGGTCCTACAAGTAAGGCATGTTAGACCCGTCAACTGAATACACTGGATGAATCGGGACCTATTATTTAATGTCTCATTTCGCTTAGCGTGTGATAATGTCTTCTGTGGTTAAGTTTGAGTTTGTTTGTTTTTACTACTCAGCTGTATTTACAAAATGCCACCGAAATTTCTAAAACGATTGCTGCCCAATCAGTCAGATGGTCAGCCGCCTGCCTTTATTCAGCACCTGCTGTGTGTAGCACTCTCTACAATTCTGGCTTCAAATCCCGAGCTGCAAACTGAAATCAGATGAGCAGTGTCTACAGAAAGCTTGCGGAGGTTTAAAAGAAAGAAAAGACCAAGAAAACGAGTTATGTTTCCTTAACCAGGGGGCCAGATAGAATGATAGGAGAGATTTTCTTAAACACACAGCAGGATTCATATAAATAAAGGGATATAGTACTCACAAATATAGCATTTAGTAATGCTGTGGTTCTCTATCTATCTATACATATATTAATAAAGATTTATTTAGCATTTATTTATTTATTTATTTGAGAGAGCGAGTGAGCGAGCACACAATGAGCCAGGGAGGGGCGGAGGTAGAGGAAGAGAGAGAATCTCAAGCAGACTCCCTGCTGAGAGCAGAGCCTGACAGGGAGCTCGATCTCACAAACCTCAGACCATGACCTGAGGTGAAACCAAGAGTCAGACACCCAACTGACTGAGCCACTCAGGCTACCCACCCCTTTGTTTTTTTTTTTAATAATTTAAAAATAAATATTTTAAAAATTAAGAAATTATTGTTAAAAATACAATTACAAAAAGATTTTTATTTATTTGACAGAGAGAGACAGCGAGAGAGGGAACACAAGCAGGGGGAGTGGGAGAGGGAGAAGCAGACTCCCCACTGAGCAGGGAGCCCAATGTTGAGTTCAATCCCAGGGACCTGAGCGGATGGCAGACGCTTAACCAACTGCGCCACCCAGGAGTCCCTAAAAATACAAATTTAAAAATAATAAAATAATTTTTCACTGTGTACCAGTGATTCTGGTACACAGAAGTCGAATCTCTCTCTCCCTCTGATCCCCCAACCGGATACCACACAGCCATTGTCACTCTCCTCTTTCGAACCGCTGACAGTAAGCTGTAGACATAATGCCCTCTCAGGCCCGTGTACCCGCTTGGCTATCTCCGCAAACAAGGACAATCACAGGCCACCAACTGGCCACACTGATACACTGCTCCTATCCGGTCTACGGACCCTGTGTGCATTACAGCAGGGTTGCCACCATCGTTCCTTTCTTCTTTCTGGTTCGGGAAAGGTTCATACATTGCATGCAGTTATGTCTCTTTAGTCTCCTCCGATTTGGAATGATTTTGTCAGATGGCCTTCAGCTTGGGTCCGCCGATGTCTCCTCATGGTGAGATCCAGGTCATGCTGCCCTGACAGGAATGTTATGGAAATCAAAGTGTCTACTTCTTGGTGCGTCTCGCTCCGTGTCACGCAAGGTAGGCCCATCGTGCCACTGCTGCTGATGGTAACCTTGACCATCTGGTTGTGCAGGTACTTTCCTGGTCTCTCCACCACAAAATTACCACTTGTGCTTTGGAAATTGATTAGTATCTTGTGGGGGAGATATTCTAAGATTACACTGGAAGAGAGAACCTTACCAAACCTCCATTCCTTTTTTTTCCCCCCTTCAAATCTTTATTTAAATTCTAGTCGGTTAACATATAGTGTAATATTGGTTTCAGGAGTGGAATTTAGTGATTCACACTTACATACAACACGCAGTGCTCATCACAAGTGCCCTCCTTAATGCCCATCACCCATCTAGTCCATCCCCGTCCACTTCCCTCCATTCCTTTTTATTAGTTGGCATTTTGTTAGCATGGATGTATGGGTTCGTATTCTATTGAGTGGGTTATATACTTCATTAATACTATTACTTATTTGATTCTCAAATGATCCCAGATTGCGCCTATGGGAGCTCCTTGTATTTTATGGACTCTTGTATTCAATGGACATGTCTCCATCGGTCCTTGAGCATGCCCTCATTTTTGGATACAAGATACTCAGAGTCTGGCCCTGCTTCAGGCCTACAATCGGCTGTTTCTCCAAAGGGCTCTGAATCCTTTCACAGGGGATGGTGTTTGGAAATCAGATCTGTGTGCTGGGTGTGGTCACTGCCACTGGGGATCATTGCTTCTAGGCTTTCTTGGTGGGTAAAGACAGAAAACATATGTAACTTCAAACACAGACGCATCAATAACTCTTTTCATCTGTATCTGTGCGCATCTGTCCTAAAAACCATTAGATCACACCAGTACTTCCAGTTTCAATACAACATACCTACTGCTTTCTGCCCTTACCCCTTTCCATCATTGTAAGTATGTTCTCCAATGCTAAGGAACTTGGCTCTCTCCATCCTCCATATATTTACTTACTTCTTCCATCAGTTTATTTATTTCTTAGAGTAACCTATCTCCTATGCTTCTGGCCATCTCCCACCTGCTCCCCCTTTCCCTTCAGTGCCCCTCATCCTCAGGTACTGCTGGGCACCCCACCAAGCATGCCTGCCTCTGTGTGGCTTTCCAAGGCCCCTTGGCCCCCTCCAAGGGGGTGGGCATACCATCTTTGTGCTCCTTTATGGCCCCCTTCTACCAGTGGGGCAGATTCCTGCCACCTTTTCTGCACCGGAAGATAAGAAAAGACCCGTTTATAATTTTGACCCCTGTCGCCAGTCGCTGAGTTTCTTAAGAACCCGGAATGTGTTTGGTTCATCTTTGTAGCCCTACAGCCTAGCAGTATTGAGTTATCAGAATTATTTGTTAATTGAGTGAATACATGAAATAATAAATAAGCATGGCATACAGGAGGTGAGAAATGCTATTTTCAAACATTTCCAGACACTCCTTTCCCCCAGAGAAAACATTTTTACATACCACCCATATTTTTTTTTAAAGATTTTATTTATTTATTTGACAGAGAGAGATGACAAGCAGGCAGAGAGGCAGGCAGAGAGAGGGGGAAGCAGGCTCCCCGCCGAGCAGAGAGCCCGATATAGGACTCGATCCCAGGACCCTGAGATCATGACCCGAGCCAAAGGCAGAGACTTTTACCCACTGAGCCACCCAGGCGCTCCCCCACCCAACGTATTTCCCGTATAACTCTTTGCTGTTTGATACCATCCATGGTTTCATGGGACACCGTGTGGAGCTGTTAGTCCCAGTGAGCCGATGAGGCCTGAGATGTCAACGGGGGAGGGGATTTGTCAAATGTGCACTCGGCATTGAAGCCGGAGATAGAACCTGGTGCCGTGATTCTCAGGGATGCTGAGGTTCCGCGTTCTTTCCAGGGGCGTGTCCCCGCCGCGGGACGCAGGCGCAGCGTGTCTGTGGGAGAAGAGAGCGCGAGGCTGAGCAAGCTCGCTGGGGGGTCCTGAATGCCAGCCACAGGCATTTGGCCTTCGTTCTGGCGGCCGGGCGAGTCCTCCAGAACATTCCGTGATACACCTATGAAGGCGCTCGGCCGGATTTCGCGCACAGGGCCAGCGCCTCTGCATTCCTCGGTCTGCTCACTCCTTCGCTGGCTTGTATGCGGCTGAGCACGAGGAAGGGGTGCTCCGCGGGCCCCTGGAGGAGCGTGGGGTTTTAGGCAGGGAGGTGACTCATCCTGCAGAAGCGAGGGTGACACGGGCCGGCCGGAGGCAGTGGGAATGGGGAAGGAGGCAGGAGGGAGGTGGACACCAGCAGGAGGTGGAGGCACGGGAGGCACAAGTCCGAGAACCCAAAGCCGTAGCCTGGCCCGCGGGGATCCGCTCGGGGCCTGCGGCAGGAAGAATAAAATCTTGCAAGGCGGTCGGTGGGTTTCACTGTAGACGTGATGACTTTTTCGTCTTTATACTGAGTTGAGCCGGACGCTTTTTGGCGTGGGTGCTGGCTCTGAGTCAGACAGCAGCCCCCGTGTGGTTTACCCAGTGACAAGCATGGTGGCGTGGTCCCTCTCTCGTGGACACGGAAGGCCTTGCACGAGGGGAGACAAGTGTGAGGCTCTCGTGCATGGACGCTGGCGAGCCCTCCTGAGGATGCTGAGATCAGAGCGGGGAGGAGGGCTTGCCCCGGGTTGCTGCGGGGAAGGGCGTTTCTGGCAGAAGGAACAGCAGGTTCCCATAGCTCCGCTCATTGTCACCTCGTCCTGATTGTTCGGGCCACAAACACTGCGGTCACCCAGACCTCTGACTTCTTCCCTTCTCGGTGTCCCCTCTGCCAGAGAACATCTGAAATCCTGGCACCTCCCACCATCCCATTTCACTTGTAGGTCCAGGGAACTGCAATAACCATGCAACTCGTCTCCGCCCTTCTGCTCTCGATGGTCTCTTCCCAGGGGAGCCCCCAGCTTATCCTGTTAAACGAGAGTCAGTCATGTCACTCCAGTGCCCAAAACCTTCCAGGGGCTCCCCTCCTCAGCCTCCAGGTCAACAGATGGTCCTTAGTGATGACCAAGCCCACCCCAGCCCCCTCTTCCCTTTGCTCGCTGCCTCAGGGCGTTTGCCCTGGCTGGGAGCTCCCTCTGCCTGCAATATTGAATTAGCGAGTAGCGGTATACACTGGGGGAACTAGGAGAACGCACCCTCATGCTGGGCAGAGGTGATGCCAGCATGGGAGGTGGAACCCCAGGTAGCTGAGAGCCATTTGAGAAGCTGGGCTAGGAGGCCATTTAGAGATTGGGGACAATAAGCTCTCACACGCGTGGGGGCTGTCTTGGTGTACCTTTCCAGTCTTAAAATGGAAATAACTTTCGATGTCATCCTCTCAAAGGTGAGTGGCAATGCAGAGCACAGAGAATCACAGATATTTCCTGGGATAATTTGTATTTCCCTCTGAAACTCATTGTGAATGGGATGTTCTGCAGCCAATTTACCGTTTCTGGGCTTTGGTTTGGCTGGGCGGGCTTGCGGCGTCCGAGGGCTTTTCCCCGGGCCGTGGAAGGGTCCTGTGTCGAGTCCGGCCAGGGGCAGAGGGAGGCCAGACTGGTGTCTAGTGGCCTTGCCAACACTCCAAGGCCACAACTTCAAGGCACTGCTAACATTAGCCAATGCTTCGGGCGCATGCTGGGTGCAGGGCCTGGCGCTAAATGCTTTGCAGTAGATTACCTCATTTAATCCTCAGGAAATTATTATTAGCCCGATTCCACAGATTAGCAAACTGACGTGTAGAAAGGTTAAGTAGCTGGAAGGTCAGCTCGGAAGGCCAGGGTGGAGACAGTGTCTCGACTCGATTTACCACCCGTTACGAAAGCATGAAGATGTTGCTCTAAAGCACGAGACATAAGAAATTTTGCCTTTTCCCAGCAGTTTTGATTTTATATAGCACAGATTAAGTAAATAACTGGATAATAAAATTAATTGGTTAAAATTTAAAAAATGAGTTAAAATGAAATAAAATAATTTTTAAAAAAACGTTTAGAGCTGGGCGCCTGGGTGGCTCAGTGGGTTAAGCCTCTGCCTTCGGCTCGGGTCATGATCTCAGGGTCCTGGGATCGAGCCCCGCATCGGGCTCTCTGCTCAGCAGGGAGCCTGCTTCCTCTCTGCCTGCCTCTCTGCCTACTTAGGATCTCTCTCTTTCTCTGTCAAATAAATAAATAAAATCTTAAAAAAAAAATGTTGGGAGCTCGGTGTCAGGGAAGAGGTGTGTTTTGGCGTTATTCTGGGAGAACCGCCAGGCCAGACTTCACTGTGTGCGGTAGGTGTGTGTCTGGATTAGTGCCAGCCGTCACTCTGGCCCAGGTGACACAAGGTGGCACAGAATGAGAGCCCTTGGCCGTTGCTGTGACTTGGTCTTCAAGTCAGTAAACGACCCTCTCTGGTGCCGTGAGAATGAATCCTGGGCAGATTCTCTTGGCACGTTCCTGGCTGTTGGTCCCAGTGAATATGGCGAGTTAATGGAGAGGATAGTTGCTGCCCGCCATGCCCGGGGCTATGCGTCTTGGGAGGAGGCCAGCAGGAGAGAATGGTCACGTCGAGGGCCGCGCTGTGGTTAGTGTTGACCTCTGCTGGTGTACAACAAAAAGTTGTGTCCAAAGTGTTTTAAAAATGACAAGTTTCTTGCAGCACCTGGTGGCTCAGTCGGTTAAGCATCTGACTCTTGATTAAGGCTCAGGTCATGATCTCGGGGTCCTGGGATGAAGCCCCACATTGGGCTCCGTGCTCAGCACAGAGTCTGCTTGAGATTCTCTCCCTCTCCCTCTGCCCCTCTCCTTGTGCATGCATACTCTCTCTCCCTCCCTCTCTCTCTCTTTCTCTCTCTCTCTCGTGTGCACACGCATGCATGCTCTCTCTCTCATATAAATCCTTAAAAAAAAAAAATAGTAAGCCTGTTGGAAACAGTGTTTTTTTTTTTTTTTTTGGAAACAGTGTTTTAATTTAAAATTGGTCTTATAGAAATGGCCTACTTGGAAAATGGCCTGTGGGGCATAGAAACATCCAGGAGCGTGATGTAGGGCAGAGCCTCCGAACATCTTTTCACCACGGCACACACGGAGGATAACATTTGCATTGCACGCCAGGGTAGGTGGTAGGCGCTTAAGCCCAGGGCATTGCCTGGGATCCTGGGGGGCCCCAGGGCCCACCTACTGCCCTCGAAGTTTCTGTCCCCTCACCTGGCAAGGACCAGCAGGAGGGAAGAGCTGATGGATGGTATTTTTTTTTTTTAAGATTTTATTTATTTTTTTGTCAGAAGAAGATCACAAGTAGGTAGAGAGGCGGAGAGGGGAAAGCAGGCTCCCTGCTGAGCAGAGAGCCCAATGAGGGGCTCGATCCCAGGACCCTGAGATAATGACCTGAGCCGAAGGCAGAGGCTTAACCCACTGAGCCACCCGGGCACCCTGATGGATGGTATTTTTAAATTCAGTCCTTACATTCTGCAAAAATAGCTTAATAGAAGACTTTCCCATTCTTTAGGTGTTTGGTTATGAGGATAAGTTCTTATTTGAGGGGATTCCAGTTTCTGAAGTTTACTTTTTTAGAGAAGAATTGTTCTACAGTGATTCTGTATTTGTACCTCATCCTAGGGAAACTTACGGTCATTAAAAAATAATAGGACCCGGGGCGCCTGAGTGGCTCAGTTGGTTAAGCTGCTGCCTTCGGCTCAGGTCATGATCTCAGAGTCCTGGGATCGAGCCCCGCGTCAGGCTCTCTGCTCAGCAGGGAGCCTGCTTCCCCCTCTCTCTCTGCCTGCCTCTTTGCCTACTTGTGATCTCTCTCTCTCTCTGTCAAATAAATAAATAAAATCTTAAAAAAAAATAAAAGAATAGAACCCATAACAGAAGTGGATGTATGATCATCTGCAACATAGAATTGGAACATTGCTTCTATGATTTTAATAATTGCAACTGGTTCTATCTTGATGGGCAGTTCCTAAGGAAATGTTCTTAAAATCCAAGCTTGGGCACTGACATTTTTACTTGGGAGTAAGTTTTCTTGCGAGTAAGTTTTCTCCCAAGTGAAGACCATGATTTTAAAAACAATTAATATGTATCCTCCTATGGACAACTATATGAATACATAAACTATACATTCTTTTTTTTTTACAATGTTATGTTAGTCACAGTACAGTATGTCATTAGTTTTTGATGTAGTGTTATTTGCGTATAACACCCAGTGCTCTATGCAATAATGTGCCCTTCTTAATACCCATCACGGGGCTCACCCAACCCCCTACTCCCCACCCCTCTGAAACCATCAGTTTGATTCCCGGAGTCATAGTCTCTCATGGTTCATCTCCCCCTCTGATTTCCACCCCCTTCATTTTCCCCTTCCTTCTCCTAATGTCCTCCATGCTATTCCTTATGTTCCACAAATAAGTGAAACCACATGATAATTATCTTTCTCTGTTTGACTTATTTCACTCAGCGTAATCTCCTCCAGTTCCATCCATGTTGATGCAAAAGTTGGGTACTCATCCTTTCTGTTGGCTGAGTAATATTCCATGGTATCCATGAACCACATCTTCTTTATCCACTCATCTGTTGAAGGGCATCTCAGCTCCTTCCACAGTTTGACTATTGTGGACATTGCTGCTATGAACATTGGGGTGCATGTGCCTCTTCTTTGCACTACATCTGTATCTTTGGGGTAAATATCCATTAGTGCAATTGCAGGGTCATAGGGTAGCTCTATTTTTGACTTTTTGAGGAATCTCCATACTGTTTTCCAGCTTTCATTCCCACCAACAATGTAAGAGGGTTCCCCTTTCTCCACATCCTCCCCAACATTTGTTGTTTCCTGCCTTGCTAATTTTGGCCATTCTAACTGGTATAAGGTAGTATCTCCGTGTGGTTTTGATTTGAATCTCCCTGATGGCTAGTGATATTGAACATTTTTTCATGTGTCTGTTAGCCATTTGTATGTCTTCTATGGAGAAGTGTCTGTTCATGTCTCCTGCCCATTTTTTGACTTGATTGATTATTTTTGGGGTGTTGAGTTCGAGAAGTTCTTTGTAGATCTTGGATACCAGCCCTTTATCTGTAATGTCATTTGCAAATATCTTCTCCCATTCCGCGGGCTGCCTTTTGGTTTGGGTCAACTAATCTTTGACAAAGCAGGAAAAAACATCCCATGGGAAAAAGACAGTCCCTTCAATAAACTGTGCCGGGAAACGGGACAGCGACACACAGAAGAGTGAAACTCGACCATTCTCTCACACCACACACAAAGCTAAACTCTTCAATGGGCGAAAGACCTCAATGCGGGACAGGAATCCGTCAACATCCTAGAGGAGACCGTAGGCTGTAACCTCTTCGACATCAGAAACAGTCAGTAAATTGTACCTTCTAACACAAGGAAGACTAAAAAGCAGGGAGGCTGGGCCATCACTAAAAAGATGCTTCAAAGCACCAGCTGAGAGACGGTTCTTGACTCCTCTGTCTCGTCTTGGGTTTCCAGCTGAGGCACTAAGACACCGACTGGAAGAACTGGACCAGGAGAGGAGCAGCTTGCACTTCCAGCTGCCTTCGAGGCAGCCGGCCCTCTGCAGCCTGCTGGGCCGCCTGCGCGCACAGGCCCAGGCCGCTGCCGCCGCCGCCACCGCCGCGTGCCACAGGGCCACTCAGCCGTGAGTACTCGGGGTCGCCCCCACCTTCCTCTCCTGGCTCCCATGTGGTGAGGGAGACCCTCAGCTGCTTTTTCCTGGGAGGCGCCCTTTGGTTGGTTGGGCAGGTGGGGGTTCCTTCCAGAGCGAGCTCATCCCCTGCAAAGCCGTTTCTGCTCATGGACAGTGAGAGACCCTCCTCGAGGGTCGGGGTGCTAAGCTTCGCCTGGGAAGCCGAGCTTCTCAGAGGGTGGGGTGCATCGCTCGTGTTAGGAGCCGCTGGGGAAGCCTGCGAGATCCACAGGTGGTCCGAAAACGCTTCCTCCTCCTGCCTCTCGCTTCCAGCTTCTGGTCGACTTTGGCTGCTTCTGCTACACAGGGGTCCCCCCGGGACTGCTGGTGTGTGGGGCACGACCGCGCTCTCTAATGCAGTGGCTCTCAATCCCGGCTGCTTGTCTGAGTCACCTGGAGAGGTTTTAAATGTCCGGCTTCCACCCACGCCGACCAGGTCAGGCTCTCTGGGGGTGGGTCCCAGGCGCTGGCATGTCTGAAAAGTCTGGGGACCCTGCTCTCATCCACCTGCTTGTTACCTCCCTTCCGGGTAAAGGCTTGCGTTTGTGACTCATGCTAGCAGCCTCGTCACAGGTCAGGCCTGCTTCTGCTTAGCTGTAAACGCGGCCACAGCACTTATATTTCATATATAATTGAATATTTATATTTCCAACTTCCACTGTGAGCCCCGATAATCACAAGATTGATTATCTGGCTTATTGCTATTAAGTGTGCGTGGCGTCATTCATTCAGTCTATCTCGGTGCTTCCCTACAGCCTGTCTTCACGGTGATGCCAAGTGTTTTCTCATATTCTCGCCCTGAGGTTTCCCGGTAGCTCGTAGCCCCGTGCCTGGCCCCTGGCAGGTGCTTCCTTGTAAATGTTTGTTGAGTGAACTTCTACTGGGCTCCTTAAAGGCCAGGTGGATTGCACTCTCTGTTTCTTTTCAGTTTTTCATCCGACATGGAGGTATCACCTCATTTCTTTTCCCTTTCTCGCCTGGAGTCCTTCCTAACTTGACTTTCTACTGAATTCTTTCCTTCTTTTGTTCTCTGGGGTTCTCTCTTGTCCTTCAATCCCGTCTTGGGTCATGGTTAGCATCTGCCAATGGATTGCGTTTCTGTTTGCTTAACAACATTTGCATAATAGTTACCAAGTGCTTTAGACATTAACTACTTTTTTTCCTCATTTTTATTGTGATGAAGTATATGTAACATGTAATTTGCCATTTCAACCATTTTTAAATGTACAGGTTAGAGACGTAAGTTCATTGTTGTGCCACAATCCATCTGTAGAACTCTTGTCATCTTCCTGAACTGAGACTCTGTCCTTACTGAACATGAGCTCCCCACTCCGCATCCTGTCCCCAGCCCTGGACGACCACCATTCGACGCTCTGTCTCTCTGATTTTGACTCTTCTAGGGATCTCATATAAATGGAATCACACCATATCTGTCCTTATTTCACTGAACATGATGTCCCCAGGTTTCATCCACATTGTGCCATGGGTCAGAATTTTCTTCCTTCGGAAGGCTGAGTACTATTTCATTGTGAGGACGGACCACATTTTGCTTATCTAGTCTTCCTGCGATGGGCAGGAAGGAGCCCATTTAGTCTTCAAGACAATTCTAGGAGGTAGAAGTACTTTATATATGTATCTATATGGAGATCGCCACACTGTCATCTGTATTTACATTTGTACTCAGCCCTGGAGAGGTGAAGGGGCTCAGGCAGACCCCCACCCCCAGCAGGTGGGTCTGGCATGAGTCCCGGCTTGGAACTAGCTCACGGAGCTGCCTAAGTCAGAGTTGGCAGGGGCTTTTCAGTGACTGTCTCTTAGCCTATGTGTGATTTGAATGGAGAGCGATGCTTTTGTTATGATCTTGGCTGAGTTCCTCATGGAACACGATGAACACGGTATCATCCATTCTGAGGTTCACCATCTGACATTCCTTCTTTCTGACTGTGACTTATCAAGAAGGCAGCTTCATAGAGTTCAATTTAAAATAAAAGTATAGGCCTTTATTAACCATTTATTAAGCCAACATAAGCGGTCGGCTTACCTCGTTAGCTCTTATCCCCTGTCCTTTTCCTCAAGGGGTTCCTGCCTGCTGTGCTGCCTATTAGTTCTTGTTCTCTTTGGGGGTGAGTGGGATCTGGCTTCTATGATCTGATTTTTATCTGTCCTCTGATTCCTATCTCTATCACTGCTCGCAGTCAGCAATGATTTTCTGTTAGATTTAAAGGGCATTTTTCTTTTTCTTTTCTTTTTTTTAAAAGATTTTATCTGTTCACTTGACAGAGATCACAAGTAGGCAGAGAGGCAGGCGGGGGGGGGGGGTGCGGGAAGCAGGCTCCCCGCTGAGCAGAGAGCCCAATGCGGGACTCGATCCCAGGACCTAAAGATCACGGCCTGAGCCGAAGGCAAAGGCCCAGCCCACTGAGCCACCCAGGCGCCCTAAAGGGCATTTTTCAATTCTTATTCTGCTCTGTATCACTGCATGGTCTGGAATTTTTAATCAGTCCAATTCCCTCCTAAGTCTCTCTCTCCCTTAGGCTTTCATGACTCATCCTTTCCTGGTCGTCTTGCTACCTTGCTGGCCATTCTTCACCACCTCTTGTGAGCTCCCTTTCCTCTCCCCGTCTCCTTGGTATGCACGTTTCTCTGTCTTCGTTCTAGCCTAGCCTGTCTTCTCGTTTTATATATTCTCTTTCTGAGTGACATCAAATACTGCTATGCTTTGGGTACCATTAACATACTAATTTTCCTCAAATTTCTGTCCTTAGCCCTGATCCCTGTCCAGAGTTCCAGCCTACCATTCGGCTTTTAATTGAACATCTCCCTGACTTTGAGTTTACTATTTCTTCATCTGTATTTTATCCTAAAAAATTTACCATCTTTTTATCCTTGCCTTTACTAAATTTATATTAAAACTGTTTATTAGATTTACTGTCCTTCATCCCAATCAGCCCCTTCTCGTATGTCTCCGATCTCAGTGACTTACGTCATTGACCCAGTTACTCAGGTGGGAACTCTGAGACATACGTGACCCCTCCTTTTGCCTTACTTCCAATTTCATTGTTGATCCTACTGTCTAACCTTATCTCATTCCCACTCACTTTGCTCACTCATGTCCCTCAAAGTTCCTTCCTTCCTTCCTTCCTTCCTTCCTTCCTTCCTTCCTTCCTTCCTTCTATCCTTCCTTCCTTCGAGAAAGAGAAAGCATGGCACAGTATGAGTGTTGGGGGAGGGGCAGAGGGCGAGAGAGAACCTTAAGCAGTCTCCCTGCTCAGCATGGAGCCCAACGTGGGGCTTGATCTCACACACCTGGGATCATGACCTGAGCTGAAATCAAGAGTTGGATGCTCAGCCAACGGAGCCAACCAGGCGCCCCTCAGATTTCCTAATCTGGATTATTGCAGTGGTCCCCTTGCTGGTTCCAGTATTATTCTCTCTCACTCACCCTCCACAGTGCCACAGGTGGAAATACTGTGCACGTCCAACGGCTCTCAGTACCTCCCGGATAAGATCTGTGCTGATTACTTAGCATGACGTTCAGAGCTTTTCCAGTCCAGCTCCTGCCCCGCTTCTCAATAGCCCAGAGTGTGAGTAGCCATCACCAACACCTGCAGTCCCCACACACTCAAGTATTAGAAGTCACCTACCTGCTGTGAATGTGTCCGCATTCTGCGATCGTGTACACGGCCCACTGTGACCGCCTCTTGCTCATTCTTCGGGACTCGGCTCAGCTACCATCCTTGTGAAACCTTGTCCTGAAGTCGCACCGTCTCCCCCTTGAATTACTGGAGCACCTTCAATTACCTCACCCCTGCCATGGGTCTTAAATAAATCAATATCTGTGTCCTTGATTATTCAGACTGTGAGCTCAAGGACAAGACTGTGTTTGTATTTACCTTTTTATTCCTGGAGACTAGAACAGTGGCTGATCCCAAATAGGTATTCCATAAATATTTGTTGAATGAGTCAATATGGCCATATGTAGATGCATCTATACATAGGTTCACAAAGATATATGTAATGTCTCTTGAGAAAGAGAGAGAAACTGCACTCTAATGTGGTTCAGTTTCCCTAGAGAAAATGCTCCTTCAATCTTTTTTCTGATACCTCCAGTAAGAACTTTTACAGAATCTTGATAGAACCGTGGATTATAGGTCGGGAGGCCTGAGTTTTAGTCCAATCTCTTCTACTAACCACCTACATAGGACCTGGTATAGTTTCCTAACTTCTCCACATTTCACTCTCTTCATCAGAAAATGAGAGGGTTGAATTAGATCACTATTTTCCAAACTTCAGTGATTTATGTATAATTGTGGCTTTTCTTTGCCAAAACACCTGTCCTATTATTAACGCAATTAGACAATAATGACTCAAAATCAACTTCTTAAATTCTTCTAATGCACATGAACAGAATTATCTGGTTAGCAATCATCTTCAGGAAGTTGCCTTTCAATGTGCCAACTGCCCACCTAGCCTGTCATCAACGGGGTCCTCCGGACTTATGGGTTCCCCCAAACCGGGTGCTGTGGCTGCAGTTCTCCCAGCGGCCACTAGGAGCCACAGTTCGGGGCCAAGGCTCACACAGCGTGGAGCTAGACCAAAAAAAAAAAAGTTTCAAACCGGCCAGGGGCTCTCTCTGAGGCAAGGAGGAAATAGGGATACTTTCCAATGAACGATACTTTTCCTGTAAAAATGAAATAGTTGTATTGACATGGGAGATTTTCAGTAGTAATGAATAACCCAAATGAGTGCCTTTTGGGGGATCCCTATTTCATGATATAGATTCCTTCCATTATCAGACCACATATGTACAACCATGTGAAGGATTGCACGCAGTTTCAAGAGACTCACGGGTCTTTGGAGGCCCATCCATTCACTCTTTGGGGGTGGTCTTTGGATCTCAGGTTAAGAAACTGATTTAGATGGGGGGGTAGGGATATGGACATTGGGGAGGGTATGTGCTATGGCAAATGCTGTGAAATGTGTAAGCCTGATGATTCACAGACATGTACCCCGGGGCAAATAATACATTATATGTTAATAAAAAAAAAAAAAAAAAGAAACTGAGAATAGATTTAAGGAAATGTAAACTCCCAAGTATAATCAGGGACAGTATTTCATTTTTAATCTTTACTGTCACTTTGTCTTAATAATCTGTGCTGTTCAACTTTCTTAAAAACCACCGTGTAACTCTGGGAGTCTCATCGTTTCTCGGCCTTTGGGCCAAGATGGAGCAGAGTTCCGGAGTCTTGCTCACATCCTTCCTGCAGCCCAGAGAGTTTCAGCTGCGCCCTTCCTGGGCTAAGCGGGCTCCTCTAACGGTGCCCCTGCCTCGGTTGTGGGTCCCGCGGGGCTGCTCAGCGTAGAGAAGACACTGGTTCAGGATCAGGAAGACAGCTGGTTCGTGGGGTGTCTCTCCTCTGTGGAGGTACAAACACACCATGTTCTCCAGCCTCTCTTGTGCCCTGTTGAATACATCTTCCCAGTTTTTAATCACATCTTGGGCGGTTAAGGCACAAGGCTGGGTCATTTTCAGTTACGGATGTTCAAAGCCCGGTCAGATTTGAAACTTCCATTCTATATCCGCGGCCGATCCCTCCCTGTCCAGCGTCTGTAACCTTCTCCTTGTTGGTCGTCGCCACCTCTGCCTAGCAGGCTGGGCCGGCCCATGCGTGTGGGCGTCGGCGTGCCCACTGTCTGTGGCTCTCGTGTGCGGGTTCTCCAGAAAGACACCACAGGCCCTCCCCACTGCCCAGATCCTGATGTGGAATGCGACCACCCCTTTTCACGCCTTACTCAGCCTTTTTCCATAGGCCCTCTTGCACCATGGGCACACTTTTGGGGAAGATAACTACCTGATCCGTGGGAAGTTCACCTATCTCTGCCACACCGGATGGTGGGCGCTCAGGCCGCCCCATTACAGACCCTCCCTGCCTTGCCACGGCCCCCCAGTTTCTCTATCCCTGCTCCGGGGTTCCTGATCCATCTCAAAGTCTGTTGTGTAGGCACACGTTGCAACAAACACTTGATGCCCGTGTCCCAGTCCCTTGGCCTCCCTCTGATTCCCGCTCTAGCTGTGGATGGTTCTGTCCGCCTCTGGCACCCCACAGATATTCGGACCACGGGGATTTCTCCGAAGCTTGTGAGAGCAGGAAGTAGGTGATGCCCCTGAAGGCAGCCGCCAAGCCCTGGGGAGGGAGTTGGTGGGTAAATGTGCCAGCCTGCCAGCCTCTGGAGGGCAGTTCTGAGATACGTTCCACAGGTTTTTTCCCCAGATGATTCCTGGTAGGATTAAGCCCCAGTTGCCCTTGCAGGGATCAGTGCAATGAAGTGCCCTTTATTGACCTTTCCTGCTTCTCACTCCCTCACTCTTAGTTTCTTGGGTCCCTTCTCCAGAAAATAGCCCACACTCAGATCCTTGTCTCAGACTTTGTATTAAAATAAAAGAGTTATTTTTTTTTCTTTCTCCTAAGAGAGAGGTTTGGTGACCACACATATGACTGATCATTTTCTCATTAATACTTGCATTTCTCGGACTATATATCCTATGTGTTTTCCCACTGGATCTTCACCAATATTGGTACTTTAAAATCGGTCATACTTACCACTTAAATTTTGTGCGGGGGCAGGGGAAAGAGGAGGGCGTGTGCAAAATGTCCTTTATCAAAGACTCTTGCCCGATGATAACTTAAAACACTGGTAGACAAAATACAGCAATGTTTAAAAACAGAGATAGACAATGGTTTTCCAGTGAGGCTTATCGAGGCAGAGCTGTGGTTTGCCTGTCCAAATATTTCCTGCTCACTTAACTTCCTTTCAGGTGGGAACAGAGGAGGTCAATGTTTGTAGTTGGTGATGCTTCCGGACGAGTCACTTTTCCTCTGACCAGCTCTTCCTCTGTTGCCTTTGAATCCTGTGATTCTTTATTGTCATTTAATTGTCATGTCGGGACCCTCCCACCATGGAATTCAGGGGCAACCGGCTCTAAGGTCACCGCCTGGAATGGAGAGACCCTGCATGAGATGAGAGAGTAACTTATGGACACGTTTTACCGGAGGTAGAACGAGAGATGCCTGCCTCGGGGCAGGCTGTAACGACGGTCGTTATGATCGAGTCACAGCCGCGTGTGTTTGCGGCGAATCCGGGCTCGAGGTCAGGAGCCGGATGTCGGTAGGGTGGCACATGCCGCGCTCCCAGGAGACCCACAGCCGACCCCTTGTCATCACCTCAAGACGGGAACAGAGGAGAGGAGTAGGCCGGGTGGGCCACAGAGGGCTCCTCCGAAGTTGTTTTAGAATTAGTGGATTATAAATAACCTCTTCCAAACAAAGGCCTCCCATGCCGTCTTCTTGGTTCAAATCTCACCGAAGTCTGTCCTGAAGCCAGTTGTGTCAGGCATAGCTGTTTATAAGTGACAGTGTGACCCAAGGAAATATATACTTGTTTATGTATATATGAATATCAATGTTTATTATTTTTTTAGGATTTATTTATTTATTTGACAGAGAGAGAGAGAGGGAACACAAGTAGGGGGAGTGGGGAGGGAGAAGCAGGCTCCCCACTGAGCAGGGAGCCCGATGTGGGGCTCGATCCCAGGACCCTGAGATCATGACCTGAGCCGAAGCTCAACAACTGAGCCACCCCGGGGGGCCCCATGTTTATAACTGACATTAAAACTCAAGGAAATATTCACGGGTCCCTCTTGCGGGGCAGTCATCTCTGAGTGGGATAAGACACTATAAAACAGTGCTGTTTTGTTTCCTAGGGAGTATGACCTCTCCCCCAGTCTCCTTACTCTCCAGGCCCACACCGCAGATATACACAAAGGCCGAACCGTAAAGTCATCTGAATTATGCCCGGCATTTTCACAGTTTTCGTACTATCCCAGGGGCCCTGATAATGTATGACCCTTTGTTGGACGAGGGAGTTGTTTCTAGACTTAAACCACCGTTCAGTGATTCGGGCCCAAACCACTTCTTTCTCACCATGCTCCCAAAGAGGGGGTGGGGCGGGGATGGAAACACGTGCGCCGTATGACATGACTGTGTTGGAACGGTCACCCGTGGAGAGCAGCAAAGAGCTGAGGTAGTCAGAAGGGCTGTCCCCGGCTCCTCCAGAGACAGTCACCCGGACAGAAGTTCTCCCAGCTGTAACGATGAGAGCATTGGCCTTGACAGACCTCGGGTTTTTCTCCTTGACTAAAAGTCTTTGATTCCAGAAGTGGCACACAGTGGCGCTTTTCCTGGCCCCACGAAGACTGGCATTCCTGTCTGGGAACGGGCCCTTCCACGCTGCACGTGCGACTGTAGGGACCACAGGCGTTGCCGTGGGCCGGGCTGGCACGGGGCGGCCCAGCAGGTGCGCTGTCTGGCGTCTCCTCGGCCCTGTCGCATTCTCACCCCACGAGCTTCTGCGGGCCCCCCGCGGAGCAGGAAGAGGGCGCTGGAGGGCCCTGGGGACCCGGGTGCTGCTAGGGAGGGGGTAGTCCTGTGGGTCCATTAACCACCTGGCTCTGGAAACGTCGATGCCCAGAGGGCGTTTCGTTCTTTTCTCAGTATTACTGAACCACGCGCTCACCAAGGTCACATGGTGCGTGGGGTCCCTGGGGTGAGAAGCGTTCTCGCTGCTTTCCGTGGGGTAGGATCCCATGTTACAGATTTTCCCCCTCTTTGCACGTTTGGGGGGAGAAGACAAAAGTAGAAAGGCCAGGATATTTCCAGCACCGGGCAGCCCCAGACGGGGGCCTGTGTGAAACTGGGAGGCGGAGGGCAGTGTGTTCGAAGGGCAGTGTGTTCGAGGGCCCAGGTCCCCCTTGGCACCCAGGGCTGCTCTAACATTCCAACCCTCGTGTTTTTAATTCTGGCCCCTGAGGGATTTGCCCGTTTTACATACTGATTAGTTTACAGCAGCAATGCTAATTTGTACTGACATTAGGGATTACACACTGAGAATTATTAAATATAAAGGGAACAACATGGCAGAAGGGAGAGGGAGCATGGCTCAGAGGACTGAACGTTTGAGCGGTGGAAACCTGTCCCCTGCTTCATTACTGAGCCGCGGCGTGTCCTGGGGCCACCATTCAGCCATCTGTGGATGACTTTCTATACCCGGAGTCACCGTGCGCGAGGCAGAGAGCAGAGATGTGGTTAATCACAGGGGCTTTTCTTATGGATTAAGTAATGAATGTGATTAACAGTAATATGGAGAATTCCCAGTTCCCCACCTGTAGCTCCTCGGTAGCTAATTTCCAATTCTATGTTGATTTCCTTCAATAACTCCCAACCCAACCCAGATGGTATCTATTTAGGAAATTCAGGAAACTCTTAATATTTGCATAAGCAGAGCAAATTGGGAAATAAATCAGTGCAAAGAAATGATCCAATGCCACAGAAAGCTGAATGTAAACGACTTCCGGATTTTCTAGGCCACCGACTCAGTCATTCAAAAAATATTGGCTAAGCCCCTACTCAGTGCAGAGTTCGGTCTCTCCCTTCCCGAGGCTCTCAGTCTGGAGAGAGTGGCTGTGCGACAGGCCGACATTCTGGCGCCCCAGAGGGGGAAGCACGTCCCATTCCGACGGACGGCCACAGCTGATGCTGGTTTTGTTCCAGAGACTTCCTCTTCTGATGAGTGGGAAGATCCTCTTTAATCGTCATTACCCCGGATAGGACATCATGTCCACTAGGCCTGGACACAGCACTCACGTTCCCGGTGCAAACACGGAGACACGAGGGATGGCAAACAGCGAGCCCCCTGAGGTCAGAGGGGCTCTGCCTCCTCCCTCGTACTTAGGGTGAGGGGGAGGCCCCCACACAGTAGGTGCACTGTGCTCATTTGTCGAATAAACTGATGACAGCCCCGCCCATCAGCCATACAGGGAAGGCGTCAGCATCCTTCCGCATTTTAAAAATGAGGAAGGTAAGTTCAGAGAGCGTTGATAAATCCAAGGTCATGAGCTAGAGAGAGGCAGGACTGAGGCTCAAACCACGGTCACCTCCCTCCCCGCGCCGAGCCCTCCCTGTCATTCCCCGCCGGCCCTCCTCCCTAGCGAGCAGGGGGCTTTCATCCGTCGCTGTGGGCGGCACGGGGCTAGAAGCCAGGAGGAAACAGAAGTTTATAATCTTGCTGAGAGCCCAAATGGCATAGGGTGTCCAGGAAAGGGCGGGGGAAGTGAGGATCAGCGGGAGGCATCCCTGACCTCTCAACTCTGTTGCTGATTCTCCTGGTGACCCAGAGCAAGTCGCTGAATGTCCAGGCCACTGCTTCCGCAGTGACAAAACTGTAATAATAATACGCTCCTCTGAGGTCTGCAGCGGGAAGTGAGTGCGCGGGCTAAAAGTGATTGTGTCTGGTGTACAGAAAATTCTCCATTCATCCTAGTTTATTATCATCAGTTTAAGCATTTTTATTACAACTCCTACTGGGATTTGCCGTTACACACACGAATCAGAGAGTAACAGGTCTTAAAATAAATCTCTAAATTGCATGGTCTGTTACAATAAGTAAGTAGTTTTCGAGATTATTCAGAGACTGGATCTGTGTCAGGCCCAGGAATACAAGCAAGTTTCCCTTTTCTGGAGCTGCTGCTTTCCAACTTAGAAGCGCTGAGGTGACATATTTTCTACCATTGTTTCTAAAAATAGGAAGGCCGTTTCCCTGCCGTGCTCTGTTGGCTCACTCAGTTGTAAATGCGCGTTAAGATTTAGGAAGTGGGAGACTCACTCCCACCTTGGAACGCCGGTAATAATTGGTTTGAGCCTTGGGTTGAGTGTTTATCCATTGCCTTGTATTTTCCTTGTGTATTTGGCTCCTTCCCCGCTCTGTGTAGGAACGGAGGCTCGTTTACGGCTGGGTCCCTAGCAGCAGGCGTGAGCCACGGCGCATAGTAGGTCGGCTTAATAGTGTTTTGTTTTTCTAAAGGAATCAATGAAATGGGGTACGAGTGGAAGGAGATGAACGGAGCACAAATGTATGTTAGGATCAGTTACTTATGTTCTTTCTTCCTTACTCTGTCCCTCCTTTCCTCCCTCCCTCGATTCCTTCCTTCCTTCCAGAATATAGCAGACACACAATGTTATGTTAGTTTCAGGTATATAACTTAGTGATTTCACACATCTATACACTAGGCTGTGTTCGCCACAGTGTAGCTCCTGTCTGTCCTTTTAGATGGCTATTACGATATCCTTGACGGTGTTCTTGATGCTCTGCTTTTTATTCTGTGACTTAACTTATTCCATAACTGGAGTCCTGTTCCTCCCTCTCTCCTTCGCCCATTTTGCCCAACCCCTACCCCTTCCCCTCTGGGAACCTTCAGTTCATTCTTTGTATTTATAGGTCTGATGCTGCTTTTGGTTTGTTTATTCATTCATTGGGTATTTACCCAGAGAAGATGAGAACACTGACTCAAAAAGATATGCGTACCCCTATGTTTATTGCGGCATTATTTATAATAGCCAAGCAACCTCAGTGTCCATAAATAGACAAATGGATAAGAAAATGTGGTATGAATGCGAACACATGTGTGCACGTGTGTGTGTGTGCACGCACGCGCACACACACACAGGAATGTTAGGCAACCGTAAAAAAGAATGACATTGTGCCATTTGGGACAGTAGATGAACACGGAGTGTGTTATGCTAAGTGAAATAAGTTAGACTGAGAAAGACAAATACAGTATAATTCCACTCATAAATGAAATCTAAAAAAAATGAGTTGCCCATTTTCTGAGAAACGTGGCGGGAGTAAGACCCTATGTGAATGTACAGATAAGAACGTGCAGCTTCCTGCTCCCGTCTGATGAGCCCCGAAGTCCATACGCGTGGCAGCCCAGTCCCAGCTGTCTGCGAGGAGATTCCGGGGTGGGGGAGGGGGGGACAGGTCCGAAGCTATAGACACCTGCTTTGCCCTTGATCATTAACATGAAATGTGATTTGTTTCAAACACAGACATGTCTGTTGTGTCCAAGGGCTATGACAGTTCGGCTCTGTGAAGCTATTTAAGTCAATAGTATAGTTACTTAGTGTATATGGTAGAAAGCATTTCCATTATAATACTAGAAATAACATATGCTCACTATGGAAAACTTAGAAAGTCAAAGATTGGCCAAAAGAAGTAATTCTACCACCCAGAGGTTAAGAGCTGATAACATTTTGATCCACCCAAATTTTCTATATACAATTTTTTTTACAATAGTTGTTCCATATTATACCTATTATTGTAATAGCCGGTTGAAAAAAATAGCAATAGAGATCATTTTCCAGTGGTTACATCTTTGGTGACCTAATTTTAGGGGCTGCATAGCCTTCCTCCGTGAGGCTGTGCCATGGTGTACCACTCTGGTCCTCATTTGGGACCACAATTGTGTGTTTTCAGTTTGGGGCTACTAAAAAAATGTGGCATTTTCGTAGCTAACTTTTGTGCACATCTTTAAGGATGAATTTGTCATCTTTTAAGGGTAAATGTCTGCAAGACCCCTGCAAAGCCTCAAGGCTGTGCTGCATTTTTCTAGCACTGCTTTGACTAAATGTGCCAACTCCTGCAAGAATAAGACACAGCCAGATTTTAAGTGGGTTTTGACAGTCTTTTAGCAAACCTTTTCTGAGGAGCTCTGACCCAAGCATCTGTGAATCAGTCATAACCCCTTTTAATCTCCACAGCCAAGATCAGCCCCTGGCATTTGGTTCTCTCTGGACGATCAAGGCAGTGCTGTCCAATTAAATACAATGCAAACCACAGACATGATTTCAGATTATCCAGTAGCCACACTAAATAGAAGAAAGAAGAAACAGGTGAAATGAATTTTACAAATCTAATGCAACCCAATACATCGAACATATTATCATCCCAACATGTAATGAACATAACAAATATTGAGATATTTTGCACTTTGTTTTCGTATGAAGCCTATAAAATCTGGTGTGTATTTTGCACTTTCAGTGCATATAGAACACATGGGGCTCTGTCCAGGGCTGGACAGCACAGGCCTAAAAATAGCAGTTTGGCTCTGCGGAAAAGCAAAAGCCACAACAGATCTTAAATAAAACGGAAACTTAAGTTAGGGGGGGCGCCTGAGTGGCTCAGTCGTTAAGTGTCTGCCTTCGGCTCAGGTCATGATCCCAGGGTCCTGGGATCGAGCCCCACATCGGGCTCCCTGCTTGGCAGGAATCCTGCTTCCCCCTCTCCCACTTCCCCTGCTTGTGTTCCCTCTCTTGATGTCTCTGACTCTCTGTCAAATAAATAAAAAAAATCTTTAAAAAAAAAAAAAAAAGAAAAGAGACTCAAGTTAGGGACCTCATCCCTATGACCCGCCTGAAGATGAGAACAGCTGGTGGCCACTTTGCAAAATTTCTTTCTCTTAACATTTTTTTTTAGGACTTCATTTCTTTATTTGAGAGAGAAAGAGAAGGAGCAGGAGCGGGGTGGGGGGGGGCCGGGGGGAGTGGCGAGAGGCAGAGTCCCTGCTGAGCAGGGAGCTCGACGTGCGGCTCGATCCTGGGACCCCGCAGGCCACCCTGGCTCTTAACACTTCTGTGGCTCTGAGGATTTCAGTTTCTCCACATCTGTCCCCATATGCACGTTTTCCTTTAAGGGCCTGCGGTGAGGACCCCCACGCCGCCCCCAGAATGGAGCCGAAGCTGTTGGAACCCACTGCTCAGGACAGCCTGCGTGTATCCATCGCCAGACGAGACTGGCTTCTGCAGGAGAAGCAGCAGCTGCAGGTGAGCAGGGGAAGAACCTTTAGGAAATAGGCCAGCATTTCTCTTCCCCATCGAAGGCGAATGCGACAGGCGAGGGCGGCAGTGGGGGCTTGAGTGTGGCAATTAGAGCTCTGGCCGTCCACCCGTGACGTACAAAAGGGGGAGGTGAGTGGAGTTGCCCGGAGGGCTTGTAGGAATCTCATTACACACGGGGGTTGAAAGCTCAGCGCTGTTCATGCCTGTTTTCGATATTCCTCATTACCTTTTGAATATGCTTTCCCTGTCTGCCAGGCCAATTTGTCACCTCTTATCATTTTGACCTTTGACGAGGTTCTTTGGAAAGGCAGGAAGCAATCTGTGCTGTGAAAATCCTTAACGGAAAACCGCATGGAGTTGAAGCGTAGGGAGCACTTGTTAGGGGCAGAGTCCTAAGTATGGACTGGGCAAGGCTAGCGTGTCTGGGAAACACCGGTAGACATCTTCCAGGGGCTAGAAGTCTAGAGCAGCACCGTGTTAAAGGCAGGAGGCCATCAGGTGCTCTGGAGGTTGAGGGGGGCCCCCCTCCCCCAGAGGCAGGGAACCTTGAAGCTGGGCCCACACCAGCTGGAGCCTGGAGGCTTGGAAGCAGGAATGGGGAACAACGAGGAAGCATCGATTGAAGGCAACGTGATTTCCAGAAGGAGCATAGGTCTCTAAGACCCCAGTGAAAATCTTGGTTTAGATTCTCAACAATAGAATGCATTTAGACTGGTTTATGGGGCCTGGACGAGTCACTGGACTGCCCTCCCATCCCTGCTTCCTCGTGCGGAGTATTCCGATTATCTGAGTTTGCCCACCCAAGTCCCCACGATAGCAAGGTGGCAAAGGGAGGCAAAAGTCCACCATTTGAAAATATTCTCCAGCAAATAGGACACTTATATATTCAGTGAGTATCATCATGAAAGTTTGTGATGTGATGTATGGCTTTTGGGAGTGGATGGTCAAGAAAGAATTCTTAAGAAGTCGTTAGTGCAAAAAGATGGTTTCATTTAAGCGTGGGGACAGGACCCTCGGGCAGAAGGAGCTGCATTGGGTTTGAAGAGTGACTGATTATATACTTGCAAGTTGGAAGGGGGTCAGGGATCGTGTAAGTCTCTACGGAATTTGGAAGCAAGGTTTCCAGGACCTTGAGAGGTCATTTACTAGTATCTAGTAAACTCTTAGTCCGGAGACCCTTTAGATGTGTATCAGTGGGCCATATGTTTCAAGGATGATTGCTAACATATATCTTGGGCGGGGGTGTGGATAGAGAGATAAAGGAAGTTTCCAAAGGGATTTTTATATGTTAAAGACTTGCAGGATCCTGGAAGTTGGGCTAATGTCAAGCTAAGGTTGCCTTTTGCCTCTAGCAAAATATTCACATTGAGGTAGTTGAGTTCCTGGAGGAAGGTCACCTTGCCTGTCTCAAGTACTTGTCAGTGGGCCGCAAAGGAAATTTGATTATTTTTTTCTACATTTCTTTTGTTTTGGTCTCCACATCAGTTTGGGTAGCTGAAAATAGGAAGTCTGCTTTTTGGTTTTGAACGATATTTATCAGTTAAAGATCTGCATAATTCCCGATGATGTCACAGCGGACGGAAAATAATTTCAGCCTGGGGTACTTCGTGTTTGAGAGGAATGTTCTTGGCAGAACTCTGGGGGAAGGTGGATATTCATGTATTCAGCAGGTATTTGAATGCCTCCTATGTGCCAGATACTGTTTGAAGTGCTCAGGATTTCTGTGACGTTGATGTTCTAGTGGGGACGGCCGTGGGGGAGCCAGATAAGAAATGGCAAACATAATTAATACCTAAATTATCTCCTCACTATGTTGTAGGGTGGTAGGAGCCATAAGTAGAGGAGGAGGTCAGGGAGCAAAGGGGTCTTGGAGGGCCTTGCACACATTAGCAAGTACTCGGGCTTCTCTCTGACTGGAATGTGGAGCCATTGGAAGATATTAAGCAGCGAAGTAGCATGATCTGACCACGTTTTAAAGACTCACTTTGACTTCTGTGTTAAGAAGAGGGTATAGGGCCACTGCGGAAAAGAAAAGCACGGCGGTTCTTCACAACATTAAAAATAGAATTACCACGCCATCAGGCAATTCCACGTCTGGGTATAATGCCTAAAGGAAGTGAAGTCGGGGCCTCAGAGAGATGTTGCAAGCAGCATTATTCGCAAGGGCCAAAAGGGGGAAGCAACCCAAGTGGCCATCCGTAGATGAATGCGTGAACCAAATGTGGTCCATCCACACTAAGTCTGTATTACACAGACTTAGGAAGGAAGGAAATTCTGACACGGGGTGCAGCTTGGATGAACCTCGAGTGAAATAAGTGAAGTAAGCCCTTAATGAGTGAGGGGAATAAGCCAGTCACAGAAGGGCAAATACTGTGGTTCCACTGACATGAGGCTCCCAGAGATCCCTAGAGACAGAAAGTGGATGGAATGGCAGTCGCCCGGGCTTGGGGGAAGGAGGGGTCACGAGGACCTGGAGTTCCACGGGGACAGAATTGCGGTTTAGGAGCTGGAGAGGTCTTCGACGGATGGCGGCCGTGGTTGTGTAGCAGTGGGGGCGTGCTTCATGCCACGGAACCGGCCTCACGAATGGGCAAGATGGTGGATTTTCGGGTCCGTTTGTTTGCCACAGTTGTAAAGGAAGAAAGAAGAGAACGGGGTGTGGGAGAGGTGGCGGTGGGGACGTGTGTTGGGAAACAGACCGATGATATCGCCCTGTTGGGCCAATGGGAGACCTGTTATCTTCTTCTTGGAGTGTCTCAGGGCTGGATCCTCAGCCCCTCCTCAGTCTCTACCCCCCCACCCCCACTCCTGGAAGTGGGGTCAAGAGGTAGAAGTTGGAGGTGATCTGTACTTTGGGCTTGAGAGCCCACAGGTAAGAGATGGGGAGACAGTCGGGATTAGAGCTCTGCTCTTATCAGCCAGAAACCCATGCCCAGGATGCGGGAGTGTTGGGGATTGAGTCTCATTTTAAATTCAGAATGCTACAGGCAGTGAGATGACTATCTGCCCCAACACCATGCACACAGTGAGCGTTCAATAACCTGCTGCTTGTTTTATTCTTTGACCTCAAGATTGGATGATACTCTCTAGATTCTTCGGATTTGGGTTGGCTGGATTAGTGGAAATGGGATTTATTTAATATTTTTACGAACTTTAGACAGCACACTATCTGCAGCGTCCCATTGCTCTCTCAATCTCGTAGACTTAGGAGTCTGGGGTTTTTTTTCATCCTTCTCTACACGCCCCATTCCCATGTTTGGAAGCAGACCAACCGAGGACTGTTTGCTTCTCTTTTTCGGCCCGTGACCTGTGTCACCTGCTTAGCCCATACCTCAAGCACAGGATGTTTGCTGCTTTATAGTGTAGCCCTCCTGCCTACGAAGTACGTCATTTATAGATTTGCTTGGTTCTTCGGCAGAGTGGTTGCTATGAGTAGGGTTAATTTATATAATCTGGTTTCTCCGTTCTCTGCAGAAAGAGATCGAAGCTCTCCAAGCAAGAATGTCTGTGTTGGAAGCAAAAGACCAGCAGCTGAGAAGGGAAATGGAAGAGCAAGAGCAGCTCGTCCAGTGGGAGGGCTGCGACCTGCCGGCCCTGGTGGGCGGGCTGTCCCTGGGCGAGCTGCAGGAAGTCGGCAGGGCCCTGCGGGACACGCTGGCCTTAGCCAACCAGCTTCCCCTCCGTGCAGAACCGCCTGAAACTATAAGGAGGTATTGATTTCCTAACTGATTTGGGACCGCTCACCTCTTCGACCGGTTAATGGGACTGATATTACCGGCTGTCCCTCAGCCACAGATTATTTTCCCAGAGGAGCTCTGGTTTTTCTGTGGAAGTGCTATCTTTATTTTGCGTGGGAAAGTTCGTCCTGGGGTGGGGCAGTCCTGAGTATTAGGAGATACTTTATATCCTGGCCCCCCAGCCTACCCAATGCCGGTACCGCTCTCCATTCTACGACGCACCCCCTCATTTACAGGTACCCCCAGGGGCACCTTCTCTCCCTTTGAGATCCATTGCAGCTCCATTGTTTAGAGATTCTGATGGCAAGCTTTGCTGAGGACCATCATGCGGGGAGACAGGTGAACTATACCTCTCGCGATGGTGGAGCTGAGCCATCGAGGGGGTACTCAGTCACTGACAGTGTTTCCATCAGGAAGAATGAATGATTATTAATAACTTATCGAGTGCTTACTCTTTGCCAGGCACTGTGCTACGCCTTATGAGTTGCTTCTCTTCTTATATTTATTTTATAGATGAGGAAAAGAAAGTTCAAGAAGGTTCATAATTTGCCCACCGTCCCAATAAGAGGCGAAATTGATACTTAGATGGCCTGTTCGTTACTTCTCAGCCTAGTTTCTTACCTACTCACGATGGAGGGAGAAGCTTCCCGATATTCTGTGTTGTGGAATAGCCAAAGATACACTTCCGTGTCTTGCTGTCCGGGAGATCATGGTCCTATTTTGGGGAAAGACAGAGCATGTGTGTGCACGTTAGCTAAAATGCTGAGAGGTGACAGGATGAGCACGCAAACGGGTAGTAAGGACGGCGGGAGGGACCCACGTTCTGCGTCGGTATTGTGCTGAAGACGACACTTGCCCACACTTCCCGCCGGTGGTGGTTGCGAATGTGGGCTCTGCCATCCGATTTTCTGGGGGGGAATCTTCACTCAACCACGTAACGGCTGGGAACCACTTATTATTTGCGGGAGGGAACGATGCTAATAGGGCTGTTACGTGGATCAGCAGTCAGTATACACGAATCCCTCATGACCGTGCCTGGATGGTAGTGAGCACTTTGCTTACTGCTTGTCCGTTTTCTCATGGGATTCCAGTCTCCTGAAGGTGTTCAGAGTGCCTGTCCGATGCGTCTTACCGCGTGAATGCGTCCCCTCTTAGCTGCATAGCACATCCTATCCAGCCACGAAAAGCAAGCCACGGACGGACGCTGGGCGAGGGAGGTGCCTAGGACTTCCTCCCGTTCCCTCCCATGGCTAACATCTAACCCCATGGCTCGTGCCCACGGGAGCAGAAGAGATTTGGATTGTTGCCAGATT
The DNA here is from genome assembly GCA_028533885.1 of Nasua narica. Classification (NCBI taxonomy): domain Eukaryota; kingdom Metazoa; phylum Chordata; class Mammalia; order Carnivora; family Procyonidae; genus Nasua; species Nasua narica. The sequence continues at coordinate 11,584,084 of CM052812.1, forward strand.
TCAGCCAGGGAAACTGACCGTTGAATACTTGTGCTCTCCTGCGGCACCTTATTACGTGTCCTTATACTATTGCCTCTGCCTCTGAGGCTCCTTCCCATTCCCGCTTCCTGTGTTCTCCTGTGGAAGTCATTCTGCAGCTGTATGTGCACACACATGCACACACACACAGAGAGGTAGAGGCACATACGCTGTGTGGCATAGACTTTGTCATATGGGATTATACACATGCCCATAAAACATGCATTGTATTTTCTTTTTTTTAAAGATTTTATTTATTTATTTGACAGAGAGGAGAGAGATCACAAGTAGGCAGAGAGGCAGGCAGAGAGAGAGGGGGAAGCAGACTCCCTGCCAAGCAGAGAGCCCGAGGCAGGGCTCGATCCCAGGACCCTGAGATCATGACCTGAGCTGAAGGCAGAGGCTTTAACCCACTGAGCCACCCAGGCGCCCCCGTGCATTGTATTTTCATACATGTATGCCATGTAATACATAAGATGAAGCATACATATGAATTTATTGTTATGTTTACAGATACATATATTTACATTCGAGGCTTAAAACGATCCCTTTTTTGTACTGCCGTCCAGACGTGTCCTACTTCTCTTTCCTTTCGCTTTTCTGAGTTCCCGGGCAGTACCCCTGCAGGTGCGCCCCGGACTCCACGGAGAAGCCAGTCTGTGCAGTGAGCCCTTCCTCACGCACCAGCTCGGGGCGTTCGGGGCAGCCCGGGGCGGCAGGCGGGCTGGTGCCCTTGTTCAGATTTTACAGAGGAGGAAACAAAAACTCAGGTTTTCTTGGTGAAGCAGCTACGGAGGGGCCTTCTCGGATGCATCCACAGCTGCCTTTGGGTCTGAACTAACCGAAGGTACTTTCTTTCCGGAGATCCGAGGAAGTTATTTCTCTTAGGCTAAAACGGGGATCTCCGGGGTCGGGTAGGCCGAGGGAGCAGGGCCCTTGAACTTGGATCCTGTCATCTCGAGTCTGTCCTTCTGCCGACGTTCTCAGCCTGGGATGTTATCGGGAGCAGCGCTCCCAGCACGGAGTGGAATTCTGTGTTGCTGGGAGAGTGCCCACCCTGCGACATCTCACAGTCTGGGTGACCCCGCAACAGGTGACCCTTGGCATCTCCTTTATTTCCTTAGTGAGGCAGGCAGGCACCTCCCTGCCTCAGGGCGGGTTGGGGTGCAGGTTTGGACAGCTCAGTTTCCTTTCTTCCTCCCTGGGGAGGTGAGGCTTCATGCTCTTCCGGACCATGAATATGAGCTGGAGAAATCACTGTTATTACGTGGGCTTTCCACTGAAGGCGGAAGACACGCCTTTTCCAAGCTGGTGGGCTGCGGCACGGACTCCCGGAAAAAGAGGATTTGAAAGAACCAGTATGGAGTCCGGGGGCTCGATAGATCAGAGGTGGCTTTTAACTCATTGTACACAGTCCTGTTGACTCCGTTTTTTCCTACGAGATGCTGGTTTTTCTTGTAGAAGCTGTTGAGTTGGCGGGGAGGGGCTATCTCGTAGGTGCCCCCCGCCGGAAAGCTGGGTCTTAAACGCATCAGCAGCTTCGTTGACAAACGTTCTCTGTCGTTTACGAGAATGGTTTCTTCTTAGGCCAGGTGGAGAGATCCCGGCAAATCGCGAAATAGGCAAATCTGCAAGTCTCAGGAAGAGAGGCTCCAGAGACTGGTCTCGTTACCAATATGTGGAGAAACGGACCGCTCAGCGTCACGATTATTATTGTCGGCGCGCATACAGATTCTTCGTGGAGACCAGCTCTCACAGGGTGCTGTCTGGGGGGGGGAAGCTGCTTCTGATTTACTCAGCTTGGTGATGCGCAGGTTCGGAGGGAAGGATATGGCTCTCTCCCTGGATCAAGTATTCAGCTTGAAAAGGACCTTCCGGATAGCACCCGGCACTTCTCAGCAGATCACTGGTGGAGACGCGCTGTGCTTACACGGCACCCTCATTTCTGACCATAGCTCGTTGGGACTCATCTGGTGGGTGTTGGCGAGGGGCGGGAGGCGGAAGGTTGCACGCTGGGGTTGACAGAGCCAAGGGCTTTTTATGTGGACACGATAGTAGAAACCGAAGCAGCAGTTTGGATTTTCTGATGTCTGTGTTTTGGATCAGTGATCTTATTAGCAGGACGAGACGAAGAGCTGCCCGCTCAGAGGTCTCCTAGTTGCCTCTTGACAGAGCCAATAGCAATGGTTTTCTTCCAATGACCAAGAGACCATTTTTAAGCCCCTGGGGAATCAGGACGTCCACAGTGTGGAACCTGACAGGGCAGGAGTGTTGAAAGGACAGGGGCCACTGGAAAGAGGTGTCCGTTTGAATTTCCTTTATCCCTGGGATTCCAACCCTTCAGCCTTAAAACGAACTCCTTGTTTCCTCTTTGCATATTTTCCTTTATTGGGAGAGGTCTAGGTGGCTGGCTTTTATCCAGTGAGCTCGATTCTCCCTCCACGTTGACCCCTCCTTCTCATTTCGTCCCGTGCTGACTCCACTCCGAAAACGGGATTGGGTGTGAGGGGTGGGGAGAAGGATGGGACCCAGAGAGGAAGGGTGTGATGGGTTCTGGGGTTTTCCTTGGGCCACATCCACATGCTTGTGGGGTGTGAGCTTCCATCTATTTACTTGTCATAAATCGAGGAGGGTGGTGACTTGCAGCTCCTCTCTCTCCGGTGCCGTCCGCTCGGCTTCCCCGGCCGCCGTTGTTCTGTGTGCCGGGCGCCCCAGGGGAGAGCCCGGCCGCGACCCCATCCAGCAGCACGTGGCCAGCTGTGACGTGAGACGGGCATGATCCCAGTCGTAACAATAGAGGTGGGGGCTGCGACAACGGTACTTCCTAACACTCTTCAGATGCCTGGGACGGGCTCGTATTAGCCTGTGCTTGAGCTCTTCATTCCTCAACTCCTGGAATCTTTCATGCTTCACGTGAAATGTGCTTTGCAAGCTCACGGATGAATTGTTCCTTGTTGTGCATCTGGAAGGAACGTGTCACGTCGCTTTACAGACCGTTGGCACAAACTGCGAAAGCGACTCAAGCCCCGGGTTCAGGGAGGCCGGCTGGACCGTGGCGGGTGCGTGCGGGGCCTCAGTCAGCACGTCCGAGCAGCCTGCGGCCAGCCCACCGGGGCTGCTCCCTGCTCCCCACTGCGGACGGCCAGCGGCGCCCCAGTGAGGGTGACGGACTGTTCAGGAGCTCAGCCATGCCCGCCGCAGCTGTCGTCAGTCCCCAGTGAGCGGCCCGGGCCGATACCAGGGCTCCCTTCAAGACAGAGGTGAAATAATGAAATTCAGCACTTCGCCATTGACCAGAGCAAAATCAAGAGTCCCGGTCTCCCCTCAGATCCGGATCTTCTGAGAGTGAGGAGGCACGGGGAATGAACACAGCAGAGTCTGGATGGGGAAACAGGCCTCCACATCCCGGAGGAGCACGTGGGAGTCTCGGAGTGTGTGCGGAGAGGCAGCTGTGTGTCCCTGTGCGCGAGCCGATCTGTCCTTGCAGCAGTGTTAGGCGGAGCTCCTCGGTGCTGGGGACCGCTCTGCAGGTGCGCCTCCCAAATCTCACGTTCATCATGGCTTACTTTCTTACTGGGGTCTGTATTAACAGCCGCATAGTAATTTTAACATTGCTGTTGTTAACAGAATGCTAATTTTTGCTCACCATAACCCTATAAGGTGTATTGGTTTTATGCCCATTTTGCAGATGAGGCTGCCGAGGGCCCCAAGTCACACAGCAGCTGTGTTCTGACATCTTTGGCCAGTCTTTGAAATGGGGGCATGGGTGGGGGGGGAGAGGTGGTTAAGGCTAACAGCCCACGGAGACCAGGGCTTTGGACCTAGTGCCCAGGCAGGCAATGGAGAGCAGTCCAGCTAGCCAGGGCGGGGGTCTTCGGGTCCAAGCAAAAGAGAATGGGTGTCATTCCAGGCCAGCGATGGTTGTCTCTGTGCCCCACAGATCCCCTGGGGTCACCCGAGAGGGCTCAGAGCAAACAGGACTCTACACCCCGGCAGCTAGCCGCTCTGGGTCAGACAGGTGTGCAGGGGGAGTTCCGAAGAAAGGACGCAGGAGGAAGGGGAGATGGGAAGGAAGCCAGGCCTGGCGCTACGGGAAGTCTGGTTTATAAAGTGAAGACGATGTTGAAGGTTCCCTCCGGATCTAGAACACTTTGCACTTTCAGATTTTGTGAAATCGGTTAAAGGACATTGCTTGAAAAGACGGTCATTCTGTTCCTGATAGCCACTAGATGCGATCCCCGGCCAAGGTCTCTGGGCAGACTGGGCAACGTCCGCGGGGCACGGTGCTCAAGTTCTGTCTTTCCTCAGCGAGGCAGTGCTAATGAGGGACTCTCCTCGTCCTTCCCGATTTTTTTTTTTTTTAAATGTCATTTTGTGCTAGATTGAGTTTACTATGATCTTCTACAAATTCCCTGTGCTTTGTTTCCTTCAAGGAGTTTCCAACATGGCTCTGTGATTGTTTAGGTAGATCCTTCTTGGGAGGCTTGTAATTTGTAGACTCATCCGTTCCTCTTTTATAATTTAGGGATCAGATGAACTGTTTTCAGCTAGAGCCCCAGGGTTTCTTCAAGATGGGAGATAATCACCGTAAACTGATTGCAGTCAGTTCTTCCTCTGAGACTGCAATCGTGAGCGATCTCTCCGCATCCGTGAATGCACGTGGCCTATTTTAAAAGTTTTTCCTCTGGTCAATTTCAATTTTTTATTTTCCATAATTATCACCTTGAGAACTGCTCTGTACCTCACTGCTTCATCATTTGGGTGCCGTCTATATTCTTCTGTTCCTTGTCGCCAAATGTTCTTGTTCCTGACGGATCCCGAGAATGTTTCCCTGTTTGTAGGTTGTATGTTCCTCTTCCCGGCTCTAACTCTTAAATGTTAATTTAATACCACTAGACTGTTCTTCAGACCTTGAGCCAGAGGTTGAAAGCTCTTCCAGGGAAAGGTAATTGAGTTTTGCTCAGACAGAACCTTTTCAAGTGACTGCAGGGACTATCCCTAGGCTGGAAACACCAGTTCATTGCTTGGTGGGTATTTAGTTAGTTAAGTGCACTTCTGTCCCAAGCTGTTAAGGGGTGATTATTAATCATCTTGTCCCGATTCCTAGGCTGCTGGAATGACCCGAACCAGAACTTTTAGGTTTCCGTAGATGCTTGCGGCAAGGGGGTGGGGTGGGGCTGGGCCTTATACACTGGGGACATTTTTCTTAAGATGTTCATCTTAGCTGACATATCATTACTATTTTGTGCATGCTTTTGGGCAAATTTCTTCAGCTTCCTTTTTGAGTTGTATTGATGTTGGGATTTGATTTTTTATTCAGTTACTTGTGTAGACAACTAGATTTTTTTTTCCCCCGCTGTTCATTCATTTTGTTCGGCTTTGGTCTATTTTCGCAGTCTTTATCCAGGAAAGTGTGTAAATCGTTCGTTTACTCACCAAAGCATTTTAGGAAATGAAATATATAATATTCTTCAGTTTCAGGAATCCGACTGAAGTGTTGCTTTGTCAGTAGGCTTTGAAAGAGCCTGAGAGAAATGTAAGGGTTGTTTTTAGCCTGATAATAAATAATTAAAGATGACTCAGAAAAGCATCGTAGACCCAAAGCAGAGAGTATAACCTTTTGGGCAACCTTCATAGTTATGGAAAGTATACATGTTTATACATTTAGGAAAACAACTTACATTTAAAAAAATATTAGAATTAAGAGGAAATGCAAGCAGTTCAGGGTAGTTCTTTAAAAAATTCTGGAGCAGTGGGACATTACTTATTATTAAATAGAATTAGGGGACAGTGATTGACATGGAAATATGAAATTGCCTTTGGATCCCTTAACAGAGTAAACGCAGAGGGAGCCTCATTTCCCCCTCGGATCAAATGGTAAGGTTTTAAGGATTAGACTCACAGGAGTTTGGTGGAGAAAAGCTCTATAGCTCAGAATTGAAATCTTTTTGAATGTTTAAATACATTTGGGTTGTGATAATGGTTGAAAATGTGGAGCCCGCTTGGTTACCAATCTTCGAAAAAGAAGAGGCAAGGAATTTATTTCCTCATTGTATGTGGATAGGGATCACTGAATAACTTGAGAGGAAGGGGTAGAGCAGGAATACTTACGATCCGAATGTAAGGCTGTTGATGTTTTTGACTCTCACTCTCATTTCCTCTTCATCAGGCAGCTTAAAATCCCTTACAGACAAATGCCTGCAAGTTGAATGCTTCCGGCATATGAATTACAGTTGCAGTTTGGAGTAAGATGGTTTTAGAGGCACTGAAAGATCTGCTTGGATTAACACCTGGACTATTTGGGCAAGCCAAGTACCAAGTTAATCAGTGGAAAATAAAGCTGTGATTTTTAATGGAACTGGCCTCAGAGGGAAGCTATGACTGTGTAATGTCAGACAGCCTCCCAGTGGGGGCGGGACCTGGGAAGAGATGGAGGGGCGATGGTGTGCGTGTGCACGTGTGTGTGTGCGCGTGCGCTCTGTCTTATCCATTTGACATCTGGAAGACTGCAAATCCAGTCCATTTGGTACTAGCACTCGCTTCCTCTGCCCCACATTTTCACACCAGCGCCCCGACTCCAGGAAGTCTTTCCTAGGAAGCTGGAAATCCTCACACACTCCCACTCATTCGCTTGCCGCTGTCCCCTTCGGGAGTACTTACCTAAGCCATGTAGATGTATTTTATTAAGAAGAATTTATAGTCTCACACAACGGGACATCTCTGTCTTAGTCTGCTGAGTTAGTTGGAGGAGTGGGAATTGACCACCAAAACTCTGGAGTAGCAGAACGTAGTATTTTATTTTTTTTTTAAAGATTTATTTATTTATTAGGAAAGAGAGAGAGTGAGAGAGAGCAGGTCAGAGTGAGAAGCGGACTCCCCATGGAGCTGGGAGCCCGATGTGGGACTCGATCCCGGGACTCCGGGACCATGACCTGAGCCGAAGGCAGTCGCTCAACCAACTGCGCCACCCAGGGGCCCCAGAACGTAGTATTTTAGTTAGAGTTCAGACACAGGATCCCTGAAATTCAGAGAAAGCCTCAATAAAGAGACAAGTCGCTAATGTGATCCATCCGTATCCAGAGAATGAATCAAAGGGCTGAAAGTCTGAGTATTTCTCTGGCCTATTTTTCCTTATTTTTTTCATTTAATCTCTTTGGCTTGGGGCAGAAAGGGAAACATTAAATATTTACCCTAGTTAAAAACCCGTGTGCTTGGTTTCTGACAAATTACTCAAAACTACTTTCTCATTCTGATATAGTCACGGTTATTGATATGAATGCTTTATTAAAAGCCTTTCTATACTTCATTTTGCCCAAAATCCCCAGGATGAATATGAGTGTCTCTTACATAAGCAGAAACTGCAGTCACGCTCGTGGCAAGGATGGCCATGGGGTGCCAGAGGTCTGGGCTCCTGGTACGAATCTCTCCCCAGTGTACTGTGCAGGCTTCCCCAAGAGTAAATGTCTCAGGTAACCAGCTCGAGAGCTTCTCCAGCCATATAGAATGGCTTGCTCCTGATGAGTCTGTGTACCCTATTGCGCCTTCTCGAGATCATCGGAGGTCTGGAGGAATTCTTGGCATTTTTGTTGTCTGTGTCCCATGCGTGTCCCAGTGGTGGCATGTGACATTAAATATCTGTGAGCCAAAAAGGGTCCAAAGAAGGAAAAAGGCCAAGTAGATAAAATACTGCATTTCCTGAAGCGATTTTTGCT
>CM052812.1:11592313-11643316 GCA_028533885.1 Nasua narica
CTTAACTGACCAAGCCACCCAGGTGCCCCTGCCTGTGACAATTTTTGGGAAGCAGTTTGATCCTAGCACTGGGTTCCTATTCCCGATAGTCATTTTTTCATCTCGTTTTGTATTGTAGTTGATTGTCTGTGTGTACTTCCTCTCTTTTAGGTAACAACACTGAGCATAAGATCTGATTCTTTGTTTCATTCATCTGTCCATCCATCCCTTCTGTAGGTCTTGACTGAGTGCCTCCTTATAAGCTGCAGGGACTGTCTTAAGGACTGGGTTTATAGACGTGAACCCAGCTGATGGTTGCGGCAGTGGTGCAACTTATATTCCAGCGGGTAGAGAGAAATTACCTGAATAAATGAGTGTGTCAAGGTGAATAGTGCTAAGGAGGAAAAGGAAGAAGGGATAAGCCTAAAGAGTGTGAGGATATTCTATACTTTGAGTATATGTATCTCCTCTATGCTCCACTTTGCAGTTAAACCCAGAGGGCGCTCAGTGCATATTTGTTGGATTACACAGTGTACCTGGACAGATAATGTTTGATTACTGCCCGTGAAATGCTACCCCGTGTAGACCATCCTTCTTGGAAGATGGTTATAGGAATGTAAAATTTTCATCCTTTGCTGCCAGGACATCTGAGTTGTTCCTTTACCCTATCTACATGCTATGGAGATGTTCACTATGGAAAGAACAGATTTAAGTACGAGCCTTAAGTAGAGCATAATTAGGGAGGGGAAATCTGCTTTCTAGCAACGTGTTAATTCCACAGTTGAATGGAACCAATTTGGCATCATCTTTCCCACTGTTCTTCAGCCTTTGGGCTGCTGGAAAGTTCACTGTTTCACAGTGTTTCTCTATGTGGTGGTATGGAACTATGATTGCGAGAAGACCAATGTCCTCTTTCTAATTCTTCTAGCCTCCAGGAACGGATGAAATCCCTCAACTTGTCCCTTAAGGAAATCACTGCTAAGGTAAGTACCTTTATATGCCCATTTTCCAAAGTCTTTGAAGTTTTCTTTTGACTTAATGTTATGTCTAGCTCACATGAAATTTCTAGCTCATGACTCTGAAACAAGTGTGGATGCTCTAGAGACATCCGACAGGCCAGGAAATGAGCCCAAAGAGCTGGGGATGAGGGCTGCTCTCGTGGTGGAGGACCTGGCTCGTGGTCCCCCAGGGACTGACTGGTTCGGCCTTTGCCTCGTGGGAGCTGCCAGTGTTTGGGAATGGAAAATGAGTGCTTTTGGGTATCATCAAATACCACTGCACAAAAAGGCTTTCAGGATGGGAGTAATCTGAAAAATTAATTGCTTTTCTTCCAGGAGGACTGATTCCAGGGGTCCTCACAAACAGGACCTGGAAACAGGACCTATGCCTGGAAAAGGCATAGCACGTGTTTGTTTTTTAAACTTTTTAAGCTGACTTCAGAATCATTTTGCCTATTTTCTCTGCCATTTATACTTCATGCAGGACCTTGGATTGTATACAGATCGCACACTCCTGCATTACTCCCTGGGAGCACATAGCCAATTTAATTAAATAGTCAATGTCATGGTTAGTTAGGATAACCACAGTTTACAAAACAAAATCCTTCCCTGCAGAGATAGTTATATGTGACCGAGTTATTGACACACTGAGAAGTAGGATCAGTTACTCTGTGAATTACTAAATGCGCAGTGGAGAGCTGGGATGAATCGTTAATTATTTGCATTAGGTCTGGGAGCCAGGGCTGGTTATAAGGCGGTCGGGATGTACCAAAGAACAGGTGTCTGAGCAGAGAGCAAAGCAGATGAGCGTGCACTGGCCTGGAAGGAATGTTCTCTTGCCCTCCCCCGGAGCCCAGGAGAGAGATCGGGAAGACTGGCCAGCGGGCTTGCACGTCACCACGGCTGGGCTGAGACCGAGCCTGGGTTGTTGGCAGAAGTGCCCGCAGTTCTTCCTGCTCCCCCTTTATTTTCCCAGTTTTTGTGTCCATTTTCAGAAAAACCAAACCAAACCAAACCACACATTAAATGATTTTGCTGAAGAATCACACGGCAGCAGTTTGATAGGCAGTGACATCCCGCCACAAGATTTGCCCGAAGAAGAGCAAGATGAGATCCAAGGCGGGGCTCTATCCAGAGCCGTGCAATGAGCAGAATCCCCAGGCAGGGCTCCGGTAAAGGGCTTTTATCGTGGGTTCTACTGCTGCACAGGGCTGCGAGACCCTCTTCCCTGCTTCAGGGACACTGACTTGGTTTACCCCTCTTGTCGTGTGCAGCAGGAGGGCAAGCGCTAGCGGGCATACCTGAATTTCTGTTCTGTATGTTTCGATGGTGTCGCCGACCAGTACTCATGTTCTATGGCTGTCTGCCCGGTGACCTCCGGGCGGAGCCACTGGGCAGGTGAGGAGAGACCAAAGCCTCCCACCTGGGACGGGGGCAGCAGTATTCCTTCTCCTGTATTTTCTGGTGTAAATATGTGCCATTTATGGGCTGCATCCTAACTTCTGCATGGAATTAGGGCTGCAGGTGGCAGCGGTCTGGGGTTTGGGTGTATTGAGTATGGGAACGTGCTGCGTGTCACGTGACCGAGTCCCTCTCCCAGCAGTCCACAGGCAGGCGTGCCTAGTACAGAACACACGTGGTGTCGATCTGCGAGCGTGTTTCCTAGGACACTTTATGTTATGCACACACACACAGTAACATATGCACATGATAGCGGGATTTGTTGATAATCTCCAGCTACTGCTAAAGCTCTTGGATTTGCCCAAATGCCAAAAGTGATTGACTTTGTTTGCATACCTCCCCTAACGCACTTACGAATAACTCCTCATTCCTTTGCTTTTGCATAAGATCCAGGAATTCACGGCTAAGGTTTTAAAGTGTAAAGCTTAAAGCTTCGTTTGATAATGAGTTCCTCAGGGTCCTGTTTTACCTGGAAATAAAAAAGAGGTGCAGATTTTCGGGGGTGTGTATGTGTGCGTACAGGTGTGTGTGTGTGCGTACATACATAAAAGTGTGTGTGTGTGTGGTGTGTGTGTGCTTGGGGGAACATACATCAGTCCACACGGAATTAAAACTGCCCAGTCACACAGAAACAACTTTATGCCGTGGACTCGATTGACTCATGACCTTGAGGTAAAAATCGCACATTGGCCCCTTTTTCTTCCTTTGGCGTATTGAAAATATAGATCTGATGTTCTTTTGATTCCTCCCCCAGAGAGAGATGAGACCTTCCTTCATTCATTACATTTCTTTGACGCTTACGGTTCCCCAAACCAGATAATTAAGGGATAAATGAGCCGGAAGAAATAGTTGGAAATAAATGGAATATCTGGAGATGGGTAGATACTAGATTACATCCAGCAGTGCTTGAAAGAATGTACATTGCAATTTAATAAGATTTAGAAAGACTGTCTCATATTCATAGTGACAGCTTGAAGGATAGATTTGCTCAGCAAAGGAGAAACTGACCCAATGATGATTAACAGAAGCTGTTAACTAAAATCAGGAAGACCGGACATCCATAGAATGAGACAGAAGAATTATGGCTGGTGTTATGGACTGAGCAGAAATGTCCCCAGATTTCCGGTGACATTCTTAGACGGATGGAAAGGGATGCGCCCACCATCGGGCGCTGGGCCCACCCAAGACTCAGTGCTGGGGGAAAGAATCCAGAGCATCTTCTTTTTAACACCCAAATGTGGGTGTTCTGACTCCCGACAATCTCAGGACCGTTTCGAGGGTCTAGGAATTCTCACTTGGGGCGTGGGGATACTCATCACTGCTGACGCTAGCTTCGGCGTAGCGGCCATCACGCTGCGGCCATGACCCAGAGAATGAGTTTTGCGATTTGGGGAGTTACAGCTGCTTGATGGAAAAGAACATATTTAAGGCCATGAAAGAAATAGTATAACATTATAGGCAGGATGGGTGAGGGCTGCTTGGATTCCAAAAATAATTTCAATTTCAGTCTGAGATAAGCAAAACAATCCTAGTGGATGGTATCTATTAAGATCTAGATTCTTCTGGGGAAATTGAATTTTATATTTTCCTCTGGGTCCTAGGAACCCAACTGGGTTAATTTCAGTTTTGAATGGCAATCAGATTTTTAGCAAGAAAAGAGGGATCCTTTGTGGACCACCCCAAATGTCTCCACACACACGTTTGTTGTTAGTCAACTGAGCTGTGTGCTTTTGTCGAACTGGATGTTTTTCCAGGTAGCTCACCAATGAGGGTGTAGATAGCAATCGAATATGAGGTTTTTGCTTTAAACAAAAGAAAAAAAAATGTGATGTTTGGTTCCAAACAAAATAAAAGATAACCTAAGACGTTTGGAAAAAGAAAGTGAGATTTAAGATTTTTGCTATTTTTGAAGGAGCAAAGAAAAATGTAGGAAGTGTTTGGGTACCCTGGAAAAATACATGATAAAACCTGTAAACCTCATCGAGGTCTTCTTGTCTGTTTTTCCAGTCCGACTTGCCAGGAATAGAGCAAAGTCCCTGCTCACATGGAGCTTGCATCGAAGAGGAGAGAGATACCAGGAAAACGAGAATAAAAACACATAGGGTCAGCTGGAGAAGACACAATGGGAAAACGTCCCTCAGGGGCAATGTGCAAGAGGAGGGAGGGTTGAGAGGGTTGCTATTTTATACAGGTAATCAGCCAGGCCTTTCTTCCCAGGAGACGTCTGAGCAGAGCCCTGAAGGGTGTGAGTGGGCTAAGCCACTTGGGGCAAGAATGTTCCAGAAGGAGGGAGTGACCCTGGGGAGGGAGTAGGCAGGGTGGTGAGGCTTTTCTGGTTCGTGGTTGTGCTCTGGTGTGTTAGCTCTTGTCATTTCTGTGGGTGGGTGCGGTGAAGGTGGGGGACCTGAGGCTTGGAGTGAGCCAATGCTTGCTTTATTTGGTCCTCCCTCCCTCCCTCCCTCCTTCTCTGCCTCCCTCCCTTCTGCCCTCCCTTCCTTCCATGTTCTTCCCTTCCTTCCTTCCTACCTACCTTCCTTCATCTTCCTTCCTGCCTTCTTCCCTCTTTTCTTCCTCCCTCCCTCCCCTTCCTTCCTTCCTTCCTTCCTTCCTTCCTTCCTTCCTTCCTTCCTTCCTTCCTTCCCTCATTGTCTGCTTTTAAATAACTCCCCTCCAGTTACTCATTATTACCCCTCTCAATTGCTTATAAGCCCAGAAATCCTGACGGGCCGCTCTACTGCCTTCTGATTTTTTACCTGACTAAATGACGAGTCCTGGCTCTTTCTCTCCCCCTAGGTGTGTTTGAGCGAGAGACTCAGCAGCACTCTCAGGAAGAAAGTAAATGACATTGAAACCCAACTCCCGGCATTGCTTGAAGCCAAAATGCTCGCCGCGTCAGGTACCCGGACGTGGGGCGGGGGCACACTGAAACCGTGGGGGGCATAGTGCCAGCTACCACCAGGTTTCGTCCTCGAGTAACATTCTACCTGGGACTTATGTCCTACTTGGACGTTTCAGAACTTTTGTGGGAAGTCTCCCTAAAATTCATAGACCTCCTTGTAAAGACTCCTAAAACTACATATGCACACATAATGAAAAAATAAGTTCTCTGTGTAGGTGCCGTATTTTGGACTTCCGGCTGCTGTTTCTTTAAGACCCTAGAGGCGCTCCGCGTGCCATGTAATTCTAGCAGATGTTTACATAGTTGCATTTCGTGTCCATAGAGGCTCCGCAGAGGCTGGTGGATGTGATCAGCTCCTTCCTATAGGGAAACAGAGTAACTCGAGCTAAAGGGAATGTACTCAATTTAACATCCCAGTCTGAGATAGTAGATTCTTGGAGGATTCTCAGTAGATCATAATCGCCCCTTCATCTGGTAGTTATTAGGGATGTATTTTCCCATTCGTTAGTAGGTCTCTGAAAATAGGATCGTACCCTCTCACCTGAAGAGTGCTTTTGAGCCTTCTCCTTATTTGGTTTTGGCAGTGGCTCTATTAGGTAGGCGGGAGAGATAGGGGGTCCCGGTGAACGGATTAGGAGATCGCGGCCTTGGGGTGTGTCCTTTGGTTAAGTTCACTCAGTCAGTTAAGGGGTGGCAGAGCAGGGGCTCAAGTTCAGGTGTGATTCATGGCTTTTAAATCCAGCTGTGTCATGACATCTTCCAAGCATTCTCCGAGTTTTATAGGTCGAGTGACCCTGCAGCTCATCGGCTTCAGAAGAATCATAAAAAATTTAACGAAAAGGTATAATAATTACATGTATGGGTTTTAAATGGCATTTTAAGAAGGAATACAATAATTGGCAGCTTCTCCTCTTCAGATCATTAAACAACTAATGTTGGCCGCGAACGAGCAATTCGGTTCCTGGTGCAGTCAGGCGTATTATTTACAACTAGAGCAACAGCGAGATGTGAATGTGGGGCTTGGCTCTTAACAGCTTCACATGCCATTTACTCGAAATTATGGCCCCGTTTGCTAAGAGGAAAAAATAAAAGAAGATTGAACGCCATCCCGCTTCTGAGTTAGTGTTTTTGCCTTTCTTAATTCATACATCTTCCTGAGGAATACAGGTGATTGTGTCTGTCTTAAGCCCAAGGGAGGGGAGGGATGGCGCAGGCAGCAGAGCTCTCCCTCTCGCAAATGTGAATAATCTCTTTTTAGAACCCCAGGGACAATTCTTCTAATGGTACATTGCATGTGGGGCCCAGGTGTCATGTTTAGTTCTTTGATCAGCTGAGAACGTCAGTGAGGCCTGATCGGAGGAGGGATGAGCTGAATTAACCGCGATGGGAACTCCCCTCTCGACCTCCCTAGTTCCTGATTACTCTGAAGGCTGTTGGCGAGCAGGCTTTCCAGCCGCGGGCTGTCCCCACGGAACGTGCCCGTTCCAGAGTGGGCACCATTCTGTACAGAGTGTGCTTTCTGCTTGCTTTTGAGCTGAGCGCCACAGCAGGGAGGACCTGAGCAGGGGAAAGGCGCTTCCTGTAGGATCCTGACCGACCTGTCTTAGTGCATTCGGAAGGTAAACCCTCTCACTCTGCTAGACGAAAGCCACGACAAACCTCTCCAAGAGAAAGAAGCCTTTTTCCATTTTGGTCTGTCTGTGTAAACACCGAGGGGCATTGCCCTCAGGATTCTTGGCCACCCTCTTGAACCAGGAGGGTCTTAGGGGCTGCCTTGAAGATTCCCGTCTGAAAGTTTCTTCGATTCACTCCTTGATTTGGTTTATAGACTGAGACCTTCTCTTAATTTAAGAATCATTTGCTATCTGCAGAGACTGGGAATAAGAAATGGTTTTATTTTCAGATGCACCGAGTCCTAGCTCCTTTAGGGTTAACAGTGTGTTCTTCTTCTTCTTTTTTAATTTAATTTATTTCTTTGAAAGAGAGAGAGAGAGAGCAGAGTGAGGGAGAGCATGAGTAGGGGCAGGGGCAGAGGCAGAGGGAGAAGCAGACTCCCTGCTGAGCTGGGAGCCCGACGCGGGACTCGAGCCCGGGGCTCTGGGATCACCTGAGCCGAAGGCAGACCCTTAACCGACTGAGCCACCCGGGCGCCCCTCACAGTGTATTATTCTTTAGCTCCCGTCTCTTCTCTTGCATCGCTTCGTAGGCAGTGACAGGGCGCTGGCTGACACCTCTTGTGTTCTGCCTGGAGTCTCCTCGGAGCCATAACCAACTTCATTAGGAGCTTTTTTTCCCCTCTATGACTTCAGTTGATGATGATACCTGACCTTTTGTTACCACATGACAAGGGTCCCCTTTCCTCCAGCTTCCGATTAGATTTTTCTCGCCTCCCTTTTAGCCCTCACTGAGCCCTGCCGGGTCTTCTGCCTGCTGCCCGGTCCCACGGCCAGTGCCTCAGGTTTTCGGGCTCCGTTACAGCGGCGTTCAGACACCCAAATCTGTTCTCGTTATCGATGGCCGCGTAATAAATCCGCGTCAGGATTCAGTCACTTAAAACATCGCCGGTCATTTATTTTGCCTACGAGTTTGCACTCTGGGCAGGCCCCGGCAGGGACAGCTAGGGCGGCTGAACTGGGGCTGGAGAATCCACTCTCAGAAAAGGGAGCCCAGCCCCGACGAGGGCTCCTTCACCTCTCTGCCAGCCTCACTGGAAACTCTATCCTCTGCCCCACCGACTGATTGCTTCGACCGCCCCACCTTCTGGAGAGTGCGTAGTGGGTTTGGTTGCTCCGGGCTCCGTCCTTACGAAGTCAGCATCAGAAGCTGGGACCTGTCGCCTTCTCTAGAACTGTGCTAGGCCCCTGCCCAACCGCGGGCCTCTGGCGGGACTAAGCTCGTGCCTTAGCTCAGTGCCGTTCCACTCTCTGCATGCACGCTTTCCTCCTTGACTCTCCAGGACTTTTCATGCACCGACGCAGAAGGTATTTAAGTGGTGGTGACCTGCGTGTAAGATCCCGCAACAACTACCCGTCTTGCATATTGGCCTTCCGTCTTGGACTCGGGTCTGCACTGCTGCTCAGAGCCGGTCCTGGATGGGTCCCTAGGTCCTACAATGGGGCTCTGCCCCCAGGGGTGCTCTGTAACCTGATGAGTGTCCCAGTCCTCATCTGCAGGGGGCCTACCCTGCTCCGATCATTTCCCCTCCACTAGGCTCAGAGCCTGGCTCTCTGATGCCCAGCTTCCGATATTGCCCTGATACTGACAAGGTGCGTGCATTTCCGGCTCCCGCTTTTCCCGGCTTGGATCACTCACTGTTGTTGATGCCGTCCATCTGTTGAGTCACTCTGCTGTTTTTTCCTTGGGCTTTGCCCGGCACTCAGAAGACAGTCAATAAGAGCAATTATGTTAAGAAAAAAATGCACCTCATTTGTTGATTGCTGATCCCCAGAATCTGTTATTTTCATGCCTCCTTTGGGTCGTCCCTCAGTTTGTGGTATATTTTCTTGCCCACCTGCTTCCCGTTATTTGTTTCCAAGGAACTAACAGTTCAGATCATCATTTATTCCCAAGGAGCATAGCAAGATGTCTCAAGGACTCCAAGCCAATTTTTTTTTTTTAAATGATGGTTCTATCCAATTTGACTTTTCCTTTACAGAGAATAAAAATTAGCTGCAATTAAAATACCTTACAGGGAAGCCTATGTAGGCACAAACAAGACTTTCCAGATAAGCTTAGAATGTTTCCCTCTCTCTAAAAAATTTAGATCAATGGCTGGAGGAGAGGATAGGTCCAGCAAAGATTTTTCAAAGATGATGTCTGTCCAGTGTGGAAATAAATGAGACCCGCTCAATGAGAAGAAGTGAAAGCTGTTTCAGAACTTACTATAGCAAGGGAGTCAGCCACCATTACCTGTGTTTTGGCAGAGACTCAAAGGCAGGCGGTAAAGTGGGAAAGTTTTGGAGTAGGAAAAAGGGAAGGCTTCAGGTATGCTCTGATGGGAGGCTGGGGAAGCTAGAGGCAGGCTAATTAGAGAGCATCCTGTGTGACTGGTTTGGGGAACGTAATTGGGTTTTGGCTTTTTCTGGCTTGTCCTAAGTTGGAAGCATGGACAAAAATTAGGGAAGCTGGGGCGCCTGGGTGGCTCAGTGGGTTAAAGCCTCTGCCTTCGGCTCAGGTCGTGGTCTCAGGGTCCTGGGATCGAGCCCCGCATTGGGCTCTCTGCTCAGCAGGGAGCCTGCTTCTTCTCTCTCCGCCTGCCTCTCTGCCTACTTGTGATCTCTCTCTGTCAAATAAATAAATAAAATCTTTAAAAAAATTAGGGAAGCTGTCAGTTATTAGTAAAATCCTGGCCATTTTGGACCAATTATTACAGAAGTGATTGTTTAGTTTCCTGGATTATTCCTAGAATTAGCAGACTGGCTTCCTGGGCTGATTACTGTAGATATGGGCATTCATTTCCTGGGCAGGTTGCTGTAGGTTGTGGGTCAGTGTGCTATTTCTAGAGATGATTTGGCCATTGTCTGTCTGTATATTTAGTCTCTCAGGAGGTACCACACTTTTTCGAGCTGCTAGAGGCAGTCTGTGTTTTACGTAAACTCCCGTGTGTTTGGGTGTCAGGTTCCCCGCCTTCTCTGTGAGATGTGTGGCCATCCAGAATGTCTGATGTTCAGAAGGGCTCTGCTCCCAGAAAATGCTTTTTGCTCTCTCAGGAAATCATAGTGACGGGAAGAAAGCAACAAAGCGGACAGAAAATGGCCGATTCCAGCCAAAGGAGCTTCCGTGGCGAGGTGGCGGCGTGGTGGGGGGAGTGTTGGCCCCGGGGCTGGTTGGTTGTGTTCCTTCTGCCGGTACGAGCGCCTAGCACGGAGCCTTGACGTCGGCGAGGGGGAGGCTTGGAGTGACGGCGGGAGGTCTTGCCCAACCACGTGTACCGGAGCTTGGAGTTCCTCAAAAGATACGGGGTGTGCCAGAAAAAAGAGGCAGGACTCTGTTATTTTTGGAGTTTGGTGATCTTCAGCACTGGCTTTATTTTTTTTCCCAGTAAAGAAGGTTAGCTCAAATTTGGGTATGTAAACGTGAATGATTTTAGGAGGATCGTTACAGATGGAAATGTCTGTGGACCTCTGCAGTACACTGTGTGTGTGTGTGTGTGCGCGCGTGTGCGTGTGTGACTGTGTGTGTGTGTGTGACTGTGTGTATGTGTGACTGTGCGTGTGTGTGTGGCTGTGTGTGCGTGTGTATGTGTGACAGTGTGGCTGCG
Organism: Nasua narica; assembly: GCA_028533885.1. Taxonomy (NCBI): domain Eukaryota; kingdom Metazoa; phylum Chordata; class Mammalia; order Carnivora; family Procyonidae; genus Nasua; species Nasua narica. Next base: position 11,602,911 of record CM052812.1, read on the forward strand.
TGTGTGTGACTGTGCGTGACTGTGTGTGTGTGTGCGTGTGCATATGTGTGACTGTGTGTGTGTGTGACTGCGTGTGTGTGGCTGTGTGTGTGTATGTGTGACTGTGGTTGTGTGTGTGTGGCTGTGTGTGTGCGTGTGTAGGTGTGACTGTGTGTGGCTGTGTCTATATGTGTGACTGTGTATGTGCGTGTGTGACTGTGTGTGCATGTGTGTGTGGCTATGTGTGTGTATGTATGAATGTATGTGTGCGTGTGTGACTGTGTGTATGACTGCGTGTGCGTGTGTGTGTATGACTGCGTGTGCGTGTGTGACTTTGTGTATACGTGCGCGCACATGTGAGTGTGTGACTGTGTGTGTGTGACTGCATGTGTGTGTGACTGTGTGTATGCGTGCACGCACGTGTGAGTGTGTGACTGTGTGCGTGCATGTGTGTGTGTGTGGCATGTGCCCCTTTCATGACTAGATGAAAGTCACAGTGAGCGCTGGAGACTGGCCCGGTGACACAGCCTACCTAGGGACAGGATTCATCCCCAACCCCCTTTGTGCTCCCTCCCTTTATGGGCGATTCGTGGCCAGAGTCACTTACTGAGCTGTGTTTGGTAGAATAAGCACCTAACACGAGGTTGGAAAAACCTCGTTCAGTAACCGAGTTCAGTAACCTCATGGGGGATTTTAGAACTCCAAAGCTTTGTGACCTTGGGAAGGTGACTCTCTGGGTCTTAGTTTCTTCAACTGGAAATCAAGGGCAGTCATTGTAAGATTCCCCACCCCATTTGGTGCAAAAACAATGAATCTTGGAACGCTGAAAAAATAAAATTAAATTAAAAAAAAAATCCCCACCCCAGCTTGTTGGAAAGGCCAAGCGAGACAATTGCTCTAACTAGAGCCCTGTAATCAATAAAATCAGATTCTCAAATAATGACCTCAAAAAACCCCAGACGTTGTGAAGTAGAGGAGGGAGAGATTTAAGTTCAGGATGAAGGATCAAAGTAGAAGGACCAGAGTGGGAAAATCAGTTATGGCTTTGGAATTCAGCTGGAGGGTTTTAATGGTGGCCTTTGCGGAATAAAATATTTTGACAGGTGCTTTAAAAAGCCTCCGTGCAGGCCTAGGTACGGTTCTCTTGCTGGAGAGCAGGCAGGCGTATGTGTGGGATGATGGCCAAGGCGGGACAGTCATCTGCACGAATCCTCCTGTGGCATTTAGGAAAGGGCCCATTAGAGTCACAGAGATTGGAGTCACGGGGTCACTGATGGGACTTCCTTCAGGGATCAGTGTTTACTTTTCTGTATTTTCATCACAGAGCTCTTGGCCAGTTTCGGTAATCAGGGAGGGCTAAATCAAGCAGGATTTACCTCATGGGCTTGGATCGGAGACTGAAATGCTTATAAAATAGTAACCCGGGGCAGTGTAGCATTTTATCATGGCTCCAGTTGTGGTAGTAACTGTCTCTGGGGGAATTCTCACTCTTTCTGCATATATATAAAAGTACATGTCTGTCACTCTGCATTTTCCCTCAGGATCAAGGAAGGGACCCAAGTTTTAATTAATGATCTCTCTCATGTTTTATTAAGGGCCCTGGCCTCTAGAGCTTGCCATGAGTTGCAGGGGACTGAGGACGTGTTTCCTGCCGCCCCAGCAAACCTTCTGAACAGGCACTCGCCCTGCCTAGGCAGTCTTTTCTGCTTCTTTTAAAAAAGATTTTATTCATTTATTTGAGAGAGAGGGAGCGAAGGGTCAGAGGGAGAAGCAGACTCCCCACTGAGCAGTGAGCCCTATGCGGGGCTCGATCCCAGGACCCTGGGATCATGACCGGAGCTGGAGGCAGCCGCGTAACCGACGGAGGCACCCAGGCGTCCCTCCGATTTGTTTTTAGAGGTCTTTTCTCTCCGAACTGTTTGTAGGAGGAGAGTCCACACTGTAGTGTATTTTGCCTGGTGTCCCTGGGGATACAATGGGCACCCACCCCACTTGTGGTCACCTCTCTTGTTTGAAAAATATGGTCCAGCAGAAAGGCCGGGGCTCCCTGAGCCCAGCCGGGGAAGGGACACTTGAAGGCACCATGTTGTGCCCGTGGCTGCCCTGTCTAGAGGCAGTCACCCCCCTGAGCTGGTCTTCCCCAAACCATCCTGGGCATGGGGCATGTCCCTTGAAATGGTTATTATTATGTTTGAAAGGACATCTTTTTATCGTGATGAAATACATAGACACATTAAATTTACCCTTTTAGCCATTTCTAAGTGCACAGCTCGGTGACGTCACGCAGTCACATGGCTGTGAAATCATCACCACCACCCACCTCCAGAACCTTTGTCGTCTTCCCACACGGGAACCCCATACCCGTCAAACTGGAGGTTCTTAGTGGCCCTGCACGGGGGCTCCATCCACAGCAGCCGTAACTTGGTCATTGTTCAGGAAAGAAACCACAGATCCAGGAAACGTTTTAGTTGTGTTGCTCTTTATAGCTCAAAGCCTGTGGAAATCCGGTCTGCTCGAGCTCCTTATCTGGACTTTGTTTTTCCTCAATGGGCCAAGCCCGTCATGTTGGCATCTTGGACCCTCTGCTGTTTGGATCTACCTTCTTCGTGGGCCTCGTCTCCGCCTCGGCCACACGCCTGCCACCCACTGAAGACCAGCCTTTCGTTCTCTAACCAGGTTTCCGTTGCTTCCTTTGGAAACCTTACGTTCTTTCCTCATGAAACCTGCCTCTGTCTCCCCTTCCGGAACAATCTTCCTTCTCTGAGCTCTCCTAGAGCGTATTTGCCCATTTCTTAGAATGCATCTTCTCCTCTTTATTTAATGGTGGCTTCCTGGAGAGCCGGGTGGTGGCTTGTTTTCACCCGTATTTGCCCACTCGAGTGATAGACAATAAACAAGGTCTCAAAAGATATTTATCCAGTCATGGAATCGGGAACCATGGATATCAGTGACAGCAATGTTACGCGCGAGGTGTCCAGAATGCCTTTAACGTGGGAAAACATTTTGTCATATTTCTCCCACTTATATCGAGTTGAAATCTGCTTTTTAAATAATAATAATGAAGAAGTAAATAGCATAGTTTAGAACTTAAGAAGGATGCAGGAGTTATGCTTGAGTTGGAAACCTGCCTTCCGTTTTATTGCGGTAACCTCCGCAAGATATTTTTTTCTCTAGGTTTCTGTTTTCTCCGCTATACAGCAGAAATAACAACACGCATTTCAGGGAACATAAAATGCACCATTACGTTATACACTACGAAGAAAGAAAAATCGCTGTCAAACAACGATATAATGCTTTCTGTGGCTTAGAATTTTTATTTTATACTTACTGAAGTAGTTCTTTTAGATGTACTTGGGCTTTTGAAAAATCCTTTTTGAAAGGGAACTTAATCACTCAAGGTTTTCCTGAAATGTCTTCGCGTTCGGAATCTGAGCGTTCTGAAACACGTTGTGACTCACAGTGGTCGGAGATCACGTTTTTTTTCACCCATCACCACCCTCGGCATCAGTGAAACTGTTGGTGACGCAACTTTTTTGGGTTTTTTTTTGGCTCCAATAAAGAACTACTGTTTTCTGTAGAGTTTTCTGCCAAGCTGCAACACAGTTCTTCAAATTGTAAATGATGGTGCTTTCCTGATCTTACAAATCCGTCACGACACAGGGTTTTCAGGCAATAGCCAGGTCCCCAGTGATCCTGAAATGGTTTTTACTTTGAAACGCCAGCGGCTGCAGGCCATCCGCCAGGCCACCGAGGAGGACAGTCACGTGGTAACAGCTCCCTCCTGACTACCTCCCGGCTGATGGCGACTGGAACGCACATTTCCATCTCAGAGAGGTTAACATGGTGGGGAAGAGGGTGCATCTCAGAATATATAACATAGGGCGTAACGTCCCTCCTAGGATGATAGTAAGGTAGCGGAGAGAGGGTTCATAAATATTATTGTGGAAACATCATGGAGCCCCCTGACAGCAATAACTATTATTTAGGGAGCACTGACTAATGTGATAAGCTTATTAATTTATGGAGTCGCTTTCATATTAAAATTTTCTGTCATGTATTTTTTTCCTTTTTTATTGAGGTATGATTTCTATCCGATGGAAGGCGTAGAGCTTAAGTGGCCAATAGTATGAATTTTGACACCTGTTATTTGCAACCCTATGAAGATATTTTTATTCCTCCAGAAACATCACCCCGGTGCCCCTTCCCGGTCATCACCCCCCTTCCCCAGCCAGCCTCCATTCTGGTATCTTTCACCATGGATCGGTTTTGCCTGTGCTAGAACGTAGAGTGGATTCATGTGGTATGCATTCTTCCATGTTTTTTGTTTTGTTTTTGTTTTGTTTTGTTTTTTGAGATACCTCCATGTCACTGTGTATATGAAGAGCTTTCCTGTGGCTGACTATTCTTCCATTGTGTGGATGGGCGCATGTTTCTGCTTTTCTCCCCTTGGGGGCCATTTAGACTGTTTCATCTGGGCTATCATGAGTAAAGCCACAGTGAACATTTGAGTACAACTATTTTTTGATTACATGTTCTCATTTCTCCTGGGCAAATACCTGGAAGTAGAATTTTTGGGTCCAAGGACAGGTGTGTATTTAACTTTATAAGAAACACAGAGAAGTCTTCTCAAGGTGGTTTTGCCATCGACACTCTCATTACGTACGAGAGCTCCGCATCCTTGCCAGCTAGACAGCTGTAGTCTGTTCATTGGAGCCATTTGAAGGGTTTTGTCATGGAATCCCTATGGCTTTAATTTGTATTTTTCTGGTAACTAATAACCACCAACATGCTTTCGTATCATCACCAGCCAGTTGCATATCTTGCACTGTGAAATGCCTGTTAAATCAGTTGCCCATTTTTTAGTGGGGTCATTGGGGTTTTAATTATTGGGTTATAGGATTTGACTCGCTTGTCCGATTTTTGTATTACAAATATTTTCTCCCAGTCTGTGACTTGCCTTTTCATTTTCTTAGTGATCTTTTTTTGATGAGTAGAGGTTTCTAATGGTGATGAAGTCCATTTATCTATTTTTCGTTGTTGTTAGTGTTTTCTGGGTTCTAACCAAAGTTTTGCTCATTCCAAAGTTAGAAAAATATTCTGTACTTTCTTCTACGAGCTTTATAGTTTTCGCTACGACACGTAGGTCTGTGATCCATTTCTAATTAAATTTTGTGTATGGTTTGACGTATGGGTCAAAGCTAATGTTTCCCCATGTCAGTAGCTAGTTGTTCCATTACCATTTGTTGCAAAAATAGCTGACCCGTGAACAATGTGGGGGTCGGGGGGCCAGCCCCCCACGCAGTCAAAAATCTGAGTTTAACTTTCGATGCCCCTACGATGGAGCTGCTTGTGACCTGTTGACCAAAAGCCTTACCAATAACAGAAAGGGTTGATTAACGCATATTTTGTATGTTACACATGTTACCTACTGTATTCTTACAACAAAGTAAGGTAGAGAAAGGAAAATATTAAGCAAAACCATAAGGAAGAGAAAATATATTTATAGTACCAATACTGTATTTATAAGAAAAACACCACGAACACATGGACACACATCTTTCAAACCTGCAGGGTTCAAGGGTCAGTTGTACTCTCTTTTCCTCATTGACTTGCTTTAGCCCTTTGGTTGAAAATCAATTGACCCTGTGAGTGTAGTCTACTCCTGGACTGTCTATTCTATTCCATTGATCTGTTTATCTATTTATCTGTATCCCGGTGTCATCATCTGTAGCTTCAACATTAGTTTGAAATCAAGTAATACATGTTCTCTTCGTTCTACCTTACAAGGATTTTTTTTTTTTTTTTTGGCTGATCTAGATCTTGTGAGTTTTCTTTTATAATTTAGAATAAGCTTGTTGGTTTTTCCAAAAGACTTTGTTTGGGATTGTATTGAATGAATGGATGATTTTTTTTTGAATAGATGAATTTGAGGAAGATAGAAATGTTAAAAATATTCAGTTTTCCTATATATATATATAATATATATATATATATAGTATTCTGTCTTTCTCATTACTTAAGTCTTTTTAAATTTCTTTCAGAAAGTTTTAAAAATGGTTTTCTGTGTGGAGGTCTTACACATGTTTCTTTAAATTTATCCCTCAGTATTTTGAGTTTTAAAATATCTTATAAATGGTATTAAAAATTTCATCTTCTTCTGATTTGCTGTTGATATTTAGAAATACAATTGCTTTTTGTATTTTGCCCTTGTATCCTGCAACCTTGCTAGATTGAATGCATGACATATTTTGCTTAGTGCTTTACAGAATTTCATGTTCATTCTTGAAGCCACCTGTGTGGAAGTGTGAGTACAATCATATTGTATAAGAAGTTTGCCCTGCCATTACATACATTAATTTCTTTGCTCAAGGTCATGTAGGTTGAGTAACAGGAGGACTAAGATTTGAATTTAGGTCTAGTCTGACCCCAGTGGCTAGTCCTTTTCCACTCCACTATAATATTTCACCTCTTTGGCATTTGGATATTTGAATGGAGTCATACCACGTGGTTTCCAGGGATTTCACTTGGACACTTTTGTGTCATTGTGTTTCACAAGGATGTGAAATTGGCTAACGGAAGCTTTTAAAGCAGGCCTAACAAAAACGAGGTGACAAAGAGACACTGGAGGACCGTCAGTGTTTTTCCACGGAAGACTATTCATGCAGCTGGATGCATTTGCAAAGCTCAGCCCTCTTTCTCCATACTGTTGGTGCACATTAGCTGTTGCTAGATCTCCCGCGTGTGGGGATGTTGTCAAACTTGTTTTCCCTCCTTCTCTCTTGCAATGTGCTGCAGGAAACCATTTCTCTACAGCCAAGGAACTCGCAGAGGAGATTAGATCATTAACATCAGAAAGGGAAGGGCTGGAGGGACTCCTGGATAAGCTTCGGGTGCTGAGTTCCAGTAATGTCCAAAAGCTGGGCAGCGTTAAGGAAGATTACGGCAGACTGAGAAGAGAGCTGGACCAGAGGGAGACTGCCCACGGTAAGTAGTCACAACTGTTGCCTGGTAAAATATTCATGCCGTTGATTGTCCTGTGTGGCCAGGCAGGATGTTCTGTGCCTCATGTGAACGTCACTGTGAAGGGCGTCCTGGAGCACGCGACACTTTTCCTGGAGGATTTTGTTTTTGGCAGGAGCCTTGGCAAATGGGGTAGAATTACTCGTCAGGTTTCGTTTTGCTATTCACACGTGATGTCTTTTCTTTTTCTGTCTTTTCTCCCCCTCCTCTACCCTGGATTTGCTAATGGCCTTGTGATTATTTAGAGCAATCGCTTCAAGGGAGAGACCCTTGGCACAGGTCTTGAGAATTTTCTCTGTTTGACAATCATGTTCCTTTTGTTCCTTGGCTCAGTCTTCTGGCTTGCGCGATCACAGACGAGAGCCGGCTGACTCAGAAAACTGAATAAAGACCACGGAGTGGCTCTTCTATGTGTGAGTTTTTCCTGAGAGCTTCTTTCTGCAGGAAGAATGATGTAGGAGAGGCCGATGCTGCCTTCACGTGTCTTAGACTCAGATTTTGCTGGAAGTCTCTGCCTGTCTGAGCAGTTACCGGACTCTTGTGTTCTTTTCCATTCCTGTTGTTGAGAGTAGCTGAGGTCACCTTGAGGTTTGCTTCCTAAGGGACAAGTCTTAGAAGACGTTTGTTCAATCTCCATTGATAAAGTAAAAACTTACTGCTTTGAAAAAAATGTAAAGAATTTACAGTGATTCAGTTTCTAATCTGAAGAACGAAATCCTGAGAAATAAATGCAGATTTAAAAAATATGTTAGATGCTGGAACACGTTTTTTTCCTGGTAAAGTGAGAAGAAGAATATCCAGCTCATAGGCTAATTAAGCGATACAGATTGAGGTAACTTACAAAGATTTCAAGGTGTGTGTGCACTTGTGTGTGTCTGCTCTCTTGCATTTCTTCTAGAAGTAGAAGCTGCTGGAGGTTAGAGGTCATACATAGTATATCATGGTCCCTAATAAATGCCGTTTACTAGGAAAGTGAAAGACCTATCTACTAATAAGTAATTATATTTACAAAACATTCTTATTTAAAAAGAATGGGTTGTGAGGTAGCCGCATTTGAAATATGGCTATTTGAAAATACTCCACAGATTGAAGTAAAGGAAGATTAGTATTCAAAACCAAATAAAGAAATATGAAATTAGTTAGCAGAAATTAAGTGTCTTTTCACTATGAATAAATTTTGTTCGAAAGCCTTACTCAACTGTAAGAAGAGGTTTCAGTTATTGGAATCACAGATAGGACGTTCAGTTGCTATGGTGTCTTATTTGCAATGGGCAGGCCTGACTTAGCTAAACAGCCGAGAGCTTCTTCTCTTTCTTTCCCTGCTTCTGTAGGTCAAGGCTTCTTTTTTGTCGAAGATATAGAGACGGTACATTTGAGTCTGACTATATAACTAGGGTGTTGAGGGATAACAACGCTTTTTCCCAAGATGCGATGGTGTGCTTTATGAAGTCACGATAGGAACAATCGTTGGCTATTTTAAATGCATTTTAGCTATAGGCTTTTTAAATGTATGAACAGTAAAACTATGACATTTCTCGTGTTTTCACTATATAACTTTTGGCACAATATGGAGGAATCTATAGTATCTAAGAGTAAAGAAGATGTCAACCAACTGGGACAAATTTAGTCCAGCAAGATCTTCATTTGAAGAGTTGAGCTCTTGAAAGCCATAAATACCTCTTAAAAAGAAAAAAAGCTATGTAGTGTTTTTTGAATCTTACCCTTGTCACTTTGCTAAGTATTTTCAAAATGATGAATAAAACATAAACAAATGGAATGAGAGATTGTTACCATCAATGACTGTGGGCCACAGACGGCTCGTTACTGGTGTGAGTGCGTTCTTTGTGTCTTAGACTCGGATTTTGCTGGATCAGCTACCCTTTTTCCGATGCTTTAGGCTAAAGGTAATTCTTAACCAATCGGAGGTGACTTGGCATCAGGTCAACCAAATTAATGACCTTGGGTTGATGAGAGTAATGGGAGAAAAATAAACAAATTAATAAATAACGAGTTCCTTAGTAGATTGAAGCTTTTTCTCTATTGAAACGCAATAAAACTAGGCCAAAGTCCATAGTCTGCCATTTGTTGGCTTTTGAGAATTAAAGATTTAGAGGGAGCTCTAAATGTGAAGCTTTAAATGTAGAGCAAATACAAAGGACTAGTATGCCCGTGCGTGTATGTACCATGAACTGACTCTTCTTATCCTTAGTTAAGTTGTCTTAAAATAAGACTATTGAAGAAATAAGCAATATGTAGAATTCCTTAAAAAACTGGATTTTGGTTTCCAGCAATAGTTGCAGGATGTGGCACACGGGAAGAAGGTAATTTGGGAATGGATAGGCAACTCTGTGATGGTCAGGGACTCACCCTCTTCTATTTTGTTCATCTGTGTCCTTCGACAGGTGACATTTGGTCCAAGATGGCGGACCCAGCCACACGTATGTCCAAGTCCAGCCAGGGGTTCTGATTCTATAGCAGAAGGAGAGATTTGCAGTTTTCGGGGGCAATTAGCAGTATCTCTCATACAGAGAACTCTTATCAATGGGAAGTGCTTTGTTCATCATCTACAATATTATTATATCTTCTGTGACTGGCTCGATTGAGGTCAAAGAAAAACACTGTCCTTATGTTTCATTTGTTTTGTCACCGTGTCCAGCATGGTGTCTTTGAAAATAGTAAATATACCGTAAATATTTGTTCATTTATTGGGACCAGATGTTAGCATGAAACGTTCCTTTATTTCCATATTATTCCTTTACTCCTCTACTTTGAATTACAGACCCAGACCTTGGATCTTCTTCTTCTTCCTTTTAATTCTTTAAGTTCATCTTCTAATTTAGTGGGACCAGAGGTAGTTGGATTGTCTTTTGTGGAAGGTGCTTGAGTTGTCTAAGAGGGATATTCATATTGGGGCGTCAGCAGACAGAACAAAATGATGAAAAAGTTCTGAAATGTGCCAGAGTAATCAAGGGCAAAGGGGGACAGAAATCATCACTGAATCCATTGACTTTGTCACAGTGACACACAGTCTCTGTGAAGAAGCAAGAAGGAGGTGTGTTGTAACCTATGTCAGCTCTTCTTAAGACTTCAGGAGAACGCATTTGAATTCTGAGCAACTTTGAGTACAGTGAAATAGAATGAAAAGCTTTCAACCCCTGAATTATGGAGATTAACTATAAACCTTTAATTATTGTGGATTTCTATTTTTTTTTTAAGGAAGGCTGGGATAAAATTAAAAAAAAACAACAGCAGCAAGACGGTACCTTTTTTAGTTTGCTACATCTGCTTTTCAGCCAAAAGACAACCCTGAGAAATATATAACTTTTTCCATCCCTTGTGTGTAAGTTGGTAATCTGTATTGTACTTTATTAATATTGTTGATTTTGCACTATAACTCAGATATAAAGGAAGCAGACGTCAAGGGGAGAGATTTAATCACAGAATAATCAGGGCTAGAATTTTAAATAGGACATCATTAGCATGTTAATGAATTTCCCCACTTTTTGCCAGCTGCCTGAATAGAAAAGATACTGCAGATGTAGCTCAAAAATCTGGCAGGGTCTGTGGCCCACTGAGCTGTCAGGAATTCGTGTAGAGGATCCGTAAAGTACGTAAAGGGATTCTCTGCGCGGCTTTCAAATGGCAGGATTTCGTTTTTCCTGGGAGTGTGGGCTGGCTGTGTTCAGCTTTAACTCATTTGCCTTTCAATGAGTAAGAACAAGTGCAGGGCAGATACGGAGCAGTTTTTAAGTGTAATTAAGTTGGAGGAGAGTCAATTTTTCAGTTATGGTTTGGGGCTAGTTCGGTACTTCCCCATTATCCACAGTTTTGCTTTCTACTGTCTCGGCTGCCCACCGTCAACCCCCGTCAGGAAGATGGTCCCCCGATGAATCCTGTAAAGGTCGCGTAGTAGCCTGTCTCCGTGTCACAACGCCCACATCGCACACCTCGCTTCATCCCATCACATAGGCATTTTATCCTCTCACATCATCACAAGAAGGGCGAGTAGAGCACAAGGTATTTTTTTTTTTTAAAGATTTGTTTATTTGACAGAGAGAGAGAGATCACAAGTAGGCAGAGAGGCAGGCAGAGAGAGAGGGGGAAGCAGGCTCCCTGCCGAGCAGAGAGCCCGATGTGGGGCTCGATCCCAGGACCCTGAGATCATGACCCGAGCCAAAGGCAGAGGCTTTAACCCACTGAGCCACCCAGGCGCCCCGAGCACAAGGTGTTTTGAAAGAAAGAGCAAGACCACATTCACAAAAGTTTTATTACAGTGTAATTGTTGTGTTTTATCATTGGTGATTGTTGTTCATCCCTTACGTGCCCAATTTGTAAGTTAAACTTTATCCATAGGTGTATATGTACCATAAACACAGAACACATAGGGCTCAGTACTCTGTGGTTTCAGGCATCCACGAGGGTCTTGGAAGCAACCTCTGTGCATAAGGGAGAACTACTATACCTGCCTCTTGCTTTAGATTAGAAAGGCTATAGGTCCACGCCGACGTCATCTTGACCTGACTTTTGGACTGCCTCCTAACTTCTGAGCTGGAAAGAGCTGGTGAGAGAAAGTATGACATGTCTCTCTAGTGAGACATGCGTTCCTTTAACTCTGATAGTCCACAGGTGAAGCTTCCTTTAGAAGTCACCGCACACCCACTAGGAAAAGACCTTCAGTCTGGAGGTCCCATCCTTTAAAGTTCTGCATAAGTAGGCAGTCATTCCCTTTCCACATTTACCAGATGTATTTAGAAGAAACTTCCAAGAAAAATTAGAAGAATAGACTTTGTATGCCTTTGTGTGTGTGTGTGTGTGTGTGTGTGTGTGTGTGTGTGTGTAGGAAATGGAGAAATGGAAAACATATATAATGGGGATATAAACGACGCAATTAACAAACAAAAATAGAATTTGAAAGTCGAAATGGACGAAAAGACAATGACAAATATTAATTATTCTGGCTGAGAATTTGATGTGATTACGGGCTTCCTAGGAACCAGAGCAAAAAAGAGAACTGAAGTGTCATCCGTCTTCCTCAAAAGCAGCTAAAAGCACCAGGTTTTCAGGAATGTGGAGTGGTGTTAAATTCTTAAAGGCATTTTTTTTTTTTTTTTGAGAGAGAGAGAGGAAGAGAGGGAGAGCGCGTGTGCGGCGAGTGGGGGAGGGGAATATCAGAGGGGGAGGGAGAGAAAGAGAATCTCAAGCTCCTGATACAGGGCTCGATCTCACAACCTGAGATCATGACATGAGCTGAAATCAAGAGTTGGATGCTTAACTGACTGAACCACCCAGGCGCTCCTTGAAAGTTGTTTTTTTTTTTTTTTTGAGAGCGTACTGGAAAGTCCTCGTAGACAGATTCATACCAAACGCATAAGCACCCTCCACGTGGCTGTTACCAACTCCTCCTGGAGAGGGGACGCCTTCAAAGCAGGAGTTCATGGACAGACTGAAATGTATACGTACCTTAGATGTGTGGGTGTGTACATATTTTGCCACAAAAATTTTGATCCAGTGTTTCACCCAAAAGGGATTTGGAAAAAAGCCATTGTAAAACCTCTCACATTTTTAAGAAACACGTGAAATGATGATAATACCATGAGAACGAATCAGTAAGGGCTTAGGCTAATTACGCTTACATATGGAAACTTCCAGTGATCTGACACGATTCAGATGTGAGACTAGAAACGCAGGAGAGTGGCCAGGGATCATATTCTGTAGAATGTTCACCAAATGTCCCTTCTTCCCGCTGAGCTTTGAGGAAGGTCTGCATTGCAGACAGTTTTCTCCCTTGCGCTCAGCACAGCGATCGAGCTCTTGATGACTGAGGACTAAGCCGTTTGTCTTGGAACCAGAGGTGTGTTGTAGATTCTGTATGTGGCAGAACTTAGATTGTTACACGGGGGATATCCCTAATGGCGTCTGCCTTTTTTTTTTTTTAAAGATTTTATTTATTTATTTGAGAGAGAGAGAAAGTGAGAGAGAGCATGAGAGGAGAGAAGGTCAGAGGGAGAAGCAGACTTCCCGCGGAGCCGGGAGCCCGATATGGGACTCGATCCCGGGACTCCAGGATCATGACCTGAGCCGAAGGCAGTCGCCCAACCAACTGAGCCACCCAGGCGCCCTGCCTTTCTAAATTAGAAATCTTTGTTTAGATTTAAGAACACAGGGGCGCCTGGGTGGCTCCGTGGGTTAAAGCCTCTGCCTTTGGCTCAGGTCATGATTCTAGGGTCCTGGGATCGAGCCCCACATGGGGGGGGAGGGGGGGGTCTTTGCTCAGCAGGGAGTCTGCTTCCCCCTCTCTCTCTCTCTCTCTGCCTGCCTCTCTGCCTACTTGTGATCTCTCTCTCTCTGTCAAATAAATAAATAAAATCTTAAAAAAAAAGATTTAAGAACACAGATGATAATGAACTTTGGAAGAAGAATTTCTTTTAAAAAATGCCATAGTCTTTCTCTCTCAGGTTTTTCCATGGACTGAACTTTTATGTCTCTATTTATCATTGATTGATGTTATTAATAAAATTATGATTTCATCAGTTAAATATATATTTGCAAATATATATATCATATATTTCATATATATAACATATATATGTTATATATATAACATATATATCATATATTATATATATACATATAACATATATATATCATATATATCATATATATATATTTGCTGATATATATAAATATATATCAGCAAATATATATATATTTGCATTTTAAACTTCTCTCCATTTTTTTTTCCTTTTCTACTTATATCCTTGCATCTCACTTAGTGTGGTTATTTTTCTGCCACCACGTTTGCCTGTGAATTTCTGCACTTGACATTTGCAGTGAACTTCCTCCCTCTTTTATCAAAAAGTTGTGATAATTCCTTTGGGAGGCCTCTCCCCAGCAGTGTAAAAAGCCTGTGTTCAGATGTAGGAGGCCTTAGTTTCATCTCCCTTCTATTGCTCGCTCATCCTCTGTGCGGCTCCTGGCTTAGAGAGCCGTCGCAACGGGAGGCTTGATGAATGACTGATCTTGAGCAGGGCACCGTGTGTCTTCAGTCCTCAGTCGCTTCCCGGACAGCGTAGCATTTTCCTCTATCCGTGCATCATTTCTCTGAGCATTTATTGAGCACTCACAGTATGCCAGGCTCTGTGTTAGGCCTTCCGGGGGTCCAGAGTGAATCACACAGTCCCTGAGGCCACCAAAGTCCCCATTTACTAGTCCCTCTGGTCTCACGTTCCCACAGTTGCCTCCATACTTAGTTCATTCCCTTGCCCTCTGCCATTTCTGGGTGAGCTTGTAGAAGTCCTTCCTTGTTACTATCTTTTCCGCCTGTCTCCCTGTCTGCTTTCTGCACTCCCTCGCCAGTACTTCAGTCACATAACCCCGAGGTGGGAAGGCAATGATGATTTTAATTGTATTTCATACCTAATTGCCATGCCCAGTTTTTTTGGATATGCTGAGTGCGGGGGAGGGGCAGGATTCGGGGTGACAGGGTGGGTGCGTGACTCTGAAGTATTTAGTGGGTCATTCTTGGGAACAGCATCCTTCCTTGTCTTTCTCGATCTCATCTGGATTCTGGGCTTTTGATGACATTTGTTCACACATGCACGGGTGTACACACACACACACACACACACTCATGCTCATACACTCCCTCCCGAAGATTAGGCCGGGAACAGTGGTAGGGGGAAGGGGGTGGTGATCTCTGGAGGAGGGTCTGTGGCCTGTGGTTGGGTGAGAGCTGCTTTGTCGTGTGAGGCCGCACCACGGGCTGCAGAGCGCTTCCCATCTGGGTCCTTGTCTTCTGTGCAACTCTTCCTCCCGCCCCTGTTTTTATTTTATTTATTTGTTTGTTTATTTATTTGTTAAGATTTTATTTATTTATTTGAGAGACAGAGAAAGTGCGAGAGAGCATGAGAGGAGAGAAGGTCAGAGGGAGAAGCAGACTCCCCGTGGAGCTGGGAGCCCGAGGTGGGACTCGATCCCGGAACTCAAGGATCACGACCCGAGCCGAAGGCAGTTGCTCAACCAACTGAGCCACCCAGGCGCCCCGGCCCCTGTTTTTGAACGTCCTTGGGGGGGAGTGGTGGCCCCCTCAGTAACTGAACAACTTCAGCGTTACGTTAGGACTTGAAAACATACCGTTCTTATTATGGTTATTAGTGTTAGTAGAACTCAATTCTAAGGTATTCGTGCAGGTTTTCCTATTACCTTTTACAGAGATCCTTATAGGTTTAGAAATGAGTTCCTTTGCTCTCTCATCGTATATATCCAGCATGTGTTTATTGCACCCCTTGCTGTGTGTGCAGATTAGCTGCGGCCGTTGGGGATTTACCACATTCTTGCAGAGGAAGGAGTGATCCCTGCACATTGTCACATTCTCTTCAGTCATAAATGTGGATTGCTTTCCTTTTTGTTCTTAAGCCCTTCCTCCGCGCCAGGCTCCAAGCCGAGTCTCGATGCCTATTTAGCTGCCTAATCCTCTGGAAAGTGTGAGGCCAGCTCCCGCACCGTCTCCGTTTTATAGATGAAGATGCTGAGGCTGAGAGGGGGTCAGAGCTTTGTCAGGGGCCCGTGGACAGGAGGGAGAGGAGCTAGGATTTGAATCCTTTTTGTCTGCAGGTTAATGTTCCTCATGACCTTGACTCATCACACGACCATCTCTACGCATCCCTCAACCTCACCACCCCCATGTGAATCCTGCCCTCATGGTCGTGACTATGAAAACAAAGCCCACTGAAAACCATCTCTTGAGGATGTTGCGTACCCTGAAAAGATAGGTGTTTTTTTTTCCCCCTCACTTTTGAAATTTCTGAGTAGGCTCTCTGCACTTCATACCCGAAATGATGACCTGTGTTCTGCAACTTCCTGATACCAGATGGGTCATTTCACTCGATAGGAGGTCCTGGAAGTTATCACCTTACAATGATGACGTATTTTGTATAAAAACCGAAATCCTTTGGTGTGGAAGGGGCCCTGCGTTCTACAAAAGTAGGGGAAAAAAGTTGAACTAGCACAATTTACTTGGGTACACATTTGTTAACTTCAAACCACGTTTTGACGTTTTCAAAGAACCGTTGTGAGTTCCGGTTCCTGTCCTAAAAGGCGTAAATGTCAGCATTTTCCTCTGTGTTCTTGTAAGCGCAGGCCTTCACAAGTAGGTTGACATACTCTCCAGGGTTTCTGGTGGAGGACTCTACTGCAAGTCCCGTTGGCCTGGGAATTTACTGCTATGCCATCCTGTGGATGTCAGGAAGTTCACCTTGCAGAATGTGATGGTCTTCTCCCTAAGCTTCTTTGAGTGAGTTTTTGCACTTGAAATAAAGCATTTAACCTATCCTGTAATTCAGGGCTCTGGGGGAACTAGGACTGATTTTTTTTCTTCAGTGGAGTCCAATTTTTGTGAGGTTTTCCCGAATTCAGTTTTGCTCTGACATGTTTTAGGCTGTCACACATTTTTCCAGTGATTAAATCTGTATAAAATCTCTTCCTCTTCGACATTGCCATGAGTCATGGCCTCCTGCCATTTTCCCCGGCTACTTGCTCTTCTTTGAAGCTGCCATATGTTTAGCAACCCAAGAGAGAATACTTTTTCTGAGAGGCCATTATTTGTTGTTAATTTGATTTTTCAGGTTTTCTTAGCTCTTGTAAAAGAGAGGGGGCGTGCTGATCCACATTTCCCCGATGGCTTTGTTACTCCACTGTGTGCTGCCCTGGGCCCACCCCACTTTTGTATTTGGAGATAGCCATCCCGTCTCATCTCCTTTCCCTCAGGTTTTTAGACAACTGGGGAGGGTTGGATCACCATGGACAACCCTAAGCGAATGCACCAACGTTTAATATTTACAGTGTGGCAGAAACCATCGAGCGTTGTGTAAAGATCCACTGATTTGACAGCATCAAACATTTATAAACCAGATATGTTTCTATTTTATGTGTCCCCCTGGTTACAGAATGTGATTGTATTTTTGTCCCTGACATTATACTTTCCAAAGTCTTCATAACTCATTAACAACTGGTTGCATACTTTGCTTTGAGATTTAATTATAAGCAAACTTTTAAATTCTCCTTTTATTTACCAATATGATGTTTAACTTTTGGTTATTTTAGCCTATTTTGAACATCTCCCTTTTATATGTGTGACTGTGACTGCTTTACACTTCATGTATCTCCAAATGTTCTATTACCCTTCCCTAAGAAAGAACCTAATGCAAATATACTGTGATTTCAGGGTGTACTTAATGAAAGGAAGCGCGGCCCGGCTCAGACAAGGTAACTGCAGTATTGAGCTTTTTTTTTTTTTTTAACTCTGTATGTGACCCAGCATTTGACTTTGGTCCATGTGTCCCAATTGTATTAGCAGGACAGAAAATTAGAATTTGGCAAATGTCTGGACTTGCCTTTCATTGAACCCCGTTTTTCCCCCCAGAGACTGAGGAACAGTAGATGCTGAATACCAGACTCCATGTCTGCCCAGAGAAGGGCACCAAACACTGAAATTCCCTAGTGGTCTGGAATCCTAGCAACGCATCAACCTTTGGAGGCCAAGTAATTTCCCCTATGGATTATAGAAGAATCCTTTCAAGGTGAAGCTTATAAGATTCCTGGGGTTACTCTAGTGGTTTAAATTTTTTTTAGATTTATTCCATAAAATAGCATAAGAATAAAACACATATTCAAAGCCAAAAAGAAAAATGTCCACCATAGAGCATCCATGACGGAGCTCCTGGTTTCATTTTTAGTGTCGCCCCGATGTCTGAAGCGTGTGCACACCTTTTACACACTGTGTGTTCGCTCCCTGCCATTAGGCTTATATGGCAGTAAGGAAAGCATCATCACATCACTCACGCCTCGCAACTGTGTGTTGCAATAAATTTGTCACCCCCCCATTCTCCAGATGCTGACACTGAGGCCCAGGGAGCCGAGGGAGTTGTAGGGTGGGAAGTGAAGAGCTAGAATGGGACTCAGACCCTCTGGCTCCAGAGCCGTGCTCCTCGTCACACACTTACATTTCCCGCTGCGACATAGCATTCCAGTTTACTATTTATGGTCTTTATAACATTCCAAGACTCAATATACCATGATTTGCTTAGCCCTTATCTTGATGTGTTTCATGATCATTTTTATGAATTCCTATCTAAAGATGAAGTGCCTGGGGCGCCTGGGTGGCTCAGTGGGTTGAAGCCTCTGCCTTCGGCTCAGGTCATGATCTCAGGGTCCTGGGATCGAGCCCCACATCGGGCTCTCTGCTCAGCGGGGAGCCTGCTTCTGCCTCTCTCTCTGCCTGCCTCTCTGCCTGCTTGTGATCTCTCTCTCTCTGTCAAATAAATAAATAAATATTTAAAAAAAATTATTAGTATAACAACAATAGTTAGATAGTATTTAGTTCATGCCTTATTCTTGCATACACTTGACCATTTGCAAGACTGACCTTGCTTCTTTTTGAGCCTTTATAATGTTTTTCATAGTTTCTTGTCCATGCACTTTGTCTATTCTTGGGGGAATGGGAAGGGAACTGGATAGTTTCCTCATCTTTTATAATAATAAGCATAATTTTTCCTTTGTGTGTATGCACATACGTGAAACTAGCCCCTTATCATAATTAGTAACAGAGCAAGAAAAGAAATTTTTGTCAACAATGATACCATGTTGAGTTGATAAATTATGAAACTTCTTAAGGCATCAGGGTGCAAATAATGTCACAAACAGCGACAGAGACAGGTCCTTCCCCAGGAAAGGCGGTCTATCTCCACTCTACACATTAATATTCATTGGGCCTGGCCTTTCAAGCATATGCGACATTTAGGGAACTGCCACAATTGGGACCGCAATGAACCGGCTTCACTTTTTACAAGGAATCTGGGGAAGGCATTGTTTTTCATGTTTGCATCCATTAAAATACACAAACTGAGAGAAATGCACAGCTTCCTACCCACCTTCTTCCTTTATCTTTGTGATGCTCACTATCTTTGACTTTTTTTTTTAAGATTTATTTATTTATTTGAGAGAGAGAGAGAGTGTGCATGAGCAGGGGGAGGGGCAGAAAGAGAGAGGGAGAGAGAATTCCAGGTGGAACCTGTGCCGAGCACAGAGCCTGACAAGGGGCTCGATCTCATGACCTTGAGATCATAACCTGAGTGGAAACCAAGAGTCCAATGCTTAACTGAGTGCACCGCCCAAGCACCCCTGCCTTTTTTTTTTTTTTTTAATTTTCTGTCTTCTTAAATAGATCCTTTAGAAAAATAGCTCCTACCTGTAGGGATTTTTCCCTCTAAAGCATGCTGTTAATTCACAGACTGAAGGAGAGTGTCTGTCTACAATGTGTGTGGCCGCTAACACTTAGTTTGAGGGCGAGAGCTAAAGGACATGGCAGAAAAAGGACCTTCCTGTCCTGGAAAAATGCCAGATGGGGTGACCTTTTACATCGTCCCCAGCTTTTCATGGAGAGCAGTTGCGTTGGCCAGGGCTCCCTCCCTTTCTCTCCTCAGACAGTAAGCGGTGTTGGGTATTAAGTCGAAGATCCTTTTCCGGGGATGATGTGTAAATTACTATGATCTGCGCTTCGAGGAGGCACCTTCATGTCTGTTGGAGCTTTTGGGCATCAGATGTTCCCACCTCTCAGACCACGTCTTCCCACGGCTTTCTGCTGCTCTCCATTGGCTTCCCCGTGCTTTTCTGGTTTCTTCCCTCCACCTCTGGAATATCCCAGGCCCTTATCCACCCATCCGCCCACTCCCTGCATTCCTTCTAAACTTCACCTTGATGGCTCCCTCTGACCCTCTGAACTTCCCACGATCTCCATGTGCTCTGGATGAAGTAATGTGTATCCTCCCCACCCTCTCCCCAGAACTGGCTCCCCGTGACATCTGTGTCTGGACTCTCCCATGCGTATGTTCCGCCATTTTGTTCTCCCCCTGCCCGGAGCTCAGCCCGACATGGCGAAGGTGATCATTATCCTTTTCTTAACGTTCCATGATTATTCATTTCGTTTTGCCACATTGAGTAGAATATTTAATAGCATCTATGAAGAAGCCTGAAGACTATAAATAAACGCTCTCTCTGGTCTTGAAAGGGTTTTATACAATATAAAATTTAGAGCACATTTTTCTCAGGAGCCCTGACATTAATATTCATCATGAGCCCCAGAGTAGAAGCTATTCTGCTTTAGCATAATGAAGTTTACCATATGTTTCAAAGTTACTTGCAGTTGTGCTTCTCATAACGACAATTAGAAAGGTCATCTTGTCTTGCCAGGTTCTGTTAGATATATAAACCAGCTCCTGGCTGTCAGGGTGAGATGTGTGAGGGCGCTTGTGTGCAAATACAAGGGGAAGCCATGATTCCTCTTATCCCAAAGTGTAGCCGTTCACGTCTAACTACCAGACATGGAACACACTATTCTTTTGACTCAGCATCATATATGGACGTAGAAATTGAGACTCCCAAAGCAAATTCTCCTCTGTGTTCTCCGTGACTAAATTATGACTTGTTTTTTTTTCTTTTTTAACCCCCATCCATTAAGCATGATGTAATAATGGGTCGCCCAAAACACTGGATAGAGAAATTTGCCATAAAGACATTGGCTTGTTTCTGATCTTTTTTTCTGCCTCACTTAAAAAATTATTTATTTGCGTTCATGTGTGGGAAGAGTATCGTATTCAGTTCTCTACATCTGAACTTTGATGAAAGAATAGGAAGAAAGTGAGGAGGTGGTCATGAGTCAGGGTAACAGGTTTCTTACGGAGCTTGTAGAAGGCTAAATCTGCGTTAGCGTCGAAGCAGGTGATCCTTGGAAGCTGATGCTGGAGGACTGTGGTTCTTAATCTGGCTTGGAAACAGCAAGCTAGGTTGCCATAGTTGAAAGAGTAATATATCTTTATGTGTAAATTCCCCTTCATTTCCCTTCCTTCCTTCCTTCCTTCCTTCCTTCCTTCCTTCCTTCCTTCCTTCCTTCCTTCCTTCTCTCCTTCCTTCCTTCTCTCCTTCCTTCCTTCTCTCCTTTCTTCCTTCCTTCCTTTTTCTCCAAGCTTCTTTGCCTGCATTATGACAGGCTAAACTTCTGTATTCAAGTCGTTAGAATTTACAAACATTTATCAATAGGTAGGAAGGACAGGTAAGAACATCTTGGATCCATTAACACATGCATACGGTTTCCCCAGTTTTCAAATTTCTTACTTGGGAGAAAACTGGAGAAGATTCTGTGGCCCATGAAACATCTGATTATTGCCATCTAATACTATCAAATGCTTCAGCTTTAAAAATTAATCTATTTATTGAATGCATATTTATTGCATTGCAGACGGTGCCGAGAGATGCCTCTTCCCAGCCTTTGGGTTGGAGCTCTGATGGCTGCACACCATCCATCTGGAATAGTCTGTGGTCAGATTTGCCAGAGGCACAGAATTAGTGTATGCCTCTATGAGAATTACATGGGTTGAGGGATGAGAATTACATCCCTCAAGGTGCTTTCCAGGCGAGTGAATCGATTTTAATTATTTTTACTATTAAAAATGATCATTCTGAATTGCGAGTGCTAGAAAGAGAGGAATAAACAATTTTAATAGTCCCGTTATACGTAAGAGAAGGAAGAACAAATCACAATGCTTATGTAAACAAGGAAAAGAATGGTAGCATGAATACGAAAAGGGCTGCTTTCTTCCGCTTTTAGGTTCCTCGTTGGCCTAAAGCTGTTAACATTGGGTGTGTGTCCCTGTTGTCATTTTGCATTATAACCCACATGGCGTCTGTTGCTAATGGGGATGGCTGTCGCAGTCTGTCTCCAGAGTTGCGTGTAAGTTTCTATAGTGGCCTGTTTTTGATGCTACATTTGACTCAGTCCAGGATGCCCTTACCTGGAGGTGCTTTGCAGGACATGTCAGCTCAGGGGCAACTCTGGTTCCCGCGGGGCCTGCCTGGGCTCTCACTCCGAAGCCCCACCTGGCACTCGATGCTTCAGTGGGTGTTGGGCAGCTCCTAGGGGCCAGGCACCGGGAAGGAAGGATGGAAAGATCTGGATCCTGTCTCGAGAAGCTGGCAGTCTCCGTTGGGGGAGGCAGGCCTCCGTAGCAAACAGAACTCTGTGTGGGGAGGGAGGAGGTAAAGAAACAAAGGCGAAGAGAGCACAGAGAGGAGGACAGCTAAGTGTGCCCTGAAAGAACCCGGGACCACTTCACCGAGGAGGCAAGGCGTGGGCTGCGGCTTGAAGGCGGATGAGGACGGAGGTGCCGGAGGCCGCTAGGCTGGAGGAGAGCGTGGCTCCGAGGTCAGGGGGGCAGGCACGTTGGGGGCGTGATGAGAGCAGGGGCCACAGCCCAGCCCTGCCACATAGCCGTTGCACGACTGTGGATAAGGCTTCCGATCTCTCTGAGCACCCCTGTCCCCCTCTGTCCCAGGTATGTGACCGCCTTCCTGTAACGGCACAGAGCTGTGAGAGGATGAAATGAGATGACCCATGGGACAGACACGGCTTGGCCCCTGGCTTGAAATAGGACTCGGTTAACCTCACTGAACGTTATTATTGATCTGGCCGGTAGTAGGTCCGATAATAGGTCCGCTGATAAGGGTCCAAGAGTGGGAAGGGCAGAGGGTGAGGCTGAAGAAGTAGGGAAGAACCAGCCCACGAGAGGCCCCTTTGCCGTGCTGGCGTTGTCAAGGTTTTGTGAGGGTGGTGGTTAGTCACTGAAGAAACCTGGTTCCTGTGACCTTAACCTACCCTGCACATTCTTACTTCATAAAATAGATGACTACCTGCAATCTTACATCAGTGCACCAGTGTTTCTCTCTTAAAAAATGTGACCTATGAAGGCTAGGTAAAAAGTACGGGTGACGTCAGGTGCTGGAGAGAAGGTGGGACAACGAGATTGCCGGTGGGTGTAAACGGTAGAGTCATGCCAGAGAACAGTTTGTCAGTTTCTCATAAACTTGAACATGCAGTTGCCATGGTGACCCAGCGATTCCATTCCTAGATATTTATTTATCCTAGAGAAATAGTTGTGCCCACCCAAAAATGTGGAACGAATGTTTATAGCAGCACTATTCATAATCACCCAAAACTGGAGAAGCCCGGCGTCCTTCAGTGGGTGACGGGAATAGCAGGTTGTTGGACATCCACGGAGTGGAATAGTACGCAGCAATAAAAAGGATCGGTTATTAATATACACAGCTTCATTGGATGCATCGCAAAATGCATCATGCTGAATCGAAGAAGACAGACACGAAAGGCTTGATTCTGCGTGATTCAATTCATTTAACACTAGAAAAGGCAGACCTCTAGGGACATGGCTAGAGGGTTGGGGGAGGGTCTGACTCCAAAGGGGCAGCAACGAGGGAATTCCTTGGGGGGTGTCAAGATTGTTCTGTATCCTGCTTGTGGTGATGGTTACAAAAATCCATCCATGGTATTAAAACCCATAGAGCTATCTACCGAAAGGGAAGAAAAGGAAGAGTAAATTTTACTGTATGTATATGGAAAAGAAAGAGTTTAAAAAACTCTAAAATTTATAGCTCAGATCTTACGTGCTTTACCCATTTGATCTCATTTAAGCCTCTGCTAGCCCTGGGAGGTTAATGTTACTATTTTTCTCTAGTGTTATATTATCTACTACTGTTAGTATTGACTGTGTTGATATTTCACAAGGTTTGGTCCAAGGTTGCAGAGCCTGGCACAAGCCAGGTGTGTGTCACACTCGAGGCCCGCAGGATCGCATGCCACCCCTCAAGGAGTTGGGGTGGGGGTTGGAGCCCCTTGTCCCCGCCTCTGGTCCAGGCTACTCCCCAGAGTGACCCAGTTCCCCAGCTGATCCGTCCATGTCCGTGGCTCTGTGCATCCTGTAGTTCAAATTCTACAAATGGGCAGAGGTTTTAAACGGTGTTTCGATATGCTTAGTCTCAGAAAGGGAGTTCACTATTGCATATTTTATCCCTAGCTTCTTAACTGGTACTGTTGGCTAAGTTCAATCTGGCTTCTTTTCAAGGAACTACCACTACCTCCCCAGAGGGCTTTTGAATGGTGACACCCCTGAAAACCTTGTTCGGTTTTTGTTCACTTCACGGCTTCAACTTAGTCTCCTTAAATACCGCTCAGGCTGTAACCCAAGGCAGCTCTGTGGCTGAGTAGAGTTGTTGATTAACTAACACACTCAACCTTAGACCACAGGGTAGGAGATAACTCCTTAGAGAGAAAGAGAGCAAGATATTAAATCAAGAGAAACAGTAAAAAAGATGGATGAAATTTAATTCTTTTTTGCATATTTTATGCTTATTTGTTTAAATATCTATTTCCCCAACCACTGTGACACCTTTTTGAGATCATTAATCTTCTGCATCCACCGCCCCCCCCCCCCATCTATGTTTGGCACGTAATGTAGGGGCTTAGTAAAGTCTTGCTGAATTAGGTGAGTCCTGAATTGGAGAGCTGAGTGGAATTGGTGATGTGTAGTCATTCAAAGTAGTATCCTTCTAACAGTCCTGTATTCAGCACATATGATAGCTGATTAACCAATCACCTTTTTTTTTTTTTTAAATTTTATTTATTTATTTGACAGAGAGAGAGATCACAAGTAGGCAGGGAGGCAGGCAGAGAGAGAGGGGGAAGCAGGCTCCCTGCCGAGCAGAGAGCCCAATGCGGGGCTCGATCCCAGGACCCCGAGATCATGACCTGAGCCGAAGGCAGAGGCTTTAACCCACTGAGCCACCCAGGTGCCCCTAACAGTCCTGTATTCAGAATCACCTATGTGCCAAGTCCTGTGTAGGTGCTTTTAGAGATACTATGTGAATTATTACTTTAAAAATCCTCTGAAGCAGATATCCTCCTTCCTGAAGGAGGAAACTGAGGCCAGGAGGGATGAGCTGAACTTCTCACACCAGAGTATGAGTATGAGCTATGTGGTCAGACCCACGCAAATTCGGATCCACATAGTGCCGTATCGTGAAGTGGGACGTGGCATGGGGTAGTTGCTTAACTCCTGCGAGCCTCATTTTCTGCCCAATTTACTCATGTAACGAGTAGTGGATCCACAGTTTATAGGCCCTGAAGCTATTACAATTTGGAGGTAGGGCTCTTGCAAGAAAAAGCACATAAAATTATGAATCAAAATTAGTTATAGGGCTTGGAAGGGACCCACGAGGGTGAGTGGCCCCGAGGCATATGTGGCGTTAGATTTATGGTAAATCTGTCCTTGCTTTCAGCTGATTTTACTGTGGGCCACTAGGTGCCCAGCCCCGGAGATGGAAGAACCGCTGGGAGGGACCAGCAGGAGACAGACTGCACTGCCCTATGACAAGTGCTCCGATGGGCAGGCTTGCGGTGCCAGGGCAAGGTTGCCGGGATCAATGATGTCTAAGCTGTGACTTAGGGCAGGGAAAGGTTAAGACAGAAAAATATGGAAAGCACATTAGAGGCAGAAGAAAGAGCAAGGCATGGAGGTTTAAGGCATTAAGGACAGTCGGAAGTTCAGCGTGCCTGGTTATTTAACGTGGTGGAGGAGCGGAGAGGGCTTCGGTTTCAGAATTAGGGAAGGCCCGCTGGGTTCGTGTACCATCGAAGGAGCTTGGGAATGATAAGAAGAACAACACAAAGCAACTGACTAGCTTCAAGGAGGGGGTGAGTTCATGAGATCCGCACTGAAAGAAGAATGATGAAAAATAAAGCCCACAGTAGGTCCGGCTGCAGACTGCGGAGGGGATCCACACGGGGCATGAAGGCCCTCCTCCTCCTCAGGGAGATGCGTGGGGGGCTGTATCCTGGAGAAGGGTTCGGGGGAAGGTGGCTGGAAACAGGACAGTGGCTGTGAGGAGTAGGTAGAGGGCGGGGATGGTTAGCAGTTAGACCAACAGGGTGTGGCACGGGCTATTGAGAGATGGGAGTGGCAGGATGATGACAAGGGGCCGTTGGCCTTGAAGGTCAGGTTCCTGGCCTGCCTCATGGGTGGGCCGTGTTCGTTGGAATCAAGACTACGAGAACAGCAGATTGGGCAGAGATCGCACGCTTCCTTTTAGCTAGTTGACTTTGCAGATCTTACGTGACATCCAAGTGGAGATGTTCAACGGACAGCCGGTTGTGAAGCTGAGGAAGGAAAGCCGGGTTGTCCGTGTGGGTTTGGGTCGTTATCAGCATGTGGCTGACACAGCCATGGGAACAGAGGAGAGGGCACAGGAAAAGCAAGTGCAGAGAAGAGGAAGCATAAGGGAGGATGCTAGGGAGCATGAACATTAAGGGGGCAGGCAGAGGAAGGGGAGCCACACGGAAGCATGAAGGACTGTGGTCAGAGAAGAGAGAGGACAGGCGAGAGTGGGACATCCTAGAGGCTATGAGGAGCACAGGTCATCTTTATTTGTCTGGGTCCCTTCCGTTAAGGGCTCACTCCTCCCATTTCCTGCATGACCGTGACCATAGCGATCAGCACTGCGGCCATCAGTGTGGCACGTGGCCCAGCGGGGGCAACCACAGAACATTCACGGGCGGCGAGGATTGTTCAGGCGGTGGAAATGGGACCTGACCTGGCCTCCCCCCACCCGGCCTGAGTAAGGGAAGCTGGGAGGATGAATATCTGGGGCTCAGGGGTCATTTTCCTGCCACATGGAAAGGTCACATGCAAACGGAAGCCATGAGGAGACAAGCAGAGTTGAGAGATGGATGGGGAGGGGAGGTGGAGAGTCCTTGCAACTCTAAAGCTCTGGCTCCTTTTATCCACGAATCTGGGCCCTAAACCTTTTCCTGCCTCTGGCCCTGGAATGACCCTATTATCCTTCCCAGTATGAATGCCAGTAGATCCATTTTTGCTTCAGTAGGTCTGAGCGGGGCTGTGATACTTCTTTTTCAGCCTTCCACACGGCAATGAAAGAATTCTGACTAATAGAGAAGCGAAGGGAGGATATTATTTAAGAAAAGGAGAACGGTGATGGCAAGTACCGCAGAGAGAGGAGGTGCCCTGGGGCCTGGGTGGGTCCACGGGCTGCAGAGCATGCCGGGCCAGGGAGAGACACAGGATAGAATCCGATCCACTGGGTGGGCGAGTGAGGAGGAAAGGCAGAAGAGGCAGCGAGCGGAAAACTCGCGAGACGAAGGCCATGGCGGCGGAGGGTTGAGATGAGTGAAGGTTTGCAGAGGTCGCTTTGGAGATGGGGTAGACCTGTCGTGGGAAATAGAGGAATTGCCAGGAGTGGTTGGGGCACCCACTTGGGATTTGACCCGATGACCTCCAGTGGCCCCCGCCTCTGGGATTGTGTCATTTTGACGGCGCTCAGCAGCCTGACTTTAGGGAGCGAGCATGTCGCCAGCGGGCATGCCAGGCTGGGGTTTTCTCAGGTCGGCAGAGGAGAAGGGCAGCTAGAGTCAGGAGAGGAAGAGAGGGCAGCAGGAGGGTGGGGAACGTGATGGACCATGGAGCTGAAATTGGAGGCTGATGAAAGGGGGAATGTAAAGGGGTCAAGGGACAGATGGCCTATCGTGGCCACCAGACTAGGACAGAATAAGAGGTAGAGACAGAGGGGCCGGAAGGGGCGGGCTCATGAGTGACACAGTCCCCGGCGTTTTTGTATACAGGTGTGGCTCGGAGACGTGTACGAATGCCCCGGTTCTCCCCTACCCCTTTCATATCATGCTTGGTGTCTTGCATTAAATTTCGGGCAACCTTGAACTCCGGGTGCTCGTCTGAATTCTGTGAGGCAGGGCATAGCTTGTTTCCCTACCCTGCAGAGTCTGGTACCTATAGCAGGCTTGCCGTAAATGTTTGCAGAGTGAAACAATGAATGAATGAGTGACAGTCTAGGTGATGAGAGTGAGCAATCTCTTGAAGATCCCCTAAGGCAGTACTTCTTAAACTGTAGCGTGTGACCGTCGTCTGGTGAATGGTTAAAATGCCGATTCCGAATCACGAGGGTGTGCATTTCTAGCCTCTTCCAGGCGATCCTGCTGATGCTGGCCCTGGCACCGTCCCTTTGCAGAGTGGGGCTCTGGTATGTGGCTGGATGGTCTTCGTGCAGGATCAGAGATAATCACCTACGCGGGCCTGTCATCAGAAGACATGGGCTTATATACTAGTTTGTCCCCAAGTGACCTATGCGGCTTCTAACAGGTGATTTAACCCCTCCTGATCTTCAGGGGCCACTTCTGAGGACCCTCGTCTAAATAGCCACGGGTACCACCTGTCCCGCACATACAACCGGTCGGGCTCTTAACTGCAAGCTTGCATTGGGCTCCAGATCCTTCTTTGGTCCCCAGTATAATGGTACCTTTTAGTCACTGCAGCCCGTCCGTCTTCTCTTCACGTGCTAAGTTCACATTCTCACGGGCACGTACGCAGTTTTCTTCTGTGGCTGTAGGCTATTTAAGAGCAAGGCCTGGGTTTTATTTTCCATTCTGTTCCCTGCGGTGCTCAATCATTATTGCTTTGGTGTGGTTGGAGAGAAATAGAATTTAGGAAGCATGGGGCAGCCCCTGTACCAAAAGGCCTTCTTTCCCCAGCGCTCGGTAAGGGGCCGAAGAAAACCAGGACTCTGGGTGCTGGAGGTTTCTGTCTTGATTAAGTTTGATTTATGGTGTTTTCTATGAAAGAGTAAATGCCCGTGGGAGGACCGGGCCCTGCATCAGAGAGGACCCCGGCAGCTTGTGCAGAGTGAGAGTTATTCATGCATGCCGTGTGTTGTAGGCAGGGCACAGAAGGCGGTGGGAGGAATCCAGGGATAACCGTCAGATGCTTGAAGGCAGTGGAGGTGTGTTCCCTGCTGCCGTGTTTATTCTGTCCCCACTGGCATCACTGATGGCTAAATCAAGGGACAGACGGAGGCATTAGGTATGATCCTATGACAGACAGCCCTTAGGGAGTCAGGACGGATGCCAGCGTTTGCCATCAACTAAATCTGTTGCCTTTTGAAAGACTCGCCCGTCTGTGTGAAGTGCATGTCCCAAACAAGTTCAGGCTTGAGTCGTTCAAAATTCCAGTAAGTCATAAATTTCCCTCGTGTGTCTTCGTGGTGATGAAAACCTTCCAGGGCTGTGCAAAAACAAAAACTCTGCTTTGTGCAAAAAAACAAAAACTTAAAAAAACCCAAAAAACCAAAACAAAAACCCAACAACAACAACAACGAAAAAAAACACAAACCCCTCTGCTTTGACCCTAGCAGGGAATAGTGTGACGTGACCGCGGACGGAGACGGGTGGACCGAAATAAATGGTAGAGGTATCGGTACCGTACGGATACAAAGCGCACTGTCACTCATTAAAAAAAGAAAAAATAAAGAAAGAAAGAGCTTCCTCTCTCTTTTATGAAGTTGTAAAAGAGGAATATGCCAGCATTGTTTTACATACGGTAAGAGCAGGGAAACTTCTGCCGAAAAGGAGCATGTTCGGTTTATTTTTTGTTTTGAATTGTTCTGATGTCCTTTCCTTGTGGGAGAATTTGAGGCCCTGGCTCTTTGCTCCACTTCAGTCAGTCGTCAGTAGGAGGGGGAGCCACAAACAGCTCATTGTTTTAATTTTAGATTTCCTTAGGCTCCCACTGTCACCTTGTCACCTCAGACACCCTCCCCGGGAAACCCGCACGATGGCGTGCGGCGGTCACGGCAAGGACACACATTGCTTCCCGACGGAATGTCTAGTGAGGTCTGCGTGCCCCCCAACTTTCCAAGGGGCCTGCCTTTCACAGGGCAAGACTACTGGGTGCTGTTTTTGCCCTTCCATGTATTTTCGTATTTACATTTCATAGTTGTTACCTCGATATTCTATGTGTCCATGATATTTTGGATTACAAGAGCTGCCGAGTATATTTATGAATTGTATTTTTCTTTTTTTAAAAAAAAAGATTTATTTATTTTAGAGAGAGAGTGAGCACACGAGCAGGGGAAAGGGCAGGGGGAGAAGGAGAGAATCCCAAGCAGAGTACTCCCCCATCCCCCGCTGGGCGCAGAGCCCAGCGTGGAGCTCGATCTCACGACCCTGAGATCATGACCTGAGCCGAAACCAAGAGTCTGCCGTGCAAGTGACTAGCCACCCGGGCGCCCCTGAATAGTATTTTTCCAAGACAATTCTGTATGGGTGGCTTTCTGCTTTTATATTCACAAGTCTTCTGAGTGGCCAAATCACTTCTCCCTCTTGACTCAGTGTTCTTGAGTAGCTGTGAACACACAGAGACTACCCTTGCAGACTGAGCTTCCGCGAACCTCTAGGAAGCTGAGTATGCTGCGAAGCCTGCCACAAAATGGGGTCAGCCCCAAGTCTCAGGCAACTGGGCCTTGTCCCTCTTGCCACCAAACTTAGGCTGGGGAGACATCACCAACCTTTGAAGTGGGCAGGCACATGACCATTTTCTACCTCCAGTGGAACTGCAAACCAGAAAGAAGAAAGGCCTCCCCCTCCCCAGTTAGGCCCATTTTATAGGTTTTGTAGGACAGGGGAAGAGGGAGAGTATGCAAGAAGAGGAACGCTCAGCACTGGCCAGGCTGAGAGGGGGAAGCGGGGTGCGGTGGAGAGACACGTGCTCCTTCAGACCAGCATTTGGGGAAAGTGGAGTCTCCTGGTCTTTTGAACCCCCATTTACCAAAGGCTTAGAATATAAAATCAGGATATTGTGTTTGAAGAGGGAGAAACAGTGTTAACCCGGGAAAAGATTAAGGGCAGCTGTGGAGGAAAAAAAATGAAGGGATTCCCAGGGGCCCACCATGTCCTCCTATGTTGAAAAGGATGCTTGGGAAGAGACCGTTTCCTCTAGGGTGTGTGGCCCGCCCAGAACATTCTCCTAGTGTGTGCGGTAGCAGCAGTGGGATAAGAAAGGCATGACTCTTACTCGCATTTACGGTAGTAAAAAAATGAGGCTTAGAGAGGCTGCTCAAGATCTGACAGCTAGGAAAGGGTAGAACTTTTTTTGACTGGCAAGAAAAAATTCAGATTTTTTTATTTTTCTTCTGGAATAGACCAGGGACATCCCATTTCACAATATCTGAAAGTTACCTCTGGGATTGGTCATATATTCAATTGTTCTGAATCCTTATTTCTGAGATTTAGCTGAGGTTTTGGATTTAGAAGGTGCTAAAAAGCTATTGATTGGTTTCACTTTTCTCTGCGTAAGTAAAAAGAACATAGCACTGGGTACAGGGATGGCTACAGCAAGGGCTCAAGGATAAGAAAACATATGCAGTTTTTACATATGCATTCGCTTTAACAAAAAAACTGTCATTATGAATTTTTCTAATATTTTGGAAGGCATTCACATTCTGACGTTTGGGGAAGTGATACGCTCCTGGTGTTGTTTAAGTCAGGGGTCGGATGGACAAGAGGGGCTAAATTTAAGTGCTCAGGCTTCAGACTTGAACTTGAACTTCAGCCATATTTGTTTTTCAGTTTAGGTTCCTCTTGACCTAATCTGGCCTTAGCGTCTGGGGCTGCATTTAGCCCGTTGGCTTGGTCATAATAAAGACAGCTGCCTCTTCTGTGCCCCGTCGGGGGTGGTCACGAGAAATGAATGGTAAGCATTACTGTCCGACTGTAGGTCACAATGACTGGAAAGAAGACAGGGACTTTTTAAATTTTTTTTTTTTTTAATGTGAAAGGGAAATTGAATTGTAACTAAATTGAAGTTTCTCCACTGTGCAAATCCCATCTTAAATGACAAGGGATTATACCAGATAGTTTTGGATTTGGGCCCAATATTTGACCTTACAGCAACTCTGAGAGATTAGACCATAGTTCGCCGGAGAATGCCCTCTGGATTTGATCTTTAAACAGAGCCAAATTAATTCCACTCCTTTCTGCTTTTAAGAGTAACGCTGTTTGGGGATGCATGAAAGCCGAGCTAGACATCTTTGCTGATATTTGCCGTTAGCATTATTTTCTGGAGGTATTTAGACTTCTCTAATAAAATGCTGCTGTCCTTGGAAAAAGGACGGGTGAGAAAAATATCTGTCAGAGACAAAATAATCAAACACCAGGATTGAAATGCCTCTGAACTCGGAGGGTGAGGAGGGAACAAACACCAGCTTCTTATTTTAAAGGTGGTGGAGTGGCCAGGGGCCGATCGTGAAGAGCTGGGGGGCTGAAGGCGGCTCCCCCCCTCCCAGCTCCGTGATGGCTCTGTGTCTTCCTTGCCTGGGTCCCTGATTTTTATGCTAGAGCTTGAAGTTCGGGGAGCCCAGGGCTCTGATGAGACTAGAGAGGCCTCCCTTCCCAACCTCCTTCACAGCTCAATTGACAATAAAAATCTGCTGTCTGATGCAGAGGGTTGGGAGGGGTGTAGCAACACCCCGGAGAAAGGGCCACGCTACCGATCCACGTGTTCGGCATGGCAAGCCTCGTGGTGGCGGCGGCGGCCGTGCTGGACGTGGGGTCCCGACGAGCCTCCAGGGAGATCGTCACCCTGGGCTGGCAGCCAGCCCACGAACTAAGAAATAAAGACGCTGCATGAAGTCAGCTTCTGCACGGGCTTCGTTGCCTGCTGGCCCCGGGTGAGCTTTGATCCTGGCTAGCCTCCCACTGGTCATTCGACGGTGTCTCGGTCGTCCGACTCCCTGCTCTGCGAGCTTCAGATTCCTCACCGATAAAATGAAGGCAGGTCCTGGCAGGGTCCCTGAGACGGGTAACTGAGGCAGTAGAGACCATAACATAGACTGTAATAGATAGGAGACCGTAATGTGTGTAAAACTTTTGGGAGAATGCCTATTCGATGGGCAATTCTGTGGATAAGCCCTCGCATATGCCCCCACTAACACCCGTATTCCATGTTCTACTGCATATATATGATATCGTATACTACATATATGTCACTCTCTTATGGAACATGCAGACCAATACATGTAAAACTTCCAATAAAACACCTGGCTGCAATTATGAATTTTTGTGTGCCCCTCCTGCCCTTAGCTTTTCATCCTTTAGTGAATCTTTGCAGGACCGTCTTATATTTTCTTATGGTCAGCTTTGCATCCTAGACTTCAAAGTTGTTTCCATAATTCCATGTCATGTGGGGTCTATCACATACTTGGCATATGTGATAGAAGAATCTAAGAAATTTCCTAGATAGGGAAAGGCATTCCCTGAGTGGGGTTTCCTTTTTTTTTTAACGTTGGGAACAATTATGGTTTTCAGTGTCAAGGCAGTTTCTTTCGCAGAGTCTTCAATTGGTGAATGACACTTCTGAAACCTTGTACCTTATGCTAGACTCCTTCACTAATTTTGTACTAGAGTGTAAAAAATCATGGAAGAAAGTCTTATATTTAAACAGCGCTTTTCTATAAATGAGCTCGAGTGATTTCACCCGTAGTGATAAAATGTTCCTCATTTGATACAAGCAATTAAACTTGATTTTCATGAAAATGATCTCCCCCACCCAAACTTGAAATTCACCTTGTCCTTCTGCTCCCTCTTCATAAAGCCCTCCCTCTTGTATTCAGAGTGTAATCCTTAAGTCACATGTCCTGGAGGGCAGGGTAGGAATATGAGTAAAATTAAGGTGTGACTCGTGTCCTTAAGCCAAATCTCTTGTATGCTCTCTATTTCCCGTCATTTATTTTGCTAGCTATGAGATTATTTCATGGATGATCATATTCAAAGAAAAGTACCTCTTTTTCTCCTTTTTTCTTTGATTGATCCGTTTCACAGCTCACAGAAGTTCCCAGGTTGGGAACTTGGTGCCAAGTCTGGAAAACCCAGGCTGCATCTTTTCTCACCGGACATGTTCACACACACATTCTTGAAAGAGATCCTCCTCGCTAGGTCGGCCATTAGTTTGATGTAATATCCAAACCAAACAGCCACCCTCCCGTTTACGTTCCAATCCTGAACTTGCCCTTAGAATGTGAGCATCGCGCACCTAGGCTATAACTCTCCTTGGAATTACTACTGCACTTAAAGCTTTGTTTTTGGCTCGACATGCATATTGAAGGCTTCGGAGGACATAAATTCATACAAATATTTGTTGGGTTTGTGTGAACCCAAACGGTTCATTAGCTGCTAGAAATACCGGATGGGAGGTGGGTTGCTCCATTCGGAGGGTGACCTTTATGCGCTCTTAGCTGGATCCCATATTTATGGGGCACAGTATATTGAAATTCTATGAGTGCTGTCCCGTGGGAGGGTAAAACCCAGGGCGAGGAAGAAGGAGGGAGGAAGACGGTGACGAGTGTGGGAGCGTGGGGACCATTCGTCATCCCTCTCCTCGCTGCGCCTGCCCCTCTGCTTCTCTGGGTTACTGAGTCCAGTGCCGTGGGTAATGCAGAGATTGTTTCAAAACCAGTGTTTCAAACTTTGTGGACATCTTTCTTCATTATGTTAATAATGGTTCACTCATATGTTCTTTTAGCTAGTGCATGCCCAGTTAGTTCCCACGCATTGATTTCTTCCTGTGTTCCTGCTGCGGGTTCGTTCCCTTGTGCTCGGAGGCACGACCTTCTGGCTGGACACCAGCCCACGGAGGCTGCGGAGTCTTCAAGTGGACGGGACCCCCAGGAGCCACCCGCGTGCTGACCAGGCTGTGCTAGAGGTTCCTGGCTCTGCTCGGCAGGCAGCTGAAGACAGGGTATCTCCCTTCCTATGTCCTCACCGAGCCACGATCGGTGACCCAGGGACTCTGTGGTCACCCACAGCCTTTCAAGTGCAGAATGAAAACGGCTCTCTTACTATTCTAGAGTTTTTCAACAGTCATTTGTGGACCAAATGAATCATGCTCGCCTCATGGCCCATCCAACATGGGAAAACCGTGGTTTATTTATTTTTTTTAAGGATTATTTATTTATTTATTTATTAGAGCGAGAGACTGAGAATGAGGAGAGAAGGTCAGAGGGAGAAGCAGACTTCCCGCAGAGCCGGGAGTCCGATATGGGACTCGATCCCGGGACTCCGGGATCATGACCCGAGCCGAAGGCAGTCGCTTAACCAACTGAGCCACCCAGGCGCCCAACCGTGGTTTATTTAATTGATTTTAAAATTTTATATTTGACTACCTGGATGATTGTCAGTGAATCCACTACTGAGAAAGGGGAGTGCATGGTGTCAATTCTCCTCAGGATGTGGAGGGTTGAGGCGGGGAGGGGGACAGCGACATGTGGGTCGTGCGCAGCTTCCCTCACCCCCTAACCAGCCCAGCAGCACTGGCCATGGGGCTTCAACCTCTGGGCCCGGGTCTTCTCACAGCAAAAGTAAGGGTTTGGACCAGATCTTCCACAAGGACCTGGGCAGTGGTTTTTGGTGATGCTGTGAGTTTATGGCTAACATGGGCCAACGGTAATCTAGAACCGTGAACTGGCACCTGGAGGCGAGCTGGAGTCCGTTTCCTCTCTGCTGGAATGGGCACAGCCCAAGGACAGCAGCGGTTTCTCATGGTCCACGCGGAGGCAGAGACCTGGCCGCTGAGTGGGGCGGCGCTCATGTCCAAAAACGCTGCTCCATTTCTGAGCTTGTAGCTTCCAGGCGCTCTCTAAAAGGTGGACGGAGAGGAGCCTCGGTGCCCGGCACCTGCCGCCCCCCACCTTGAAGTCGAGCTCCTCCTGCGCCCTCGAGGCTGGCTCCCCTGTACGCCCAGGTCAGACCCCGGGGAGCCGGGCGCGCAGAAGCGCATTCACGCCGTCTGACCGCATGTGCGCGCGGCCCCTTTAGGTGGAGCCTGCGTAACCTCAAAACAAACAACCGTCTGTGCCAATTCGGCTGTTTCGACAAAGAACCAAAAGAACTCAGGTTTTTACGAACGAACAATAATTCGGTTACCTCGTAACATAGAGCCTGCCAGACCCTCCTGTCTGGTTCCGGGACATTGGGGCCAGCGCAGCGCGCCCTCCCCACGCAGCACAGCCCCCTGGAGCGCTGCGCTCCGGGCTGGCGGCGGGACTCCGCACTTTTGTCAGAGCTCTCTAGGTGACTCTAATGTCTAGTTGACAATTAATTTATAGCTGATCACCAAACCCCAGATGGGTGAATCCGGATACTTTCCTCGGGGCTCTGTTTGACTATTAAGTTTGGAGAAGAGGTCCGCATCCTGATTTCTATGCAGAGCTGTGCCCCTCTCTGCTGGTGGCCCGCGTCCCATCCTCCTTCGGCTGCTTCCAGCCTCCCTGCCTCCTCCCTGCCTCCTCTCTCTTCTCTCCCAGCCTGGCTACTTCCCATTCCACTCACTCACTGTGTCGCATGGGTTTTTTGTTGTTCAACCAAAGGCTAGAAATTGGAGCCAATTCCTGTCATCTCCCTTTTTTCTTTCCTTTCCCTTTCTTCCTTTCCTTTCCTTTCAGATTTTATGTATTTATTTGACAGAGAGAGAGATCACAAGTAGGCAGAGAGGCAGGCAGAGGGAGAGGGAGAAGCAGGCTCCCCCCTGAGCAGAGAGCCCGATGCGGGGCTTGATCCCAGGACCTTGAGATCATGACCTGAGCCGAAGGCAGAGGCTTTAACGCACTGAGCCACCCAGGAGCCCCTTCATTTATTTTAAAAAAAAAAAAAAAGCTTCAAAGTTCAAGTTTCCTCCTCATGTTCAGGTTCTCCGGGGAATACTGCAGGCCCTGACTCTCACACTCCTGGCCTCTTGGTATTTTCATGCCTCCTACGTGGTTCCTTGCATGTTCTCCTGCCGGGTATCTGGGGAAAGTGGAAACATCTGCAAGGGAGTCCTGGACCACTAATGAGCTCCAGGGTGACCTTGACACATGGCATTGATCGGCCAGTGGTTTTCAGGAAAAGCCTTCAAAGTTCAGAATTCACTTTCTATTTTAAAACACAGTCTGTAACTCTTATAACCACCACTGAGGGACCCTGGGGAATGGTGGCTGAGCTCATTTGATGTCGTCTCTGGAAGCCTTACCTCTTTACCAGGTACATTCTGGAGACCAGCCTTCTTCAGACATTTCAGCTTGAAAACAACCTTCTGTTTACAGTTCTTTCGCCCAAGACTTTTGCATAGCGCCCTGTGTCTATATGAATATTTCTGCTTGTTTATCAGTTCCCAAAGTCAGTCTACTTCCCTGCTGTGTTTCTGTGTTTCTCCATGTTATGCTGACTTCAAAATCTTTTGTTCCGTTAAAATCTCTTTTGGCTTGCTCAAAAAGCAGATCCCTGCATACCTCTTGTTTATCTGTTCTTTTGCATTGAGTTTTTTTTTCTTAAGCACCGTCAGATGGGGGGGGGGTGCCCTCTGAGTCCTGGGGAGGCAGGAAGCAGGGGGCTCTCCTGCCAGTTCTGAGTTGGGCAAAGTCTAGGGATCCAGAGGGGCCATGAGCTAGGGATCCTCCCTCTATCTGGCCATCTAGTCCCCCAACAGTAAATGGCACTTCGGTCAGAGGGCATGTGGGATGCTACAGCAAGGTGACCTCCTGACTTATCACCTATAAAAGACTTGGTCTTAAAGGAAATTATATTTCATGCTTTCACCTGGATTTAGGGAGCCATCTTCTATTTGGAAATCAAGGGTGCAGTATAGTGGTGTCTTTAAGAAATTGTCAAAAACAATGACAGAAAAGATTCTTAGAGAACCCGAATGTAAGTAAGAAGGGTAGTGGGTTTTTTTTTTTCCTCCCAACTATTTCATGTTTACACACTGATCTGGTTTTAAATAGTTTACGTTTTTATTGCAAGTTAATCCATCAGGCTACTAAAACTTTAAGGACTCCGGCATCTGATTGATTTTTCTAGTTTCCGAAAAATGTATAGTACTCTAAGCCAAAGACACACTCAACGTAATGATGCAGCTGAAAAAGGATTTTTTGGGGGGTGTTAATGTGGGGTATGTGTGTGTGTGTGTGTGTGTGAGAGAGAGAGAGAGAGAGAGAGAGAGAGAGGCATCTTTAGAACCTCCTCAGACTCCAGCGGATACGAGAAGTTCACATTTCTTTCTTCTTGTCTTTGCTCCCAAGTCATTCCCTTTTGGCCCATGGGAGACAGTAAACTCACTTCTATCCTCAGACTTATCACTACCAGGCATTTTATGTTCCCTCCCTCCCTCATTTTTGTTGTCTTCGTGTGTACTTGCAAAAACTGAAATCTGACTCGAGTGAGAGTTAATTCTCTACCCCTTATCTCTCAGCCGTTCATTCCTTGAATCGGGCAAACCTTTCCAAGCGTAGACAGTTCCCTGCTGTACGACATAGATGCGGGGTCATCTCTGTCGTACATAGATGTGCCCGGTGTGGAGCTGCTGGGATCCCAGTCTGGCCCCCCGGACAGGGTACATGGCAGGATGCAGGATGAGTGTGGCAGAAATCCAGAGGGCCTTCTCGCACCAGGCCTCTGAAAATGGCCCGCAGCTCGTCAACATTTTCCAAAGGGCGTTTTTGCCTTTGAATGATATTAGTGAAAACAATCTTTTTCCTGTGTTTTGTATGTTCCGAACGTCCGCACTGATTTTCCTCTGTTCCTCTTCATGTCCGCTCATGTGAGTGCTGACCCCCGACATCAACTCCAGGGGTTTTTTCGGGGGGAAGACCCTGTAGAACAGGCGATCCTTCAGGGCATACGTAGACGGTTATCTGTCTGACAAAGATCCGTGATATGATTGTCCTTCAGGTGGAAGGGTTCTTACATTTTTGGTTTCTTTAAGAGACTTTCCTGACATTGTTTTTGACAAATTTTTTGTTGTTGCTTTGGAAGCTTTGGGAAACCGGAAAGGGCATCCCCGCTGATGCCCTTTGTATCCCCCCCGCCCCCTGGTTTCACAACAGCAGGCTCTAAATCTCGTGTAACATTTACCTATTTTTTTTTTTCAATTTGTCTTACATTTTGGTAGATCTTAATGATTATGCAACTTGATGATGCCGCTCAAAATCGACTTCAGACCAGCGCACCTGGCTGACTCAGTCTGTACAGCGTGTGACTCTTGATCTCAGGGTTGTGAGTTCAAGTCCCATGTTGGGTGTAGAGATCACTTAAAAAATAAAATCTTTTTTTTTTAACATCGTAATTTCATTTTATTTTTTTAGTGTTCCAAGATTCATTGTTCATGTACCATACTCAGTGCTCCATGCAGTACGTGCCCTCCTCAGTACCCACCACCAGGCTCGCCCAACCCCCACCCCCTCCCCTCCAAAACCCTCCGTTTGTTTCTCAGAGTCCACAGTCTCTCATGGTTCATCTTCCCCCTCCAATGTCCCCCAATTCACCCTTCCTTTCCTTCTACTAAGGTCCTCCATGTTATTCCTTATGCTCCACAAGTAGATAAAACCATATGATAATTGACTTTCTTTGCTTGACTTATTTCACTCAACATTATCTCCTCCAGTCCCGTCCATGTTGATACAAAAGTTGGTTATTCATCCTTTCTGATGGCTGTGTAATATTCCAAAAGAATTTAAAAAATCAAATTCAGACCACAATAGGCACGAAAGATTGCAGTAACTTGTGTTATTTTTCCATTTTTATCTTGCAGCATGCTCTCATATTACTTGCATTGCTTATAAAGTGAATATTTTTTCTCATCTTTTGATTGAACATGTCTAATTGTGGCTTACCCCGTGTCTATTCTCTCTGAATGCATTGCTTCTTTAAGAATCTGAGAAAAAAAAAAAAAAAAGAATCTGATTGAGATTTATCACCTCAAAATAGATTCCTTTTCCCCGAGCTTTTGTTCACTCATCTGTCGGCTTAGGCAACTTCCTGTGTTTACAGTATTAATTAGAACCCGGGGTATGTTGGTAAGTGTTTAATAACCAGATCTCCAGAAAAAATGAAAAAAGCACTGATTTGCAGTGTCTGCCCATTTCCATGGTGTAAATACTCTGATCGTGGTTGATTTTAAGCTACCCATGGTTTAATAGGTAGCTTTAAAAATTCTTGAAGATTTATCGATTGCCTCTCTCATTGCTCTAAAACAGCATGATTAATAACAGTTCTATAACTTTACAGATAATCAGGATTTATAATCATGCTTTTATTTCTGATTCACAAGATAACCTCGTAGTGTGAGTACCGTCGATGGGAGGATTCTGTTCCACAAAGGACTGGAAGGGGCTCTGGCGGGTCTCAGGAGGCAGAGCGGGGATGGGCTTCTGCCTTTGAGCTGTGCATTCCTGGTGCCTTTGTCCCTCATGGCAGCTGCTTCCCATTGTGCAGATCCCTTCACGGAGTCATATTTGAACTCTAAAGAAGTACACCTCTTAGAAATGACTTAGAAATGATTATTTAGTATTCCGTGGTTTTAGTAGATTATTCGTTTTTAGTTATTTGCGAATACCTTCACGAATAATAGCCTGCTTATAAAATAGCTTGGTGAATATTTTCCTCTCTGGTCCTTGGATGTCATTTTTGTCTTCACATCGAGTGTTTTGGGTCTGATTGTCTGATACTATTTTATTACTTGATGGCAGCATTCAGGCAACCCTTGCTTAATGCTCTAGAAGCAGAACCTGTAGGACTTCATCGTCCCTGTTTCCTTATAGAGGACTTACTCCATGTCCCCGAACCACTTCGCACAACCCGGGAAACATTTGGACATTTTCATTGCATTTGGAAAAAACACCTC
>CM052812.1:11643816-11681699 GCA_028533885.1 Nasua narica
TGGGCTGGCAGGTAGCTTTCTGGAGATCCTTCCTGCTCTCTGCAAGAGTACTAGACCCCACTGAGGTCTTCACACGATTTGTCTTTTCTTACTGATTCTGTTGTGCCAGAAAGGCCTTTTCTCAGGGATTAATTCATATCTTCTGTTGGGTTGGAAAAGCTACAGGAAATTATTATAAAGGTAAAATGCAAACATTTTGTCTTTAATCATTAAAAACAAAGATAAAAAAAGCCCCAAACTTCAAGGGTTGGAAATATCAGGGTTCACATCATCCTTCCACGCCACGAAGGATGCTTCTCTCTAATATGCCTGGTAAACAATCATCCCATCTTTTTCCTGCAGCTATACTGAACAGGTTTAATTGTTCGAGAGGCTTCTCTTGTACTGAGATGAAGTCGAACCTGAGTAGGAGAATATATCAATCTCACTGAATGCAATGTATCTTACTTTCCATAAAGAGAGCCAGGTATGTGTTCTTGCCTTTTGCCTTGGATAGTACAAATCACAGTGCCCGCTCTCATATTTGGGGAAATGTAGAGCTGCCCAGATGCTGTATTTAGTATTGTGGGCTGCAAAATAGGATAAAGTACAACTAAGAATCATATAGGCAGGGCGCTTGGGTGGCTCAGTTGTTAAGCGGCTGCCTTCGGCTCGGGTCATGATTCCAGGGTCCTGGGATTGAGCCCTACATCGGGCTCCCTGCTTGGCAGGAAGCCTGCTTCTCCCTCTCCCACTCCCTCTGCTTGTGTTCCCTCTCTCCCTGTGTCTCTCTCTGTCAAATAAATGAATAGATCTTTAAAAAAAGAGAATCATTTAGGCAAACATTTTGTTTTGTTTTTAAAGATTTTTATTTATTTATTTGAGAGAGAAAGAGAGAGAGAGAGAAACAACACAAGCGGGGGGAGGGGCAGAGGGACAAGTAGACTCCCTGTTGAGTGGGGAGCCTCATATGGGGCTCTATCCTAGGACCCCGAGATCATGACCTGAGCTGAGGTCAGACGCTCAACTGACTGAGCCACCCTGGCACCCTCGCAGGCGTTTTTATAATGAGGCAAGTTGAGATCAAGAGTTTTTGTTCACTTCCCTGAGATTATGCAAGAAGAGGGAACACCAGGGATGAATGTGCTTCCTCCTACTCCTGGTCTTGAAGGCTTTCTCCTCCAACATGCTGTAAGCTAAGGAACCTGGGGAGGGGGCAGGAGTTGGGCCGGAAGAGGGCAGGAGGAGGGGCACAGTGGCTGACCCCACAGACATGAGCTTCCCCTTTAGCCTTCCTGCAGGGCTATAAGTATTTGATTTCCAGACACAGACAGCAATTTAACCTCTTCTTGATGCCTTAGGGTTAATATTATGTTTACTAATTGTTAGTGAAATAATATCCTTCCGTTGTATATATAATCACACTTTAATTCTCAGACTGTGTTCATATTCAACTCAAAGATCAGGAAGGGCAATGGGATTCTCTTCATTTTATGATCGAAGAAGCTTAGATTCAAAGAAGTGAAGGTCTTTGTGCTCATACTTGTAACAGCAAAAATGGACGAGAACAGAACTGGAACATGGGACTCCAAGTTCACGACTGTCCCCACAGCCTCAGGGTCTGTGGAGTGGTGCATGGCCTCGGGCCCTGTCATTCAGTGGCTGAGGGGACTGTCATTGAGTTTTGAGTTGCATCTTCTCTTTGTCATTTTCCTTATGCTCCCCTCTCTCCCCGATCCAGGCTACCAGCTATATTTGTGGAAGCAATGTTCCTGTCTATTTCAGCTCTTTCCTTTTTAATCTGCTTGTTTGCATCCGTTAGGACCTTAGAAATGAGAGGAGCAAGATGGTTTACATCTTTATGTGTGGCAAGAAAAAAAATGCTGAGTCGTAGCCTGCCAACAATGTTCACGGAAGCCCTGACCTCCCTGGATGGTTCCGAAGGGACCGTTCCGATTTGGTTCCTTATTCTGGGTTGTGTTCCAGGTCCTGGGAGATCGTTGATGGTTGCATTCCAATTAAATGAGCTCGTAGCCCTCACTGTGCCACTGTGCACACACGTCTGTGTTACATGTGCATTTATAAGAAACTGGTACAGAGCTGGTATTATTTTGGAAAACAGCATCTGTAAAACCTAAGGATAGCTTTTAAGTTTGTATTTCACCTGTAATTATCCTGTAGGACCCTCAGGAGAAATCTCTCTCTTTTGCCCTGAGGGCTCCTTGATAGGGAGATATTTTAATGGTTCTTTGAATGCTTACAAGGTCTGTAAGACCCTCAGTCAGCAGGAAGGAAGAGACATTTGGGGAGGGAAGGAAAAAGATAAGCAGCAAGAAAGAGGCAAGCGACAAGTTCCGTACCCAGGAGGCTGCGTGCACCAGCTCGTCCTCCGGAAACCTCAATCACAGCTGTCCCATTGTGACCTAATTTCGGTTATAGATTTCCTTTCTTATTTATATGTTTTCTACATTCCGTTCTCGGGGCAGAGATTTTTCCTGGTATAACTTTCCATAAAGCTCCTCAGTGTTAAAGATCTTCCAGTCCTAGTGTTTACCTTATCTGACATTTAGTTTAGTTTCCTTTCGGTTGCACCCCTTTGGTTGTGCTCGAAGTCTTTGTTGATGGATGAATCTTGATGGTTTTGAAGAAGCAGGAAGTACCATTTTTTTTTTTTTCCTCCTCACTGACCGATTTTCTTGGTGGATCCTGGGTGTAATTTATGCACAGCTCAGTGGTACTAATCTTGTTTCGTTGTTGTTCTTAGGACAGCTCTGACAATGAGCTGCTACTTTGTCTTTGATTCTTAATTCAGCATTAATTACACACCATCCTTTCGTGTTAGCATCAATAATAGTGAAAAACGTGCCCAAGACTCCGCCATGCTTGTTTTCAAGTTCTTGGTGGATTTCCTTTTCTTCTTATGCTTGAAAGGTTTAGCAAGTAAATTTCAGGTCAAATGGGGAGAGCCCAGCTTCTGCCTGGCACGCAGGCTCTCCAGTTGGGTGCTTTCGTCACAGTGGGCCAAGTGACTGTCTTCTGGC
Organism: Nasua narica; assembly: GCA_028533885.1. Lineage (NCBI taxonomy): Eukaryota > Metazoa > Chordata > Mammalia > Carnivora > Procyonidae > Nasua > Nasua narica. The sequence goes on from CM052812.1 coordinate 11,646,837, forward strand.
CCATGCATGGAACTTTGCGATGGGGATTTGCTTTGAGTTCATCCTAGGCTAATCTCCTAATTTCGTTTTTGTGCCTCACCAAATGTTCGGACGCTGAGACTAGACAGAAGGACCTCTTCTGAGAAACTCTTCGCCTTCATCCGAATGAGTCAGAGTGAACTCTGTAAGGGGGTCCGTTTTTGAAAATGCCCCACACCCATTACAATCTCTCTTGCAAACAGAATTTTGTGTGTGAAAATAATGTGCAAAGTGATCACAAATAATTTTAAGGTATGCCTTACTACAGATAGGACGTGCGTACTTTTGTTTCCCCGTGGGAGTCTGTTGTTCGGGTTGTGGCTGAGGTTGACGCTTCTAGGCCCTGGGCAAGATCTCTCAGGGTTTCCCTGCTTCTCCCCTGGGGGCAGAGCTTCTCAGCCTCGCACTCTGGACCTTCCTCACCAGATCGTTCTTGTTGTCCGGGGCCGTCTAGCCCCATAGGATGTGGAGCCGCATCGCTGGCTGCTAGCTATTGAGGCCAGTAGCATCCTCTCTGCAGTCGTGAGGATCAAAAACGTCCCTTGCCAGATGTCCCCTGGGGACGGGGCTGCCAGAGTTAGCAACGCAAATACAGGATGCCCAGTTAAACTTGAATTTCAAGTCAACTGTAAATTTTTTTTTTATTGTGGTTAAATATACAGGACATAATATTTGCTATTTTTCACCATTTTTAAGGGTACAGTTTGGCGGCATTGAGTAAATTCCCTTGTCGGGCAATCGTCACCCCATCCTTCCCAAGAATTTTTTCATCTTCATAGACTGAAACTCTGTGCCTATGAAACAGTACATTCCTCTTCCTTCCCATCCCTACCTCCCCAGCCCCCCGCAGCCACTGTTCCACTTTCTGTCTCTGAATTTGACTCCCCTAGGAGCCTCATATAAGTGAAATCCTATAGCATTTGTCCTTTTGGGACTGGTTTATGTCCTCAAGGGTGTTGTAGCCTGGGTCAGCACTTCCTTTCTTTTTAAGCTGAATAATATTCCATTGTAAGGACAGACCACGTTTTGTTTATCCATTTATCCGTTGATGGACACCCGGGTTGTTTATACCTTTTGCCCATTGTGTATAATGCTGCCGTGAACGCTGTTGCCTAGGAATAATTTTTTTAGGATAAGCATATACCACGCAATTTGGGAATATACTTGTACTAAAAGTTATTCATTGTTTATCTGCTATCACATTAACTGGGCACCCTGTATGGTATTTCATCGGGTAATCCTACCTGGTTGAAAACCATGGCCCCTGGGCACGACCTTCCTTTCTCGGGGCCTGGCTTGGGGCAGCATGGACAGCAGTTGAACTTGGGATTGCCACGGATGACTTGCGTGTTTAAATCCTGGCTGAACCGTGACTCTGAGCCCAGTGCAGTACGATCAGAACAATGTGGGGACGGGAGCATGTGCGTCCTCCAACGTTGTGAGTCAACAACCGTTGGCTCTCAGTGGGCGAAGGGTGATGCAGCCGTTGACCTTTCATTTTGATTTGCCTCTCCCCCACTTTATCTGGCACATTAATGTTTATTAAGGTGTTTGTAGAGAAAATAATATCATGATTGGATTCTTCAGAGTCAAGGTAAAGAAACAAGTTGGGATCCTCACCGGCTACTTGTCTCCGTTTCCAGTGGACTCTCTCTTCCTGTTTTGCATTGTCTACCTCCTGGAGAAAGCCGCTTAATACATTATTCTTACCTGGTTGAGGGTAGTTGAGTGTGGCCACTTACAAGTTTGTGTCTGAGGCACAGGGACTTGCTTGGGTGAACCCTGGCTTTGCCACCCACTTTGGGCAAGGCTTGTACCCTCAACTTCAGTTTCCTCCTGCATGATGAAAGAATTTTGTCTTTTGACCTCTTCAATGGGGTCCCCTAAAGAGGTGAAGGAAATAATACAGCCACAGCTCCCGCTGCGGGAATACCTGGCACAGGGCAGCTCAGCTAGACGTAGCTGTGGAGCTGGGGTGAGGCTTTGGTGGCACAAAGATAGCAACAATTACTAACACTTATTAAGCGCTTACTGTGTTCGGTGCACAAGCCTCAAGTTTTTACCTGTGTGGTTGCATTTAATCCTTACATTGAGCCCAGGAGGCTTGGATCACTATAATCCATTTTCACAGATGAAGACTGAGAAGCCCAGAGGTTTCGTTTAACCGGAAGTGAGTCTAGTTTGTGGTGCTGCTGGGATTGCTGTCAGGACATCCCGATTCCAGAGTGAATAGCCCGCCTGCCACGCAGCCACACGTCGGCCTGTGAGGTGATGCTTCTGGAAAGAGCACAGGGTCTAGAAGTGATGCACATGGGGGGAACGGAGGCAGGAGGGGATACGGGGTCCACTAGGACAGCCCTGGAGGTCCCTCCCCTTGGAATTTCTGCGGAGATGCCTTTCTAGCCCCTCGAGCCCCGCCCTCAGCTGGGATGCGTTTTCCAGAACACCTTCCGTGCTCCCAACCTCTTCAGAAAAGCAGCTTGCAAAAACATCATCTGAGTGGAACCCAGGACTCAAGCCACCAACTCCCCACTTGAGGAAATGCAATATTTATTTTTTTTTACAAAATTTTTTACAAAGGCCAAAGTGGTATTAACGTACCTACACTGCCTCAGATACGAAGTCAGCGGATTCCCGCATCGCGCTCCTGCACCCTGCTTTCCCGGGAGTCTCACCCGGGCCCCAGGTGTTCGAAGGCGTTGGCAGCTCCAACTTCTGATTGAGAGTTTGGCCTCATCTTTCTTACCTTCTGCAGTGTTTTGTTTTGGGGCCTTGAAAAGAGCCTTTAGGCAGCGACCGCTGTAGACAGACATCACCTCACCTGGTATGTTTTTCTTCACTGACCAACTTTGCACCAACTCCCCGCACCCTTTCGGACTCGCCCCGTGGAGGGCTTGTTCGGGCTGTTTCTTGGGCTCACCGCCACCTGGGGCGGGTGGCGTGGGTTTGGTCAGGATGCGTTTCCAGCACTGCGTCGGTGTGGAAAGGATGTCGGCCGTTAGCTCTGGCTCACGAGGTCTTCCTACGACGGCTTCAGATGGGGCATCCGAAGGTGAAATCCGGAGCAGCCCGGGACCTAGAAATGAGAATTCTGTGTCTGCGTGACTTTGTCTTTGCACCAAGAGCCGCATTCCCACCAGAGGAGGCCCGATGGCAGCGGCGGGGATAGGTGTTTGGTTTCCGAAGTTCTAGATCTGAGCGTTCATGGGTAGTCATTGGACAAGCCCTGCCCGCGTCCCTTTACCTGGTCTCTCCTGTATTCTGAGCTGAAGCGTTGCTTCTTTCGCCGTCTCTTTGTTTTCTCTGCGAGCTCCATAACGATTCAATCCCAGAATTTAAGGAGCTTCTCACGTAGATTCATGTAAAGCGACAAAGATGGACTTTTCTCCTGGGTGAGGAAGGGCAGCAGTCAATCGGAGGAAAGCACCGGAAGAAGAAACAGAGGCGGGGGGGGGGGGCCCTAGCTCCCTCGCGGGCCGGCTGTCCCCCTCGGACTGCCCACACGTGGCGTGCCTGGGCCCTTCGCGGCGGAGCCCACCCAGCTGTACGTACAAGCGAGGCTGCGTGTTTGTTTATGTGTGGGAGCCGGAGGGGGAAGGGGCATCTGTGGGTATAACGATATTCGCAGCAGCATTTTTGTTGTTGTTTTTTTGTTTTGTTTTTTCGCAGCAGCGTTTTTGTGTGTGTGGTTTTTTTTTTTGTTTGTTTTTTTGTTTGTTCTTGCTGCAGCGTTTTTTGCTTCATTTCATTTCATTTTTAATGATTCTTTTGCTCTGATGACTAGGCTGCGGCACCCGTGGGTTCACCTCTTAGGGGAGGAGGTGAGGTGGGGACGGCATCACGTGCAGCAGGGTTGTTTGGGACTTCGAGGCTCATCTTTAGGGGGAGCTCGTCTGGAAGCTCTGTCTTACCCCTGCAGCCTCCCTGCAGCATCCGAACGGTGAGCAGGCAGGGAGGTGCAGGACTGACATCCCGGCTCGCTCTTCGAATGGCCTTAACCGTGCTTAACTGGTCTGGCCTCAGTTTCTTATAGAATTGGTGACTCGGTGGTGCGGCTGGGGGTCCAGAAAGATCTTTGGAGCACCAGAACCATCTGAGGCTGGCAAGGCTTCCATCAGAGGCTCGAGAGTTCCCTTGCTCGGGAGCTGGGCGAGCTACGCTGAATGGCTGATGGCCGGTACCCAGAATGTGCCGAGAATGTGGGTTGTGGGACAGGACAACCTCAAAGGTTACCCCGTTGGTGAGACAACACGTGCAGAGTGCCTCCCATTACACCTGTAACAGGGTAAACTGCCCCCCCCCCGCCCCCGCAAAGGTATTTCCAAGTTTTAATCCCTGGTACCTGTGAATGTGAACTGATTTGGAAACTGGGTCTTTGAAGACATCATTGATTTAAGTATCTGGAGGTGAGATCGTCTTGGATTTAGGGGAGACCCTGAATGATCCAGTGACTGGCATTCTTACAAGAGAAAGGAGAGGCAGACTGGAGCCTCAGAGACACCCAGAGGGGGAGGCAGCCTTGGGTGGATTCATGTGATGCATTTGCAAACCAAGGGTTGCCGCTAGGAGAAAGGCGGGGGGGTGGGGGGGGTGGGGGGTGGGGGGGGTTCTCCTGCAGAGACTCCAGAGTCGCCAACATCCGGCTGCTGGACTATGAGTTCGTTTCTGTTGTTTTCCGGGGCCCTGGTGGCACATTGTCCCAGCAGCGTTGGGAAGTGAATGCAATCGCTAACCCATAAGAAGCCGGCAGTGACGATTGGCCGTGCCAGGACTGCGTGTCCTGCAGGGAATCCGTTATTCCACTTCAGGAACGTTCCCAACCCTGGGTTGTTGTTGTCAGTTCACTTACTGAGGATAAAAGTTCTTCTGCAAACCCTGCCTGCAGAAGGACTTGGGAGAACAGGACGTGTTCCTCTAGGGACGAACAAATTAATACCTTTAGGGTAGTAAAATACCTGTACAATCCAAACCCATAAAAAGCACCAGTGTGTTGCCGACGTGAAGTCCAGAATATAAAATCCAGGGGACGCCTGGACAGCTTAGTCGGTGAATTCTGTTTCCCCTTATGCAAAAAAAAAAAAAAAAAAAAAGCCTCTGCCTTCGGCTCAGGTCATGATCTCAGGGTCCTGGGATCGAGCCCCGCATTGGGCTCCTTGCTCAGCGGGGAGCCTGCTTCTTCCTCTCCCTCTGCCTGCCGCTCCCCTGCTCGTGCTCTCTCTCTGACAAATAAATAAATAAAACCTTTAAAAAAGAATAAATTCAGGATAGTCAAATTCAGAATGCTAGATCAAGTATTACAGCATCTGGGATGGTGGGGGAGGGCAGGGGAACAAAGGCTCTTACCGGAAGTCTGTCTTGACCACGCGTTCCTTGGTTCCAGCAGCTTCTGTGCCATGGTGCGGATCAGCTGGGGCTGGAGATTTAGCTATTGGGACTCACAGTTTTTCTCAACTGGGTGATCAGTCTCAGGCCCTTATATCTGTACCTGACCCGGTTTCAGTGGTTACCTTTGAGTCTGAATGTTCGGAGATCAGACCGAACAGAGAGCTAAGGGAGTAAGACCACTTTTACACACAGTAGGAGAAAAGCCAAGGGGAACAAAGGGAAAGGAAGCTCTTTGGATTTCAAGGCAGGGGCAAGGATTTATCCTCCACTAAATCGGAGGACTGAAAGCCTCTTGGAGAGGGGGTTCAGATGTGAATTCAGTTCTCATGCTCCTTTCATGACCTCCTTTAAGGAAGGCCAGCTTTGAGGAATGAGGCTTTCCCAAGGGGATGATACATTGTCTTCATCGCTTCATGTACTTTTCTCAGAAGCCCATTGGTTTCCTGGAATTTTTACTTAGAATTCCAGATAGTCCAACAATAAGTTTTTAAGGCCGTGGTTTTTCCCAGTAATATTAATGGCAAATGTTTTCGTTGCTGTGTGTTCCTGTAAGCAAATCACAAAGCCTTTGGGGATGGTGAGAGTTTACTGATTGTCCTTCCAACTCAATGTTCTCCAGCTATGAAGGGGAGCGCCCTTTTCTTTGAGATAGAGAGGAGGAAAGAATTCAGCGTCCTTGTTCCCTCCTCAGATTCCCCCCCTCCCCGCCCCGCTGCAGCTGGGCCCACATGATCTCCAAGGATAGCTCTTTATTGGCCTATAAGTCCAAGACCAATCCTTGATCCAAAGCACCAGGCAGATACGCACACTTCTAGGTTAGGACCATTACAACTCATGCTAATCAGGTCATTTTCTACTCTTGATGGATCTTTGTATAATCTGATGCTTCAGCTTCCTAAGACCTCCTTTTTACCCATGGTAGTTGGAAGTGGTTGGGACCTTGTCATGTTCTTGATATCGAATCCTGTCTTGGTAACACGTCTGGTGTCCCAGCAATCAGGAAAGCTGTATCGTTCTCGCTTTATCGCTCTCCTGTGTTATAGTTCTCGCTCTGGGTGGGAGCCAGGCTTCCTGGAAACTCCCCACGCGCTTGCATGCTCTGCCAGCATTCCCTGCTCCCAGCGTGCCCTTCCTCGTGCTCCACTCATGGGGAACCATTCCGGGCCAAGAACTGCGCCAAACGTTCAAGATGCAAGGAGGTAAGTGATGGAAAGAACATACACGGGAGTGGATAGCCCTCATAAAATGTGCTAACAACTATGTAGGGGGATTTCTGTGGGAACAGAGAAGATGGGAAGCTAGGAGCTGCTGCTTTCCTTTTGGTCATGGGCTCTGTTGAGGGGACTCAAGTTCCTCCAATTTCTGCAGCTGGCTAGATCCCCCATCATGGTCTCCCTGAAATCTGGGGGTGTAGTTCCTGCCCCTTCCAGGCCACTCCGTCCTTTACAGTCCCACACTGAGACCCGCCTTGCCTCCTTGGACTCCCTTTAGTCGTTCTCTCATGGGCCTCTGTCTGAGCCACCCTGCCCAGGAGTATGGGCTCTGAGTTAGGGAACTGTATTTTGTTTTGTTTTGTTTTATTTTCTTGAGAGGAGATTGATTCTACCATCTGTCTAACATTCCATTCTTGCATTTATTCATTTCAGTTAGGGAAAACACCTATTCAGTGAAGACGCCTGTTCTCAGGATATTAGAACTAGAGAAGCAGGTAGAAGCAAAGGTAGGGACCATATGGTTACACGGAGCGTCTCAGGATACAGGTCACGTAGGTACGTGGTGTCACGTAAAGGACAGCGGCGTTCGGGAATGAAATTTGTTTGCTTCCGAAGTGTGGAAGGAAGGCTGTGCCCTCCTGTTTGCGGCGGGCTGGTCTTTCTCAGAGCCGGCCTCCAATCCCATTATTGTTCTCTTCATCCTTCCTCCCGCTCACCTCCCCCACTCCTGACAAAGTATGGAAATCCTGTCCCCTCTTGACCACAATGCACGATCTCACAGCCAAGAGAATGTATTTTTAACCCCGAGACTTCGAAAATGGCTTAAATCATTCACCCTGTCGTCCGTTGGTCTGCCGCTGTGTTGTTATTTTTTCCCAGGCTTAATGAGCCGCCGTGGCAGCACGCTGCCGGGGAGCCCAGCACCGGCTTCAAGCAAAGACAGGCCTGCTCTCCAAATGTGCAAGTCGTCAGCCTTTCTCGGGGTGCACGACGGGGAGGCTGCTCGAGACGAGCAAGCAGATGCGTGTTTGCCGGCCATTCTGGAGCTGAGCTGGTTCGTGAAGCCCAGTGTGGCTCAAGGAGTTCAGGGGGCAGAAAAAGGGACTTCAGTGGCTTAAAGCCCAGATGGGAAGAAAGAAACAATGAAGGGTCAGGGTGGTTTTCTATTGAGACTGGGGAGAGACAGTTGTTCTCAATAGGGCACCCCACCATATTTTTTTTTTCTTGAAGAACTACTTCTGATTTTCCCCTGGTCTTGTAATTTAAAGGGCTTTGGACAAAGGGCGGGGCAGGGAGCGGGCAGCGACCGTGCATACCTGACTGCTGAGTCTGGGTGACAGAGGGGCCCGTCGGCCAGCTGTGGGCTCTGGGCATCGAGCCTGGAGTGAGAGGGTGCCTCGAAGCCTCTGGGACTCGTTACAAGCCGAGGACTTTGAGATCAACCAGGCTCTCACTCTCCACATCACTGAAAAGAAAGTGAAAAGAAAAGAGCTTTTTTTTTTTAAATAAGGAATTTCGGAAAACATATTGACAAAACATTCCCGATACCATCTTTCTTTGGTTTTTGAACCGGAAGGACCTCAGAGATCATGTAATTTAACCGTTCTGACTTACATATAAGAGATGTGAGGTCAGAGAAGTTCAGCGGCAGCTTAAGGTTCAAGTTCACAGGGAGCCCAGGGCCCGTCCTGTCCTTCCAGGTGGCTCTTCCAGGGCTTTCTCTCTGACACGGTCTGAGTGTGTGTGCCAGGCATGACTCTAAGCGATTTGCACATGCGAACACATGTGATCTTTGCCACAGTGGTGTGGGGCTGCTGTCATTACTCTGATCCACAATGAGCCCGAGTTCAGTCTGCTGCCCAGAGTCCCGGAGCCGGGACGTGGGCCTCCAGGGCGATGCTGTGAGCCGCTGCCCCACATGGCCGGCTCCACCTTAAACAGGTTGTGGTGGCTTGTCGGAGATCCTCACCGCCGCTTATAACATCGTATCCCTAGGGAAACGCGTGTTCCAGACAGTGAGAGAGAAGGCACCCACCAACACAGGCGGGCGCCAAGGGGACACGGGAATTCGCTTGTAGCTTTTTGCCAGAAAGAGAACAAGAATGACGTCATATGTAGTAGCTGATGGCTTGGGAATTAAATCTAGGAGATCGCAGGCCCGATTCGAGTCTGGTTTTGGGGGTCCACTGCTAAGCAGAAGTCTGGGTAGCGGTCCAGAAACCTGGCCGTCACTCGGATTTACTATTAGTTCTCTACCTGTGGTTTGAGTAGCCAGCCATCCCCCTTCTGTCCCTCACTTGATAAACTCAGGGCTGGAGTTGCTTCCCCTTTAGTTATCTGCTTTGGGTCCACTTCTAATATCGGTTCCCTAACTAGGCTACGCCTCAGGAATCTCAAAAGACCCAGGATCCCTAGGATAAGGCAATTTTCAGTTGCTCAGAGTAGAGCCAGGTCATTCTTGCCTGCCCTAAGGTGGTCCTGATTTCCTGGCGGTCCCTCACATGTGAGAAGCCCAAACGAGCCTGGGTTCCTCAAGCTGAGTCCTCCTCGGGTCAGGTGGAGGAGTGAGTGAGTGAGTCCCAACAGCTCCTCTCTGTCCTGATGCATTTGTGTTGGGGTGCGGATCTACATGAGATGCTTTGGGGACTTTCTTATAACATAGCAACCAGGAGAAAATTTGCTTATAAAACTTGAACTTGACTCAGCTGTTCCCGGCAAGGTTGGTAAATATTTGTTGATTCAGGAAGTGATTGAGTGAGTGAATGAGTGAAACAGAGTCTGTTAAGCCTTTCCAGAGCAATAGGATGTCTGTACTGTACCGACTCAGGATTAACCTACCCGCCGTCTGGCTCAGTTTCAGCATTGACCTGTATTATCTATTGCTTCTGGCTGTGAAGATCCAGCTTGACTGTACCCTGTGGTTATTGCTCAGCACCGACACCTGGTGGCGATGTCTCAAATTACAAGCACAGTGCCTATTAAATCAGTGGCAGTGCCAGGGCCGGGCATTCCATGACAATGGCGCCCCAGGAGTTACCCAGAGTGGCAGCCTGACCTGGGAATGTACTAGACTATGAAATGACATTGAGCCTCTTGTCTTCTTTTAGCACTGTACAATCGGGAAGGACCATGGTAAGGACTAATGGTAAGAGGAAAGATGCTTACAGAGAATACCGTTATTTAAAAATACTTGGAAACTACTGATCTAGACTAAGACAGATATTTGCCCCACATTTAATATTAGAACCAAATAGAATGATAGAGGTGATTAGTTTTTTGTTTTTGTTTTTAAAAACAATTTATTTGACACAGAGAGAGATCACGAGTAGGCAGAGAGAGAAAGGGGGAAGCAGGCTCCCCGCCAGAGATGCAGGGCTCGATCTCAGGACCCTGAGATCAGGACCTGAGCCAAAGGCACAGGCTTTAACCGACTGAGCCACCCAGGCGCCCCCTAGAGGTGATTAGTTATGGTAATATTAATAACTTCTCTGTATTGAGCCCCTGTTGAACACATGCCATGCCCTACATTTTTATTATTTCTAATTCTCACATAAGCTAACATATAGGAATGATCTTTTTCAAAAAAAAAAAAAAAGGAATGATCTTTTTCAAAAAAAAAAAAAAGGAATGATCTTTTTCACTTTACATGTTAGGAAGTGCATCTGAAGTTTGGTTTCATGCCTGTCTTCATATGTGGGGCTGGGCTTGAATCCTATTTTATCCGACCTCAAAGACTATGCTCTTTCTCTGAACCTCAGTGGCACCACCAAATCCAGGGACACCATTCCCATTATAGTTCGTTTGCACAGTGCTTTTCAAATTGTGAAACATGAAGCTGTCTTCTTTCTGCTGTGCCCCATTGCCTCTCCAGCAGCCGGTATCATGTCTGTTCCGTATTTGGTATTCGCCCAATGGGTGACTGAGGCTGGAAACGATTCTGAAATGAGGAATAATTTATCTCTACTGGATGTAGTGAACATTTATCTGGCATTAATACACTACAATTCAAAATTTCTGTTCTTCTCACAACTTGTGAGAAATCCTATTATGCTTCTGATTCTCAACCCTGGAGAGCACCAATCAAGTTGCAAAGCTGCTCTGCAAATTAAGGCCCATTTATACTCATATTAGAAAAACGCTTCTCAACAAAATGCTAGCAAACTGAATTCAGCATCACATTAAAAGGCTCACTCACCATGATCAAGTGGGACTTATCCCTGGGATACAAGGGTGGTTCAAAATATGCAAATTAACGTGTTACATTATATTAATAGAAGGAAAGAAAAGAATTGTATGATCATCTCAATAGACACAGACAAAGCTGCCAACAAAATTCAACAACCATTTGCCATAGAAACTCCTAACAAATTAGGCAGAGTAGTAACATATTTCAATGTAACAAAGGTTATACATGGCAAGCCCATAGCCAACATTATACTCAGTGGTAAAAGACTGAAAACTTTTTTCTGTAAGATCAAGAATAAGACAAGGGCGCCCACTCTCACCACTCCTATTGAAAATAGTACTGGAATTTCTAGCTAGAGCAATCAGGTAAGAAAAAGAAATAAATAGCATCAGAATTGGAAAGGAAGAAGTGAAATTATCTCTATTTGCAGACAATGTAATTTTTATGTACAAAGCACTTTAAAGATTCAACACTGTAAGAAGTAATCAATGAATTCAGTCAAGTTGCAGAATATAAAATCAACATATAAAAATCAGTAGCATTTCTATATACTAGCAATGAATTATCTGAAAAAGATAAAAAATTGATCTCGTTTACAATAGCATCAAAAACAATAAAATACTTCAGTAACCAAGGCGGTAAAAGATCTCTACTCTGAGGACTGTGAGACGTTGATGAAAGAAATCAGAGAAGATCTAAATAAATTGAAAGATATCCTGTGTTCATGGATTGGAAGAACTAATATTGTTAAATGTCAATACTACTAAAAGCCGCCTATAGATTCAGAGCAATTTTATCAGGACACTAATGGCATTTTTATATAAGTAAAAAAAAAAAAAAGACTCCTATAATTTATGTGGAATCACAAAAGACCCTGAATAGCTAAAGAAATCTTGAGAATGAAGAACAGACCAGGAGACATCACAATACTTGATTTCAAACTATTCTATAAAAATTACAGTAATCCAAACAGTATGTCATATAAACAAATAGATAGACAATGGAATAGAATAGAGAGCCCCAGAAATGAAGCCAAGATGTTAACTAATATATGACAAGGCAGCCAAGAATACTCCATGGGGAAAGACAGTCTCTTTAATAAACAGTGCAGGGAAAACTGGCCATTCACATGTAAAAGGATGAAACTTGACTTCTATCTTACACCACTCCTAAAAATTAACTCAAACTGAGTCGAAGACTTAAATATAAGACCTGGCACCATGAAACTCCTACAAGAAAATGTAGGCATAAAGTTCCTTGACATGAGTCTTGGTAGTGATTTTTAGGAAACCACCTTTAAAGAACTAGCAACAAAATTACAAATAAGCAAGTGGAACTGCATCAAACTTAAAGGCTTCTGCACAGAAAAAAAATCAACAAAGTAAAAAGACACTCCACAGAATGGGGAAAAAATATTTGCAGACCACGTATCTGATAAGGGGTTAATATCCAAAATGTGTGAAAAAGTCATAAAATTCGATAGCAAAAAAGCAAATACTCCAACTTAAAATGGGTGAAGGACCTAAGTAGACATTTTTCCAAAGAAGGCGTATGAATGGCCAACTGATACGTGAAAAGATGCTCAACATTGTTAGTCATTAGGGCAATGCATATTAAAACTACAATGAGATATCACCTTATGCCTTGTCAGAGTGGTCATATCAAAAAGACAAGAGATCACAAATGCTGGTGAGGATGTGGAGAAAAGAAAACCCTCGTGCACTGCTGGTGGGAATGTAAACTGGTGCAGCCACTGGGGAAAACAGTATGGAGGCTCCTCGAAAAATTAAAAATAACAAAACCATATGACCCAGTAATTCCACTTCTGGGACTACATCCAAAAGAAATGGAAACACTAACTTTGAAAAAAAATTTGTACCCCCACCCCCCTGTGTTCACTGCAGCATTATTTCCAATAGCCGAAGAACGGAAACAACCTCAGTGTCCGTGAATGGATGAACAAATAAAGAAGTTATTTCATTTCACACATGAGAATATTATTCAGCTACAAAAAATGAAGACATTCTACCATTTGTGACGACCGGGGTGGACCTTGAGGGCATTACACTCAGTGAAGCAAGTGAGACAGGGAGAGACTAATAACTATGTGATCTCACAAAAGTATGGAATCTAATTTTAAAAAAATGACCTTAAACTCATAGAGAGATCAGGTTTGTGGTTAGCAGAGGCAGGAGGCTGAGGGGTGGGGAAATTGGAAGAAAGGGATGAAGAGGCACAAACTTCCCATTCTATAGATAAATAAGCCCTAGGGCTATCCTGTGCCCACGGTGACTGTAGTTCATACTGCCTTGTGATGCACTGTAAATTTGTTGAGAGAGTAGATCCTAAGAGTTCTCATCACAAGGAGAATTTTTTTTTCTTTTTAAAAAATCATATCTACAGAAGATGTTGGTTGCCAGCTAAACCCATTGTGATCATTTTACAACGTACGTAAATCAAAGCGTCACGCGGTATGCCTTACACTTACACAGGGATGTATGTCAGTGGTTTCTTAATAAAACTGGAAAAGAAGAAAAACCAAAAGCAATGATATGTGAAAGGGAAGGGAATGGCCCTCTGCCATCCCAACAGCACCATCAATGATGTTGCTGGTGAAACTGATGATGATAGTAAAGACAGGGAAAGATAGAAGGTAAGAGTTGTTGAGTACCCATTATTTTTGAGGACCCAAATTTTCCTTGTTTCCTTACGGCCACCTTAGGAGGGAAGTCCAAGTGTTGTCCCAATTGTCAGATGAGGAAATGATGTGTAGAGACACTAATTAGCTTGCACGGGTTGACTAAGTTGCGAAATTGCAGAGCTAACCCAGGTTACACGCAGGCGCTTGTTCTTAACCATTTAGGCTCTACTATCTTTCAATTTTAAGAAGAGGTTTGGGTTCTTGCTTTGAAAGCAAACACAAGTGAGTAGCTATAGTAAGGATTCTAAAAATGATCCTGCACAAAGTAAATCACTCAGCCATTTATCGCCACCTCTCACACAATTCTGGGTCTGCCCTTTTGATTATGGCACACTAGTTAGTCTTCTTATTGCCTGGCATCTCAGGTTTTCATAAAGTAATTCATGAATGTCCAGAAAAAAATTCCCTAATCTCATTTTCACCTGGCTTCCTTTAAAACTTAATGTATTTTTTTTAAAGATTTTATTTATTTATTTGACAGAGAGAGATCACAGGTAGGCAGAGAGACAGGCAGAGAGAGCAGGGGAAGCAGGCTCCCCGCCGAGCAGAGAGCCGGATGCGGGGTTCGATCCCAGGACCCTGAGATCATGACCCGAGCCGAAGGCAGAGGCTTTAACCCACTGAGCCACTCAGGCGCCCCAAAACTTAATGTATTTTTATCAAGAATATTATTGATGGGCGCTATAGGCTGAATGTTTTCGTCCCTCCAAAATTCGTATGTTAAACCCTAATGCTCGATGTGATGGCGTTTATTGGGAGACGATTAGATCGTGAGTGTGGAGCCCTCATGAATGGTATTAGTGACTTTCTAGAAGAGACCCCAGAGAAGTCTCTTGCCCCTCCCACCATGTGAGGACACACTGAAAAGACCAGGAAGCAGCCACAGACCATTCACCAGCCACTGAACTTGGCAACACCTTGCTCTTAGACTTCCCAGCCTCCAAAACTGTGAGAATCAAATTTCTATTGTTTACGAACCATCCCGACCATGGCATTTTTGTTACAGCGGCCCAAACGCACCAAGACAGTGGGGGAGAGTTGGTGTCATAAATTAAGTAGGGATAGAGTTACAGCCCCAAAGCAGGGGACACACTCCAGCAGTTCCCTCAATGGCCAGCCTCCTGGTCTCCCACCCTCTTGAAATCTGAGTGAGCGTGGGTTGCCGAGAACCTCCCATGGGATGTGCGCCGTTTGGAAGAGCCAGCCCACATCCCTCCTATAGGTTCCAAGCCCAGACCCAAAAAAGCTCCAGTGGTTGGAAATGACACTGGACAAAGAGGCAGAAGGCAGGGGAAGCCAAGGTCAGCCTGTCCTATCAACCTTCAACATGGCTGAGGTTTATCCCACGGTACCTCTGGAAGGAAAGATGGAGGAAAGAGACTGCTGATGGGAGAAGGAGAGAGAAAGGAGGAGCAACGGTGGATAGCAGTAGCTGTGAGGGCCACTGAGCTTCAGTTAGGGACACTGTCTGGGGCACCATTTCTCTCTCTATCCTCTTTCTCTCCTTGACCCAGCCTCTACTTCTACCTTGTTTGCTTAAAGAGTAAAATAAGCTACTTTAAAAAATGCGGTGGCGGTCTAGCCACTAAGCGTTATGTTTCCTGGGAGTGGTTTGCAGCTTGTCTACCCATCGCCTGCAGGCCATGCTAGCGGAGATAGAGTCTTCTGACCTTTGTAGTCAGGCATGGACGCACTTAGCATGTCTGTGCTGAGTTTCCGGACAAGGCAGGGTTGTGTAAAGAGAGTTCGGGACATCTTAATACAGCTGGATGACCTAGTCTGGTCTCTGGACTTTATGGGGCGTGCTGAGCCGAGCCTCAGGGGACCGTAGTCCATGTTGAGGGTTTAGGGTGTAAGTGACATTGACCAGGGGAAGCCATGCCACTTGGGAACAATGCTGGGTGGGCTCCCCCTCTTTTTAAACACAGATTTTTTTTTAAAATATAGCACAGATAGATGCAAGATAAAGGGCATGATTTTTTTTTTAAGGAACACAAATCCCCGTAGAAATATTAAACATATAAGTCAAATTTTTTAGTGTTGATTTTTCTTTTTTTTTTAAGATTTTATTTATTTTTTTTTTGTCAGAGAGAGATAGAGAGAGAGAGAGAGAGAGAGAGCACAAGTAGGCAGAGAGGCAGGCAGAGGCAGAGGGAGAAGCAGGCTCCCTGCTGAGCAAGGAGCCCGATGTGGGACTCGATCCCAGGACCCTGGAATCATGACCCGAGCCAAAGGCAGCACCTTAACCAACTGAGCCACCCAGGCATCCCAGTGTTGATTTTTCTTAAATGTACACTGTGTTAAGCTGGAAAAGGTGCATTTTATGTATCGTTAGCCAATTGGATGAAAAGCTGCTCAATCAATCATTAAGTGAAGAACCTGTTTGATGAAATTACAGAAGATGTGTAATCCCTTATTTTGATCAGATGGGAAATCGTTCGGTTTCATGAATGAAGCTTGACTTCCCCTTCTGAGCAGGTGATCTCCTTCCTGGTAGGGAAGGGGGTCCCCATGCCTCCCCCATTGGAGGCGCAGAGGTTACTCCGAGATGTGCCGCTTTCACCGGAGTTGATTTCGAGAGAGGTCTGGTGGAACTGGAGGAAGAGGTTTATCTTGGAAGCTCCTGCTCTTGTTTGAACAGCCTGCAGGGATTAACTTGTGCTTGGGTCTGAGCCAGAGAGATAAATGACACAGCCCTTGTGTGCTCACATTCAGAGGGAGCTCTTGCCAAAACGGGACGAGGCGGGATTGTGTTAAAGAGAGTTCGGGACATCTTAATACAGCTGGATGACCTAGTCTGGTCTCTGGACTTTATGGGGCGTGCTGAGCCGAGCCTCAGGGGACCGTAGTCCATGTTGAGGGTTTAGGGTGTAAGTGACATTGACCAGGGGAAGCCATGCCGCTTGGGAACAATGCTGGGTGGGCCCCTCCCTCTTTTTTAACACAGATTTTTTTTTTAAAGATTTTTTAAATTTTTTTATTTATTAGAGAGAAAGAGACTGAGAATAAGAGGGGAGAGGGTCAGAGGGAGAAGTAGACTTCCCGCAGAACTGGGAGTCTGATATGGGACTCGATCCCGGGTCTTCAGGATTATGACCTGAGCCGAAGGCAGTTACTTAACCAACTGAGCCACCCAGGCGCCCCCTTTTTTTTTTTTTTAACAACCTCACGAACACAGAAGAATTAAATCCACAAGAGGAAAGGGGGGAAGCACTACATTTCATTGAAATGGTTCTCAAAATTCAGATCCTGAATTTTCCAAAGCCGGAAAGTTTCGATGAAGGTTGGGAATGCCTCACAAAGGCACATGTTGTTCTTCACATGCAATAGAGCGTTAGAAGCCACCTTAGCTGGTTTCAGAGAACAGAATGAGTGTAACGCCTTTGATGAGGAAAGTCAGGAAAACACCTTTCAAAACACCTTGCATCCCCGTACAATCCTGGGTTACTGGGGCAGCCGTAGAGAGCCAGTATGGGAAGTAGAGGGACTTTTACCTTTGTAGGGGTTGGCTTCCAGAGGTAAAATTTAAGATGAAAATTAGGCATATTTAAAATTGCCCTTGGACAGCTCTTAAATTACCCATAAAACGCAGTACATGAGGATATATATATATATATATACACACATATATATACACACACACACATATATATAGATGTGTATATACCTGGATCTTTTCACTAATTTGAGTGTATATGAGCGTACAAGGCACAACACTGAATGGAATAATGTATAATAATAATATAATTCATAATTACAAGTATAACTTTCCAGTATCGTGTAAACAGTCGCAGAGAGCACCCCTAGTTGCATGTATGGAAGCTGCGAGTGTCCCCTGGGGCTCCCAGCCCAGCCCCCCTTCTCCACACACACTAGCTGCCCCCCCCTCACCGGCGGACACTTAGGCTGATGCCCCTCCCCCAGCTGAGAGGGCGTGGCAGTGGGGACGCCACCGCGGGGCTAGAAGTTCGCTCCGTCCACGAGTCCGGCGACACGTTTCTGGGCCCCACCGGCCCAAACACGACTCTGTGGGGTCGCTCTCGTCCCTCCGTCTCCACCCCCCACACTGTGCCACGGACAGCAGTGAGATGATAGTATTGCATTTTTCATTTTCGGGGACTTTTCTCCTGTTTTCATTGGTGGGCGGCAGGGGACACAAACACTTGCACAGGGCGAGTGGTACAGTCGAGAAACCCCCAAGGCCTGGAATCACACGAAGGCTGAGAAAACCTGTCTCAAAAGATTCGGCAGCTGTGTCTGTACCAGCCACCGAGGCCACTCGCCTTGACGGCTCTGGGTCCCCACGCCCGTCACGGAGGACACGCCGACAGGAGTTCCAACCACGTTATCTTCTGGTATTTAAACAAAACGAACTTATTTTCACAATCCCTTAAAATTAACTCCCTGGTAAAGGCCTAGTGGGATTCTGAGGTGCTAACCTTCCTGAGGTTATCTCTAAAATCAAAAATAAAGCTTAGCCTTTCCATTTTTTTTTTCTTTTCCATTTTGGGCAGAGGGGTCACCGTCCAGCTCACATATTTATAACGTGGCCTGTGCTAAGGAGAGACTGGTCAGTTTCTCTGAGGCGGATGACAGGAAGAATATCGGGGAGAAGCTCTCACAATCCCTCCCTCCACCGCATGGCCACGGGAGACAAAAATTACCCTTTAATCCGCCGCTTAGCAGGTTCTGCCTTCCATTAAACCCGAATCCCCATTTTATTATAGACGTGAGCCAGTTATGTATGACTCACTGGGAAAGTGCATTTTATGATCTTGTCAGAAGAAATGGTTTCACTGGGATCATTTTAAGCCAATAATTTTTTGCCTATGTCCTCCTAAACACCTAGGACATTAACTTATTAACCATTTTAGTGTCAAGCCTAATGCCTTTTAAATACTTAAAACAAACACCAGGAAAATATGGGGTTTGGAGAATAGATTTTCTGTCAGCATTTAGTGTCTCTGCAGACGTGCGGGGGAAGGACTCCATTCTCTGCCGGCCAGGGAGCTCTCATTTTGTCCCACGGGAGGGAGAATGTGCATGTGGGATGGAAGTCAGGCTGGTTATTTCTGAACCAGGCTCGTGTCTATTTGATTGATGAGGTCCTGGCACCCAGCCAGAGGGACAACATGGAAACCTTGTCCCCTACATGCAGCTCTGCCGGCCAAGTCCTGGGATGTCCCGGCTGTGGTGTGTGTGTGTGTGTGTGTGTGTGTGTGTGTGTGTGTGTGTGTGTGTAGGTGTAGGCAGTTGTAGGCCACTAATAACCCTTTCATTGCCAAACCCACGGATCTTTTCCAGCCCTTTCAGTAGTGCCTACTCCTGCTGACCGCTTCGGAAATATTGTACTTTTCATATGCTTCTATAGACCTGACCCTTCTGAGTTCCTGCTGCTTCTCCCACTGTTACCTTCCTTTGCCAGCGCCTCCTTTGCTGCCCATCTTCCTAAGGTTTTGTTCCTTGGAATTCTGTTTCCAGCCACCATTTCTTTTCTTTTCTTTTTTTAAGTTTTTATTTATTTATTTGACAGAGATCACAAGTAGGCAGAGAGAGAGGGGGAAGCAGGCTCCCCACTGAGCAGAGAGCCCAATGCGGACTCGATCCCAGGACCCTGAGATCATGACCTGAGCCGAAGGCAGAGGCTTTAACCCACTGAGCCACCCAGGCGCCCCATCCAGCCACCATCTCTTTTCATGCTCCATGGCTGGTGTGTTAGGTAGAGTAATGATGTTCAAGATCTTCACACCCTAATCCCCAGAACCGGTGAATATGTGATGTTCCCGGCCAAAGAGACCGTGCAGATGTGACTAAGGTCAAAGATCTTGAGATGGGGAGAACATCCTGGATTAAAAAGGAGGGCCCACGCTAATCACAAGAGATTTGAAAAGCAGAGCGACTGCCGGCTTTGAGGATGGGGGCCGGGGCGGGGGAGGGGGCGGCAGCCGCTGGGGAATGTGGGCAACCTGTAGGAGCTGAGAACCACTCCTAGCTGACAGCCAGCAAGAAGGTGGGGACCTGAGTCCCGCGGATCTGCATTCCACATCTGCATTCTACTGACAACCGAGAACCAGCTGAGCCTCGCTGTCTGCGCTAGACTTTCTGGCTGCAGAACTGTGAGATGATACGATCTTGTTGCTTTCAGCTGCTAACTTTGTAGCAATTTGTTGCAGCCGCCATAGGAGAGGAGTGCACCTGTCCTGAATGGTCCCATCTACTCTCAGAGCTTCAATTCACCGCAGCAGATCCCTGTTCCCCACCTTGCTGGATTCCTTCCCCTGACGACCACCTTCTGTGGGGCAACTCTGCTTGGGTATCTTAAAGACATGCCCAACCCTACCTGCTGGAAAGTGAATGCATTTTCTTTCCTCCTCAATTTTTCTTTTCTTTCTCTGGGGTTCTCCATTGCCAATCCGCGAACCCAGAGACCTGGCATTAGGCTGGATTCTTTCTGTCTTGCTGCTTGTGTGGTATCCCCTCCATCGGGTCCTTGTTGAACCGTCTGAAGGAGAGCTCCCCTGATCACCCTGTTTAAGATGGCAGCCCTCCCCCGATACACACATTGTCTTTTTGCTTTTTTTAAAGATTCATTTACAGGTGCCTGGGTGGCTCAGTTGTTAAAACATCTGCCTTTGGCTCAGGTCATGATCCCGGGGTCCTGGGATCGAGCCCCGCATTGGGCTTCTCACTCGGCAGGGAGCCTGCTTCTCTCCCACTCCCTGCTGCTCCCTCTACTTGTGCTCTTTCTCTGTCAAATAAATAAAAATTTAAAAAAAAAATATTATTTATTTGACAGACAGAGAAAAAAGTGGGGGGAGGAGCCGAGGGAAAGGGAGGGAGAGAATCCCAAGCCGACTCTAGGTTGAGTGTGAGCCCGACATGGGGCTCGATCTCATGACCCCAAGATCATAACCCGAGCCGAAACCAAAAGTCGGACGCCTAGCCAACTGCAATGCCCAGGCGCCCCACATTGCTTTGTATACTTATCGGCATCTCGTGTATTATACTCACTTCTTTGTGTGTGTGTGTGTGTGTCTCTCTCTCCACTTGTAACGTAGGCCCCATGCCTGTTTTACTGTATTCATTCTATTGCACAAGCAGTAATCCGGTGGTTCCCGAGTGTCAGGCTTCTCTCTGAGCAGGTCTACAAATATCCACTAATTTAACACTCTTGTTTCTACTGTTGTATTTCTGGCTTCTAGACTAGTACCCGGCCCGTGGAAGTTGCTCGTATGTAGTTGCTGAGAGAATGAGTGAATGAATTCAACCTAAAGCTAATTCCTATTCATTCTATTTCCCTACTGTCTTTTACATCAACCCCCTCCATCTGAGCCATAAATGCATCCTGAGTCCCGTCCTCTTGCATTCCAGCAGTAGCATTCAGGAGACCCTCTTACACGTTGTCCTCACCCCTACAACCCACCCTGCAGTGTAGCCACGGGGACATTGTTTTCACAGACAAGGAGCCCGCCCCCTCCTGCTCCTCTGTAGAACCCTGAATGGCTCCCCTTTGTAGGATGAAGCCCATATTCCCCAGGGACTTAGGAGGCCCTTCCTTATGTGCCTCTGCTTCCTCTCTCGACCTTCCTTTCTCGCCACATCCCTCACCTCCTCCCTCCCTCCTCACGCATTAATCTTCAGCCAGCCTGAACATTCAGTTTCCCCAACGCGCCCTTTTTCCCTTGACTTCCAAGCTGGCTGGCGCCATGGGTCCTCGCCCCCGGTCGCTCTGCTGTGCTGCCTTGCACGGTGCCTGGATTTCAGCTGAGCTGCTTTCTCCCAGGACCTCCTCGACCTCCAACCATCTCCACCATGCAAAGCGCCTGTGCTCCCTAGCTTATTCGGTCTTGGCCTCCCCCCTTCCCTCCCCTGCTGCGTGGTAAAGACCTCTTTACCCTTGTCATTCCCTTGCTAGTTCACAAAGGTCTTGAGGCCCCGGGCTGGAGCACGTGACCTCCTTCAGCACCTAGCGCGCACCAGCTGGTACCTAGCAGGGGCTCGGTGCGTACCCGACAAACCGGTGACTTGGCTTCCTGAGGCTTGGTGAACCCAGACCAGGCCATCTCGCCAGCTGAAGGGGCACTCGTTCTGCCAGTATTGATTTGCAGGCACAATTATATGTGTAAATGCATTTTCACTGTTCTGCCTTAGGACCCAATTTTTGAAAATTAGATTTTAAATGTCCCATCCTCCTCACTTACATCTCATGCTTCTAGACATTTAGCGCATAATTTAAAATGAAAGGCATAGAAAATTGGACTCATTTAGTTTACTCTACTTGAAATCCATGTTAGGCTATTTTTAAATTCTCATGGATCTTGTGCTCTTTAGGGCTTGTTTGAGGGGGAAGGGGGGAGGGAGAGAGGGAGGGAGGAAGGAAGGGAGGCAGGGAGGACGATGTTTGTTGTGAACTGTTAGAAATGCCCCATGTTGTTATTGCACTTTGTTTTAATACACTCAGTTTTCACATTAGCATTACCCCAAATACAATTTCCAAAGTCAAAGACAGAAAATGAGATTCAGCCTCAACATTTGCTGCAGTACGTTCCCAATTGCAACGCAAGACCCGCTTGCACCGTGAGTCACAATGGGGAGTTTCTACATTCTTTCTTCTGCTTTCCAGCCAGCACATTCCCCTCTCTCTGCCCGCTGCAGACAGCAGATGGGAGCCGATTAGGATGCTGACATTAGCAGTGGATACAGACCCCCTGACTTACATACCCTGCTCTCCTAGGCACCCATGAGAACAACAGGTGGGCTCAGGTGCTCCCTTCACCGATAATCCCAAATCCCCATTCTCACGTTCAGATTTGGCACAAAGCCTTCTGCTCTCACGTGTATTCCTATATCAAGCTGCCCCTGCCCCCTAGGGTGGGAGCTGGAGATGCCTTGCAGGGGGCTGGTGCTGAGCGTTCCCACTGAAGTTGAGCCTCTAAGGCACCAGCGACCCCTTGTGCCTCCTACTGCATGGCCCACGGCTGGCCTTCCCCTTCCCCGGGGATGCCAGAATGCCCACTGCCCGCGCTCATAGTCAGGATGTTTCCCTGCGTGGCCATTCTCTGCTTTATGAAGCCATAGTGAGACTCAGCAGCAATGCCAGGAACGTGAAATCAGACACACGTTGTAACAGAGCTAATAGAAAATCTACCAGACGCATAGGAGAACCCCCGTGGGGCGGGGTGGGGGGGGGCATTCTCCTGAAACCTGAAATCTTCATGGGTGGGACAGAAACATAAAAACAGAAAAAAACACCACCACCACCACCCAGGAAATGAACCCATGAACAAAATAAGTACCAGATGTTGTAAGGCCTATGAAGGCAACGATCAAGGGTCAGAGAGAAAATAATTGGGGTGGGAAGTGCCCTCCGAGGAGTTAGCATTGAAGCTGAAGCTGAAGGAGAAGAACGCCGCCTCTGCCCGGGGAGCAGGGGAGGGGCGCCAGGCGGAGGGTGGGCCAGGAGCCTGGCGTGGAGGGGTGAGGCCAGGCCAGGGTGTCGGGGGGGGGGGCGCAGATGGGGAGATGGGAGACTGACCCTCTCGCGCCTGCGGGATTCATGGCGAGGCTGTGATTTGGTTCCAAGGGCGAAGGGAAGCCAGCGCGGTGTGTTAAGCAAGGTTTTCTAGCCTTTCTTTCATGAGAAGGGACCCTGTAGAAAGGTTGGGAGTCTCGGGCTCCTTCTCTGAGGGGGATGGAGGTGGCCCTGGCGAAGACGGTACTAAAGGTTTCCACAGAGTTCCGCAGCCAGTCTTTTCTGCTGGCGGAAGTAGAAAATACAATGGCCAGATGGGCCAAACCTCTATTCAGGGAATCCTGTCGGACCCCCAGAAGCGCTCTCAGTGGGTGGGCGCTCTGGGCCCCAGAACCCCCGTGATGAGCGCCCCACCCGGCCTGCGTCCCTGATGCCTCTCCCAGCTTGGGGCCGCCCCGGGAGCCTCCTACCGCACACGGTTGCCCCAGCCGTGGAAGAGCAAGGATTCTGTTCCCTGGCGGCTGCTTTGATAAGGCTGAAATTCAGCTCTTTCATAATGTCGTGTTCCTTGCTGATAAGGCTTGTCTCTTTCTTTTCTCTTGTCCCTTATAGAATTAGTGGCACGTGTTGGTGAGAGCAGGCGCGTCACTAATACCCATGGGGCTGGGGCGGAGATACAGCGCGAGGCACAGATCCCGCGTGTCTGAATATTTAGAGCCATAAATCCAGCCGGTCGATGGCTGAATGTAGCGTGTTCTGCTCTCCGAAGTCAAGGCGTTCACTATAGGTTTTATTATTATTCGGGTGTGGTAAGCCCGACAGAGCAGAAGACTGCCCTTGGAAAGAGAGTCGGTAGCTCACAGGTCCCAGGGGGCGGGACGAGCCACACCATGGGGGCTCAGTCAGGAGGCAGAGGGATCAAGGGGAAAAAGTGGGCAAGAGCCTTTATTCCGAGGGCACGGGGACAGGTGCGGCAGGCAAGCAGGCTGAGGACTGGCTGGTTTGAATCATTTCAGGGATCTGGGGCATAAGGCTGCCTCTAGTTGTCTGGCACCTGGCCCTGGGTGAGAAGGGCGGGGGGATCGTGGGTCAGAGGGAGAGCTGGGTGAAGGAGGAGGGCTCTGAGTTGGTTGGTTTTCGTATGAAAGTCTTAACTCTCAGGTGAGGTATTGACCATCTCTAGGAACTGGTTAGCCCCAGGAGGGGCAGTCAGTCCTTCTAGGATCAGCCATGGGGTCATAACGTATAGAATTGTTGAACCACTGTGCTGTATACCTGAAACTTACATAACGTTGTAGGTCAACTGTACGTCCATTAAAAAATTAATTAGTAAATCAAATACCTAAGTAGCCACAAGCACAAAAAATAAAATAGAGAGTAAAAACATGATTAATATTCTAGGCAAATATAACTTCTTAATGGTTGGACACTAGGTATGGATTTAGAATTCTTGGATCCCTCAGATTCTGTGCCAGGATCTCCCGCAGAGCGGCCCCCTTGCCCCCGCTCAAGGGCTGCCTCCCTTCTTTGCCATCTGTAAGTGTCACACACACAAGCCTATGGACACCCTAGCTTGCATGTCCAACCTGTGTCCACCCCTTAGCTCTGAGGCTTAGATCATTCCGATTTTATGTTGTGTGGTCTTTCCCACCTGGCGTGTGTTCGTCCTGATGAAGCCGGTAAGCAAACTACTCATAGTTTTTCCTTTGTTAGTTTTTTCAACATCCTGGCTCGGTAGCCCATGCCTGCGTGGGCTGTGTGTGGGAGGAGAGGGAGGCACAGTGGTTTACATTTGGCCTCTTGAAGACCTGGTCCCCAAGCAGCAGGTGCCTAGTTATGGGGCCACGTGGGGGTGACAGCAAGCGCCTGGATGTGGGCACTGTGTGCATTTGTGTGTGTGTGCGCACGGGCGTGTGTTGGGAGGGATGTCAGTAGGAGGACGGAACCTCATAGCCCACTAAACTCGCACTTTTGTGAAATTGTCCCCAAATGGAAAATTGTTCCCGTCTGACTGGGTGCTTCAGTGTGACCCATCCGGCCTTTCCCCCCATTTCTGTATAAGGCTTGAGAAAATACATCAATGAGAAAATTATAGGTAGGATCTTAGATTTTCGATTCTCAGATATTTTGTCTTCTTGGGGATGTCTTATTGCTATGCCTGTGTCTACTTGCTCCTCTCGGCACACGGTGCAGGGGGGCTGGGGAGGCTGTGGGCTGGGTCTTCTGGGCTGAGTGTGCTGTTCTTCTACCTCGGAGGGAGGTCCTGTCTACAGCCTCGGAGGGAGGTCCTGTCTCCTGCTTGGTAAAGGCATGTCCTTTGTTCGGAGGCGGCTGCTAAGTGAACTTCATTTGGGAAAAAAAAAAAAAAAAGTCCAGTTCACTTTTGGACATTGTCACAGCCTGTAAGAGGTTGGGATAGTCTGTGTAGTCCCCACGTGGCCAGGTTCTTCGGGCACTGGTGCGGTTGGAGCACCCACCAGGTGCCTGAGGAGCACGGAGGAGCAGGAGGTGGGCGCCTCTGTGTTGCAGGAAGCCTGATTGAGGACTTGGTGTTTAAAGATGGGCGTTTTGCGACCTTCTGTCTTTATTTCACTCCCCACCGTACCTCCCCCTCTCGTCTTGCACGCGCCTTGTTTTGTTTGTAATAGAAACTGAAGCGTGTCCGTACATTCATTTCCTTCTCGGTTCACAGGTCCTCTTCTCCAGGGAGCCCCCGCAGCCCTGCCTCTCCCCTCAGCCCAGGTTGCATTTGTGTCTCCCCTGCTCCCTCCAGCGAGTCATTCTTTGATGACCTCAGGCACTTGGCATCCTGATCATCTCTTCTGATTTCCGGTTCCTTATCAGGTTGTCAGTCTCTTGAGAATGGGAACCGTGTGGTCTTCATTGCGGCTTCCCTGGTGCTGGCACAGTACCTGGCCTAGAGCTGGGCTCACTGGACACACTGGGCACCTTGCCTGAGCCCAGGATTGCGCTAGGCGCTGAGGGTTTGGAGAAGATAGAACTTGAGCAGAGAGGATCAGCCACGTCCTACGTGAACTTGATGGCTATAGGAAGGTCTGAAAGGTCTGCAGAAGCCCAGAAGAGGTGAGAGCACCGTGGCAAGAGCAGGGCGTATGGCAAGAAAGCAGGGTCTTGTAGACCAGACAGCATCTCCGTGGGTAGGAGGGCAGAAAACATTTCAGGAGGGTCTTCCAGGCAGAGGAAACATCAGAGCAGAGGTATGAGTCTCAGGAGTCAGAAGAGGCACTGTCTCAAGTCACCGCCGTGGGGGTGGGAGGGCAGCGGGACGCTGGGCACAGGGGCTTGGAAGCTGCTTCTTCTCTGAACCTGTCTCGGCTTCGTCCTCCCACGGTGACCGAATCACGGCTGCAGGCAGCACCCAGCCGTTTGTCAGGTTGGCGCTGGAAAGGGAAGGTCCCCCTCAGCTCCTGCACGTTTGAAAGTTCTGGAGCAAGGAGCCAACTGGCTCATATGACTGTCTCCCTATCTGGGAAAGACTCAGCCAAGACGGTGGGTGCTAGGCTGTGCAGGCCAGGGGCTGGGACGAAGATGATCGGCGCCTCCAGAGGGAAGGGTGTTGGGCCGATAGTCCCTCTGCTGGAGGTGGTGAACACGGGTTGCTCTCCTATAGGACTGAGAAGCAGAGCGGTTGGTGATGTTAAAATCTTTCCCTCTGTATCCCTAGCACAGCCCTGCCAAAATCTGCAGGCTGCAAGGAGCAGGCCAGAAGTGGGCTGCCCGCTGAGTTGCTTCCCCGGACGGCTCAGAGGGGCACATCTGACACGGAGAGCTGAGGATCTGATGAGCTTCTGACGGTTCCCCTTACTTGCCCTGGAGGACATTCAGAGCTGTCCTGCCAGCGTTCCAGGATCTCTCTTCCAAGGGCAATAACTCCGGTCAGACCTCGGTGGCTCTTGTGTCCAACAGAGAGATGTCAGTTTCAAACCTGTAATAGTTAAAGGGAAAAGTAACTCCTTTCCTTCTGTGAAATATACGATGTCTTCAGTGAGATTCATCAAGTACATTTCATGACAATTGGGCAGCGGGATTATGTATTTGAGAACACATAGACTTTGTCATAAAACTGAACTGGGTCTGAATTTTGTATTTACTCCTTGAATGAACTCCCCTCAGCCTCGGTCTCCGTATCCTCAGGAAGGATTTAGGGAGTTATTGTAAATGAGATAATGCGCCCACAAGGAAGGATCATGCCGACACCTCGTGAGCTCACTTTCCTTCACTTAAGAAGATCAAATGTGGATTCAGGCTTTTTTTTTTTAAACACATATTGTTTAAGAAAATAGTATTCCATTTAAAAAACCAAGCCCCACGTTCCATTCCTTGTTCTGTCAAAAAGAAGAGAAGTAAATCATGTGTGTACCTGTGTGTATCTGTGTGTGTGGTGTGTGCATGTTTGAGGGAAATAAGGAGAAAGAGGTAAAGAATAAAAGTGTATATTTTCAAATGTACAGTACTAGGCAATGTAAATAAACGGACATTTTAAGCAATTTTTTAAATGTTGTAAATGGATCTCCAGGTCACTACTCTTTCATTTAAAAAAAAAAAAGATTTTATTTATTTATTTGACATCGAGAGAGAGATCACAAGTAGGAAGAGAGGGGGGGGAAGCAGGCTCCCTGCTGAGCAGAGAGCCCGATGTGGGGCTCAATCCCAGGATCCTGGGATCATGACCTGAGTGGAAGGCAGAGGCTTTAACCCGCTGAACCACCCAGGTGCCCCTCATTTTTTTTTTAAAGATTTATTTATTTTAGAGAGAGAGAGAGAGCGCGCGCGCGTGAGCAGGGGGAGGGGCAGAGAGAGAGGGAGACAAGTAGACTCCCCACTGAGCAGGGAGCTGATGTTGGGCTTGCTCTCACAACCCTGAGACCATGACCTGAGCTGAGATCATGACCTGAGCCGAAACCAAGAGTCTGGTGGTCAGGCAACTGAGCCACCCAGGCGCCCCTCAAGTGTTTCAGTTACACAGGCAAGAAAGCGAGAAGGCAAACCCGAGGCCACTGCTGTCTGCAGGGAGAGCTGGGGAGAGGGCGCTCGCTCTTCCATTTGGTAGAAACATGTGGCTGGCGAGGACACGTGCGTTGGGACCGTGGTGTTAGGCTGCTTGGGACTGATTGCGTTAGCTTTTTTGCTGACCTGCTTTCCATACCACGCGTGCTCGGTGTTTCTTCTTGTCATTGAATTGTGCTGATTTATTAGGCTGTGTGCTTCAAGGGCACCGGGAGAGTGCATGTAGGAGCAGGTCTGAACCGGGAAGGTGAGAATTACCGTATCAGATGATACCCAATTAACTCGTGACGAGCACAGCAGGTGAAATTGGAACCCGGGCTTTATCTTTCATGGACTGGAATCTCTCACTGCATGTGAAGCGTTTTTAAACCCAGTGGCGTTTACCTCCTCATTTCTCCTTCCTTCCCCCCTGCCCACCATCTCCTCCCATCCACGCAGGTGTGGCTTCTACAAGCACGAGTATCCAGACGGACAAGTCCCTGAGACGGGCTCTGGGTTCAAGGGCGGCGGGGTGGGGCTCCCTGAGGCAGCCACGCGGCATCGCGTGGGACAGCCATTGCCGCACACCAGCACCCGGGGCAAAACGGCGCAAGGGAAGCATAAACGTCGTTCAGAATAATTAGCTTTCTTTTCTTTGCGGGCGATGGAGTCATGGCGATGCTCCAGTTCCGAAAAAGCCTTTCCGCCCTCTGACCTTCGAGTGCCTCTGCCAGTGTGAGATTATTATAACACAACATTCTTACTCGATCCCCCGGAGGAGAACATCTGGATGTCCAGTTCCAGGTGTGGCTGTGACACTGGTGGGGGCTCAGAGCCGGGGCTTTCAGACCGGCCCATGTCCTGCAGGCACCCTGCCTTCCTTTGGTGTGGGATCCTGCCCCACATCAACTAATCTTAATGTAAGCTGAGGGGAGGAAAAAAATGATTCAGAAATTACTGAGAGGGTAAAATAATATGACATTAAATGCCCGATTTTCGGAAACACAAGTCTTATTTTATGTGCAACTGCTGTTTCGGATTACCCATGCCTCCTCGGGCTTTAGCCAGCGTGGAAAATCCTTTAAGAGGGCTACTCCATTCACTTCCTCAGGAAGTCCATTTTTAACCCCCTCGAGCTGGGCAGAATCTCTTCTGCGATGCTCCCAGAAAGGACTGCTGCTTTAAGTTCCAATCACTGAACTCAGCTCATTGCTTTTATTCATCATGCGTTTGTGTGGCTGTTTTTCTGTCCCCAAACCTTGTGGTGCTCCAGGCTAAGGACAGCGTCTGATTCCTGTCTGCAGCCCCAGTGCCCAGCACACACTTGGGTACATGGTAGGCATTTAAGAAACATGAAATGGATATAAGAATGAGAGTCAGGCACCCCCCTGAAGAGAAGCCTGCTCTTTGGCACTGTTTATTAATTCTGTCCGATAGGTATCTGGCCATTTTTCTTCTCTGTGCAAATCTCTTATCGATGTCAGAGGAAAAGAGAGAGAGAAATTAACAACACCACACTGAATGATGACCTGCCAATGGCAAGTGAAGCCATTGTTTATTTAGTGATGGTGTGTTTATTTGGTTCCAACCCTAGGGAATTGACAATGACCAGTCTAAAGCCCAGGAAGAATTGTCTCCTGCTTCACTCAGGAACCCCGCTTGAGATTCTAGTCAAATGACTACCATGCATAGTGGTAACGGGAAATGATGTAAATAAACAAATATATACATGCAGATTAAAATCTGTTTGTACAAAAACAAACAAACAAAAATCTATTTGTAGGGGCGCCTGGGTGGCTCAGTGGGTTAAATCCTCTGCCTTCAGCTCAGGTCACGATCTCAGGGTCCTGGGATCGAGCCCCGCATCGGGCTCTCTGCTCAGCGGGGAGCCTGCTTCCTCCTCTCTCTCTCTCTGCCTGCCTCTCTGCCTACTTGTAATCTCTCTCTCTCTCTCTGTCAAATAAATAAATAAAATCTTTTAAAAAAATCTGTAAAACTGCATGAGGTTGATGTCTTATTATTAGGAGTGAACCAACATGAATATGAGCCTCAGAGAATTATTAATCATTTTCTCATGCAACCTACTATGAAATCACCTTGGCCTATACCCTTTACACACACACACACACACACACAGGCACACACATATGTATATTACACAAGGGTAATTTATTTTAGGCAAATATGTTAGCAGTACTCTTCCCTGCAATTTACATACAATCAGGTTTCCATTTGTTAATGGCTCTGTTCTTTGCAATTGTCCATGCTCTTTGCAACTCTGACCTTTTACAGAAGTCTTTGGTCTCTCCTTAATTTACTCTCTGTGAACTCCAGCTTCATTTTGTTGGTGGCTGAAATTTCACATGCATTTATTCAATGTGCATTTTCTGAACCCCTGTGTTATTTAAAACGGAAGTCATGGGTTCCATAACAATGGGCTCTGGGATGATCTCTCACTGGCTTCGTGACTTTGGTCCTTGCTGCCCCTCTGTGTCATCCAGGCAAAATGAGGATTATAATAGAGCTGATTCATGGGCGTTATCATGGTTAGAATTCAGAACAAGGTGTTTAGAAGAGTATCTGACACACAGGAAGGGCTCAATGAAATGTCATTGATACCATTAACTTGGTATCAGGTTTTCTGCGTAGTGAATTTCCAATGTGACAAGTTCTCTGGTATCAGCAGGGACTCATGGCTGGTGTTTCCCTCTTGCCCTCCGGTGCAAAAGTTGACCTGTGTAGCACTTCATATCATGGATTCCACCATCTTTCAACGTCTTAGACAATACTGGTCCATCAATTGGACCAAGACAATTGTATCGAGACAAGTCGCAAGTCCATTTTTCTGTGTGTTTTTGACTTCCTTGGGTCTTTGTTAGTTCAGTGTTAACTACTCCATCCCCATGCACGATTTAATGACTCAAATAAACAGAAATTCTTTCATTCACTGCAGTAGAAGAATAATACTTCAGGTGTTCAAAAATTTCTCAGAATTCTGAAATTTCTCCTTGGTCTTTCACGTCTTCCTTTCGGAGGATTTTACTAATGGCAGTTAATTGTGTCGAAATTGATCCTTGAATAATGATCTTTGAAAGCCGATGACTTGTTTTTGTAAAATGAGGCCAACCAAGCCTTAATGTTACTAGAATTACTATGTTACGGGCAAGTTCCAAGGAAATGGCCAGTGTTAGACAAAATTTGTGATTAATGCTAGACTGATGGGGTCCCTTTGGCTTCCATTGTCAAATTTGAGATGCTCCTATACTGATCTCATGATGCTGTCCTTATTGATCGAAGATGGTGGGGCTGAGGGTCTTAGTAGTCACCGCCTCATTCAACCTGATTGCAAGTCTGCCATGATGTTGCTCATTTCCTGCACTATTATCATGACAAGTGCTGCTGACCTTCTGTGAAGCAAAGGATACAATGCACTAAAACCTAGTTAAACCTGTTTTCCACTCAACATTCTTTTACCTCCCTTGTTTACGCTGAAAGGATATTGCTGGGAAAATTGGTAGTGTTTTTTCCATCAGGACCATTGGGTCATTTGTGGATTGTCAGTTTTCATGAAGATTTATGGACAATGTTGCCGCGTGCTCTCGGGAGACATCAGCATTAGAACGTGGCCCCCACACCTCTCTCTCTGTCCCTCAAAGCCATGTGTCTTTTAGATTTAAATAGTGCCCACAGAGTGCCTGGCCCGAAGTAGGGCCCCGGTTAAATTCCTGTAACTTTGATTTGTGTTTGTACCATGCACTCTGAAAATGTTTTCACAGATTTACTGCGTTTAATTACCAATCAGTTTTTGCTTAATTAGATTCATGAAATTAATTATATGAATTCCATTCTGATAATATTCCCCGACTCTGGATGTCAGATTCCCGTAGCAAATGGAGAGGCGAGGAGGAGTTTCTGCATTTTCCCAGTCGGGAGGCGGGCTGACCTCAAGGACTCAGCTTTCTTCAGCAACGTTCTCGGTCCTCGGAAGCTTGTCCCTATCCCACTGCTGTTCTCTGGGTGTCCACTCTGACATCAGGTTAGGAATGGAGCGAAGCAGAGGGATGATGAGAAGGGAAGAAAAGATGAGCTCACTTCTCAGTGCATCTCGGGCATTTCTTTTTTTCTTTAGAGAGGGGGAGGTGGGTGGAGGCAGAAGGAGAGAGAATCTTAAGCAGCCTCCATGCCCAGGATGGAGCCTGACGTGGGACTCAGTCTCCTAACTCTGGGCTCACGACCTGAGCTGAAATCAAGAGTCCGATGCTCCACCAGCTGAACCACTCAGGTGCCCCAACTTGGGCATATTATTTAGGGAGACAAAAACTTAAACTCCCTGTCTACAATCCTGGCCTCTCTGGAAGGTTGTGAGTCAGCCTACTTTATAGGCGTGCAAGGCGTTTTAGGCTGCCTGGCTGGGAGACGGGTCGGGATCTGGTGAAGGCAGGATTTCCGTGCAGCATCCGGTCAGAAGGCGGCCTCCAGGCAAACGGAAAAGCGCGGGAAGCTGCCTGGATGCCCTTGTGCGGGGCCAAGCACGTCACCATCCAGAGCCTCGGATGCTTAGAAGAGCCAGGTGTGTAGTGATTTCTGAGCAAAATCATTAATATGGAATCTGTCTGGATTACTTTTAAACATAAGGATATGGCTTTCTTGTCCTCAAGGGAGGTGCTGTGCATTTTTGTCCTTTGGATGAAAGATGCTATTACGATAGAATTATAGCGACATATGATCACCAAGGGCTGCTTAAGTTACCCTCACTCCCCGAGAGATACCATCTAGTCTCGTCATTCCGCACGCCGGTGTCTTCCAACTGTCCGTCTGCACGCCGGGCCTTTTCTTGACTCCATGTACCCAGTGTCGTCCTGGACATCCCCACAGGGTGGCTCATAAACTCTAAGTTATCAGATCCAAACTTGGACTCTCTGTAAGCTTCTCAACTGCTTTTATTTTTTCCGGTTTATGGAGGTATAATTGACGAATGAAATTGTATGGTATTTAAAGTCTACAACGTGTTGATTGGATACATGTGTGCGTTGTGAAAGAACTACCTCCTCGTCCATCTGGTTAATTAACACATCCATCGTTGCATATATTTGCCTGGGTTGTTTTTTTTTTTTTTTTGGTGAGAACATTTAAGTTCTACTCTCTTAGCAAATTCCAGTCTAAGATTGAACGCTTGCTCGTCTCCCCAAACTGGTTTTTCAGGCATTCTTCACATCTCCATTGATGGCAACTCTGTTTTCCACTGGCTCAGGGCAAAAACCTTGTAGTTACTCTTGATGGGTCTCTTTCTCACATGCCTGAATTCAATCGTCAGGAATTCCTGCGGTCTCTACCTTTAAAATAGATCTAAAATGTGCCTCTTATCCCCCACACTCATGACACCGTGATCTCAGTCCCCACTACCTCGTCCTGGATGATTGCTCTAACCTTCCTGTTCTTCTCTACTTCTCCTGTGTCTTCCTAAAGTCTATTCCAACATAGTAGCCGTGAGCCAATTTGTCGCCTTTTTTCTCCAGTGCTTTTCCATTTCTCTCGGAGCACTCAAAATCCTGACATGGCTTTCCAGGAACTACATCTGTATAACAAATCATTCCCAAACCCGATGACTTAGAGCTATTTATTGTGTGCACACATTCTGGGAGTCAGGCATTTAGACTCAGAGCAGCTGAGATGGCTTGTCTCTGTCTCATGATGTCTGGGTCGCTGGGACTCTAGGCTTCAAACCAGCTGAAGGCTTCCTCACTCCCATATCTGTCTGTTGGCTGAGATCTTCACTGGGGCCTTTCGCAAGAACACCTATTCATGGCTCCTCCATGTGGCTGGGGCTTCCCCAAACATGGTGGCTGGGCTCCCAGTAGAAAGAGCCAGACAGAAGCTGGACCCTAGCCTCAGAAGTTAAAGAGCATCCTTCCTGTCATTCTCTATTGGTTGTAATGTCATAGCCCGTTTAGATCGAGGGGAAGGAAATAGATTTCACTGCTTGATGGAGAATGGCCAAGCTCTGGAATAGTGTGTGGGGCCCAGAATATTACTGTGGCCATGTTTTGGAAATACAGTTTGCCACAGTGGCCCGCGTGATGGGAGCTGGGCTATTTCTCTGCCTTCATCTCTTTCCCCAGAGAACATCTCCTCCGGGTGTTGCCGGAGCAGTCAGGTGTGCTCTTGGCCTAGGACCTTTGGACTGGCTGGTCCTTCCACCTGGTCTGCTCTTCCCAGGACAGCAGGTCTGTGCTCCCCACGCCCTCTTCATGCTTTTACTCCAATGTCACCTTCCCAACGACGCCTGACCACTCTGCAGCCCCATTCTGATCCCCTTCTCTTGCTTTGTAGTACTTACAACCTCCTGGTACTCTATGGAACTCTTATGCTTATTCTTTATTACCTGTCCCTGCCAGAATGAAGCATTATAAAGGCAGGAATCTCTATTCCTTCTGTTCACCGGTTTATCCCAAGGGCTTATCCTGGTGCGCAGCGTATAAATAAATATGCACAGGATGTGAAACAGAGCACTTCCGGTTGGGACATTCTGAATTTGTGGTCCTTGCTCCCGATGATCCAGGGAGCAGATCTCACGGAGATCTTCACGGAGCCATATCCCCACACCTTCCTCCCCGTGCGGGCGCAGCACCCGACGCACAGTAGGTGCTGAAAGTAAATACTAAATTTGTTTAGGGGAAAAAAAACTTCGCACAACTTCACTTGTAAAGGAGGCTGGCGTAAATCAGCTAGATTAAGGGACCCACTTAAAGAGTTGCTTTCCCTGGGTACACCTCTGTTTTTATCTGTTACGAACTGATGAACCAGAACTGCTGTTTTAATTTCTGTGTCAATATCTGGTTTCTTTATGAGGAATTTCAAGGTCCTTTTTCCAGTCCCAATT
>CM052812.1:11682199-11704279 GCA_028533885.1 Nasua narica
GCAGTACTCAGGAAGACAGTTTAGGACCCAGGACGGCAGGGCAGTACCCAGGATGGCAGGGCAGTACTCAGGAAGACAGTATAGGACCCAGGATGGCAGGGCAGTACCCAGGAAGGCAGTGGAGGACCCAGGACGGCAGGGCAGTACCCAGGATGGCAGAGCAGTACTCAGGAAGGCAGGCAGTACCCAGGACTGTAGGGCAGTACTCAGGAAGGCAGTGGAGGACCCAGGATGGCAGGGCAGTACCCAGGAAGGCAGTACAGTACTCAGGAAGGCAGTGCATACTCAGGAAGGCAGTACAGTACCCAGGATGGCAGGGCAGTACCCAGGAAGGCAGTGGAGGACCCAGGACGGCAGGGCAGTACTCAGGAAGGCAGGGCAGTACTCAGGAAGGCAGTACAGTACTCAGGAAGGCAGGCAGTACCCAGGACTGTAGGGCAGTACTCACGAAGGCAGTGCAGGACCCAGGACGGCAGCGCATGCTCAGTAATGCAGGGCGTTGCAGGCCCCTCCCTGCCGCGGCCGCTGGAGAACAGGCTACGTTCAATGCGGGAGCCCTTCCTGAGTTGGGCTGAGGAAGGCATCTCTGAGAGATCCTCCAAGAGTGACCGGGTCTCCCTCGGTCAAATACGTTAGGGAAACCTGCCACGCCATAATTCCCAGTCGGAGAGTCGCAGTGCATATAAGATTGGGACAGAGCTCAGTAAAGAAACCCACCTGATTTTTTTTTTTTTTTGTCTAACCCAGACTTCCCATGTTCAATGGATCATAGATTTTATTTAAGTCCTATGACTATCCCACCAATCTTGTGGTTTGCAGCCCTGCATTCTCTGGGGAATGTGGGTGATAGCAACCAAACTCCAGCGTTTGCACAATGTCGAGCTTAGCAACTACGTGCTACTGTTCGTGCTGCTAATTGATTTCCTGGGTTTTGTTTGTTTGTTTCTGTCTCATTTATCCTTATAAGAATAGAGATGGTCCTGCTTTCATTAGGATCTGTGGACCCTGGATAGTTCTTGTCATTTCCCGAAGTCACGCTGTCGTTTCCAGAAGGCAGCTGGTACTTTGCTGAGCCTCCCGTGCTAGGCAGTACTTTTGTCCTCAAAGAGATGCCCTGCTTCAGCCGGCAACTGGCCAGCGTCCAGGGAACAAAGCAAAAGCACAGCATGTGAATTTGCTGACTGTGGTTTCATCAGTTTTATCTTGAGCATTAAAAAAAGAAGTATATATTTTAATAATAAGTACTGTTAATTTCTAGGAATTCTTGTTTTTTTTTTTAAATAATGGACCAAATTAGTGAATTATTTATGATCATGTCTCAAAATATTACATACTAGTCACATGGCACTTGGAATCTTCGAATCCTTGGATTAATTCCAATGCAGCAAAACTTGGCAAGAGTCAGGATTGACCGTATCAGCAATAACAAATGTCTACTTCGACAGTACACCATTTTTAAAAGGCATTTAAAAGACCCAAGACATCTGAACGGTCGCTAACCCGGTATTTTGTGCGACTCAGACACCATCATGAATATTTCTGTGAGGTCATGATGTGTTGGAACATTCTGGAAGCTAGTAAGAGCTGCAAGCATACCCCATGTAGGAGTTCTCTGGTACCTGTGGTTGGGCAACGTGTTTGCTTCCTTGTTAAGACGCCTGTACAAATCTAGGTGTCGGGGCAGGTGAACGGTGCTTTAACCACATGCTGCAACCCCTCCCTGGTCTATGCTGGGGTCAGAGTCGGCCAGGAAGCCTGCCAGAGGCCAGGGCCTCTCCTCTGGCCACACAGCCTCCTCAGGACAACATGACCTCGGAAGAGCCAGGACCATGGATCCCAAACCAGAACACAGGGCAGTTTTTGTCAGGGCTTGAACTTAAAATCGACCAAACCACAATGCAAATTGAAGCTTTTATGGCGACGGCCGAGACCATGAGCCCAAGTGCCCATTGAAAATGGCGACGTGGAGTCTGATTTCGCATGACACGGTGTCAGAGAATGGGTCGCGGGTGACACTGCCCACCGGGCGAAGAGGCTGGTATTCAAAGATTTTATTTATTTATTTATTTGACAGAGAGAGACAGAGAGCGAGGGAACACAAGCAGGGGGAGTGGGAGAGGGAGAAGCAGGCCCCTTGCTGAGCGGGGAGCCCGATGTGGGGCTCGATCCCAGGACCCCAGACCATGACCTGAGTCGAAGGCAGAGCCTTTAACCCACTGAGCCACCCAAGCGTCCTGAGGCAGGTATTCAAATGGCCGCCCATTCATCTTTCACCAGCTTGGGGTAGGGCGCGCTCCTGGTTGGTAACCATCCTATGCCTTCCAACTTCCTGAAATTTCCAGCTCAAAATGGTCTTCCCTCAGATCAAATTAGTGTGTAATAAGCAAGACCTCTCTTCCTCCGCAGTGAGGCCGGTTTCCCCACCCCAGGGGGCAGGGAAGGGCTCACCCGTGTGGCCCGGGACTGTCCTAAGACCTTTATGGCTTTAGAATCATCATCTCACTGAGTTCTCCTATCAGCTGCATGCGGTAGGTGTCTGCAGATGACAAAACAGAGCCTCAGGGGACCTGCGAACTTTCCTCAAGGCGCAGAGCTGGGAAGGGGTGGCGTGACAGCAGGGGTCGGACACGTGGAATGCCTCCAACGGCTCCTCTTCCTAAAGGGCCTTCAGGGTCTTTCTGAGCCTTGGGGCCACAAAGCTTATCCACTTAAGAACACATGGTCCCATTGGGGATCGTGCTAGGAAAACCTCGGCTTCCCACGCCCCCAGCTAAGCCCCACAGTGCTGCAGCTGGGACCTCTAGCTCAGCTGGGACGAGTTCCAGCAGACCCTCCCCCTCCCCCCACGTGCCCGCCGTCCAAACCCACCATTCGTTCCCAGTCCGCCAGGAAAGCCGTGCCAGGAGCAGCCTCTTCCTGCCTGGCAATGGGCAGATTTTCTTGAAAATCCCCATTCGAGTGGTATTTTTCATAAAACAGCCGACAAAGACACATTGCACCCCTTAGTCGATGCCTTCTTGTAGAAGTGGTTCAGTACTTTTATTTTTAATATCCGCACCTTATCTCATCTTTGAATTTTATCATGTAATTTATTGCTTCATAAATTTTACTTTTGTTACACAAAATTAAAGCTGATATCCAAACCGTGGAGCATCTTTGACTTTTTTTTTGGCCTCTGGAGTATAGATGATAGAAAAATGTATCAGGTTTATCCATTTCATCTTTTTGTTATAGGATGATTGATTGTACAGTTGCATCACACAAAACATTTCTAATAAAGCAATGCTTTCAAGTATGTATGTGTTTACTTTCGGTTTCAAGAAATCAGAAAACAATGGAATTTTCTATTCCAGACTACTGGAGTTTGAAGGAGATTGAAAATAATATTACCACTAAAGTGGGGAACAAGACAAGGAGTGCCCACCTGAAATATTTTATTGGAGATCCCGGTTAATTTGGTGAGGCAAGAAAAACAAATGAGGGGTGCGCTCTGGGAAGGAAGAGATACAACATTAATTGTTGTTGTTGTTTTGAAGATTTTATTTCTATATTTGACAGAGAGAGCGCAAGCAGGGGGAGAGGCAGAGGGAGAGGGAGAAGCTAACTCCTCGCTGAGCAGGGAGCCCGATGTGGGGCTCGATCCCAGGACCCTGGGATCAGGACCTGAGTTGAAGGCAGACGCTTTACCGACTGAGCCCCCCAGGCGCCACACAACATTAGTGTTTACAGGTGATGTAATCGTAAGCTAGAAAACCTCAGAGAATTAACAGAAACATTTTTGCACAATTACCACATCAAAGTCAATGGGCTTTGCACCTACAAACAAGAATCAGAAGAGAAAGTATAAAGAAAAGACCGTGTTTTTAACAGGAACAAAAATAAAGAGAAAACAGCTAGGAATAAAACCAAATAAGAAATGTGTAAGCCTTAGATGAAGGAAATTTGAAGATGAAGGACTCAAGAGAAGAACTGAATACACAGACACATTAAGCTTTTGGATAGGAAGTTAGCAGAAATTGCCAAATCTCTGTATATTAGTTCATCAATATTATCTGATCTCAGTTGAGTCATAGACACCTAGATACCCCCCAATATCCACTCTGCTTCATCCCTTTTAGCAGTTCCTCATCTAGGTACTCGGACGTCAGATATGCTTAGACCTGCACAGAACTGATTAGTGTTAAATGGAGAAAGCAGGGAGGCCATAACATGGATAGGGCCCGCGTACCATGGAGGCGACAGAAACATACTGAAATCTAGGCCCGAAAACGGTTCAAGGTCACGACATTGAAACTTGAGGACAACCAATCATGAAACTAGCCCTGAAGCTACGTTTCCATCTTCCTCTTTTTTTTTTAGAGAGTCAGGGGAGGAGGAACAGAGGGAGAAGGAGAGAGAGGATCTTCAGTAGGCTCCACATCCAGTGCGGGGTTCTCGGGGACCAAAGAGGGCTCCATCCCATGACCCTGAGATCATGACCTGAGCCCTAATCAAGAATCATATGCTTAACTCACTGAGCCACCCAGGCACCCCCTCTGAAGTCTTTCTCTATGCATATGCTTGTATCTGCAAAGACATAACTGGAAAGGGAGCCAGGAGACTTAGGGGAAAGGAATGGCAAGGAGACTTAATGTTTCTTGTATACTGCTATTCATTAAAAATTTGTGTACCACGTGGTTTGATTTACTTATTTAAAAAATAAAATAGTTTCTTTAAGGAAAGCACTATAGATCGTGGAGACTGAGTGCGGGGCTTAAGGGAGAGCAGGGCACACAGGCCCAGGTCTCCCTGCCGCCGATGCGAGGTTCATCCCCTGTACAGCACTGGCCATGAGCCCAGCACGGGGCTGGAGGGACGGTGCCACGCACTGGGGATAAGAAGACGACTATGCTATGCGATCGGGTGATCGGAAGGAAAGTCATTGCCATGATCATTGTAATTGTTATCATTTTAAAGACAAGAGACGAATTTTATTTGGGCACTTTCTTGAACGACGGTGTGTGGTCCGTGGTTTGTTACCAAAATCTCACCCCCTCCAGGACCCCAGGTCTCGCCCTGGGTGAGGGAGTTCGGTAAAGCCTCCTTCCTCTGAACACCAGACCCAAGAGCCCCGTGGGCTGGTTGTGTGCAGAGAGTGGAGAGTGGGGAAACGCAGTCACAACGTCTCCCGTCGTCCCTTCGGGGAAGCTGCTCACGCAATCAGTGTTTTGTTTCAGTAGGTGTGCTGTTGAGTATCAAACACATTCATACCGTAGAAAGGAAGCTGTGGCAGACACCAGAGCGAAGGACAGTCTGGAGAAGACATTTACTTCCTCTCATTATCCCGGCAACACAAAAGAACTCCTTGACACTACAACTCCCTTTCCCAAGAGTTTGAAAAGCATCTGAAAAGCTTAGAAACAAAGCTCATGTCTATCGCTCCTCCCACTGTGTATGTATTCATTCACTCCAGAAATACTCATGGGACTCCTACTACAAAAGCTGTTCTTCCTATAGACGGATGAATTTACAACCACAGGGGTTAAAACTGTTCGTGAAAATCATCCAGCAAGTGTTGAAAATGGGTTGAGTGTTGAGTCATAGGACCCTTGGTTTTAAATCTTCATAAATAATTAGACTACACACACACACACACACACACGTACACACATGCACACAGGCACACGCACACACACACATGCACACGGACACACACATGCACACACGTGCATGCATGCAGGCACATGCACACAGACACACACGCATGCACAGAGGGACACACGCACACATACACGCACACAGACACACACATACGTACACACAGACACACACGCATGCACACAGAACACACCTAGACCCCCCAACACACACGCGCGTGCACACTCAGACACACGCAGACTCCCCCACACGGCGACACACATGCACACACACATGCACACAGGCACACACGCGCACACACATGCACGCAGGCACACACGCGCACACACACATGCACACGGACACACACACATGCACACACACATGCATGCATGCAGGCACATGCACACGGACACACACGCATGCACAGAGGGACACACAGACACACACGCACACAGACACACACATACGTACACACAGACACACACGCACACAGACACACACATATGTACACACAGACACACACGCATGCACACAGAACACACCTAGACCCCCCAACACACACACACGTGCACACTCAGACACACGCAGACTCCCCCACACAGTGACACACATGCACACACACACACACAGACACACACGTACACACACAGACACATGCACAGACCATGGCGGGTCGGCTAGTATTGAACAACAGTTCTTTATTATTTTCTGTTTCCTGTATGATTTTTATTTGTAATATCATTTAGAAGAAATTATTTAAAAAGATTCCTGCATAATCCGTTATCTTCATTTTTCCAATCTACGTCCATAAAAAACACATTTCCCCAAACTATAGCCAGCATATTTCTTATTCCGCTTTTTATGTTTACTGTTAGGGTATTTCCCATTTTGCTACATAATTGTTACAATCATTGTGTTTATTGCTGTAGAATAGTCTCTCCCATCGATCTACCATAACTTAGATACTCCTGTGTAACTGGGCATTAAATCTTCCCAATATTTTGCTGTTACAGATAAAGCTACAGTGACGTCTTCATGCAGACAACTTTTTCTTGCCTTTGAATGATGCCCATAGGAAAAATTCCCAGGAGTGAGGAGACAAGCAACGTAAGAATGAGTGCCGTA
Source organism: Nasua narica (assembly GCA_028533885.1). NCBI lineage: Eukaryota > Metazoa > Chordata > Mammalia > Carnivora > Procyonidae > Nasua > Nasua narica. The sequence goes on from CM052812.1 coordinate 11,688,944, forward strand.
CTTGAAGTTTGCGCTGGGGAGGGAACTCAGGATGATAAATGGCCCCGCAAGCAGCTAGTCCTAGGAATTCCCAACCCGGCATTGATGGGCTTAATTGATTTTGTGGAGCTCCTTCTCATCACGAATGTGTCCACAAGAACCGCACCAGGCAGACCGCCATTGGATAAATTCTTACCATTTTTAAATGAGCCGTGTTACATAATGCCCAGCGCTCCTTATATAAGACTGATGAGTCCCTGAACTCTGCCTCTGAATTAATTGAATTGAAATTGAAAAAAAGAAACTATAAAATGAGCAGCGTTGACTCTGTCTGCAGCTGTATGTCCTGACCCTTTCCCCACTGCTCCCGCTGGTCTGTGCCCCGTGCAAAGACGTTTCAAGAGTGAAGTGACATATACAGGCATTTGAAAATGAAGAGAACTGCTAGCATGGGGATGAGTAGAAGGAACGGAAGAGAGAGCGCCACCCAGTCCAGATCACTGTGCCCAAAGTATCTCCTGGGATGGAGGTGGCTGCAGGTGGCTCTTGTTAGTGTGAAAAAAAGAGTATCTGATTTGTGGCTCTGGCCGCCCCCCTCCCCCGCCCCCCCACATCCATGGTGCTCTCCGATGCTCAGAGAACGTGATACGTTGAATGAGAAGGTGCTTTGGATCACTTTCACTTCATCTGCTCAGCCCTGCAAAGCATTTTTTTTCCTGAAGCATCCTCCCCCCACATGCAGTATCACGCATCAGCCTGAACTTGACTTTGGATGATCTTAGCCAGTGCACTCCCTCCCCAGCCCGGCTCCCCACCCATCTCTTGCCCTTGGCCCCGGAGCCACATGGGAATGCAGATCCTGGGCCCCTGTAGGTTACCCCAGAGCTTGGTCTCCCGGCCCAAAGGCTCAGTTCGGTACCAGTCCCCTGGATTCCCTGGTCCCTTTTATCTTCGCCCAATGTCAATGGCCTCTTGTCCTCGTTTTCACCAATACTTCCCGCTTGCTGTTTTTATTATTTCAATCTCTTTTTCTTACTTCCTTATTTGCATTTCCTCTTCAGAGAGGAAAGGAAAAAGTGGTCGTGTCTGATTACTGGAGCGCTCCGGGGTGAACTCCCCATGATTCTAAAGCACCCGCTTCATTTACTAACATTGAAGCTGGCACTCAACTCTGAGTTGGGGTGTGTGTGTGGGGGGGGAGGGGCTCTCAGCAGGATGGGAACATCTGTAACAGCCACACAGCTGGGGACATGGGGCTCGGAGACTTTTTTCGGCTTTCCTGGAAGCTGATCACTCAATAAAAGCCCCACACCCCGGGCTCTCTTCACCAGAATGGAGCGTCTGACGCTTTGTGCGCGCCCAGAGAGTTCCGTCCTTTACAAGTAGAATGAATAAGCGCTGCCTGACTGGGGAACCAGAGAGCCGGAGAGAAGTTGATAATGAGCACTCTGGGCAAAGGCACGGGCGCTCCGAGGAAGGTGTGCGAGAAAATGAAGGGGACAGTAGAACACTGCGCTCTTACAAATAAGGGGAGAGATGGTGAGGGAGTATGCACGAGTCCAGAGGAAGGCAAATGATACGTTGCAGTCCTTTGTGCGGTGGCACGGACCACACGATGCGCAGACGAAGAGCTCTGAGGTATGGCTTTGCAGCCGGATTCAGAAACGCTGAGGGCACGCGCCAAGTGCTGTCTCCTTAAGTGTGGTTTTGACTTTTAAGGGCAAGCGTGCAAAGGCGTCTCTTCCTGGCCCCAGGAGCTGGCAGTTACTAGCGAGACGCTTCACTCCCAGAGGCTCAAACTGAGGAAGGGCATCTGGGTATTTGATGCTTGGAAGATCCTGAATCCTTTCACATACTGAGACAGGTGCACCATGGGCACGTCTCAGCTGTGAGGTTGAGTTCCAGCCGGTCCACAAAATCCCAGGGAAATTGTTTTTTGGTGGCCGGTGTCCTTTTGTGTTAGTGTCCCGCCCTGGCGTGCAGCGAGGCATTGGGCAGGGTAGTGTAGAGGCGTCAGGTGTGGCTGGTCCCTGTCCTCGGGGTCTAGGCTGTGCCAGGAGTCCAGGGAAGAATTGTAAAGGCAGACGTGGACAGGCCAGTAGAAGGATTGCTCTGAAGTGAGTGTCCCCAGGGTGTCCCCAGTCACCTCGCGGGGAATTCCAAGCATCTCAGGTGGGCGGGATAGGGGCCAATAGAGAACCCTTTCTTCGCTCTCCCCGCCCGGCCCCATCACCATTCTCCCTTTCTTGTTAAACCTCTTTCTTGTTAAATCATCTTTTCATTTGTGATGTTATGGCAAATCTGCAATCACAGCCACTAAGAAGATTACTAGAATCTCTCTCAACCTGCTTAGTTCTTATTTTTCACTCTGCTATGTTATCAAGAGAATACGGCTCGCTTTACCAGGATGTTTTTTTCTCAATCATCAAGAGATCCCTCCATCCCATGGAGGAAGGAAAGGATTTTCTCAAGCTACTGAAAGACTTTCTAAACTAGGAGAAACATTTATAAAGGCACATGAAATGGAGGGAGGCTTTTACACCCCGGACATTTCCTGGGACAGACATGTGAGTCCCCAAGATAGCCCCATAAGGCCGTTGGGGTAAAATTCACGCTTTGGTTTTGAACCATGATGGAGAGCTGAATCGAATGGTCATAACTTGGCATATTTCATGTGCTCATAACAGAAGGACTAGAAGATTTATTAATGCCCATACAATCACCAGGCAACCATGAAATTCACTGTGGAGATATCTACTATGGTTTACAGGACTCGGTACCACAAGGTATTATGGGGCTCTCCTATCCCACACTCACTCCTCTACCCCCGTGGTGTGGCTCCTGTTCCCATCCACTCATTGAAAATCTTCTGGCATGTGATCTGCCAGATCCAACAGCATTTCCTCCATCCTCATTCTACTCTTCATTTTGGTAAAGACGTCCAGTGTTGAAGCAAACCTCTTCCTCGTTCCTTCTCTCTTGGGTTCCATGACACCCCATTCCCCAGTGGTCTCAGCCTGCATCGGTCTTCTTGCATGATTGTTCTCTTCCTGGCTTAGAAAAGGGTTACCCCAAGACCCTGTCCTCAGATCTCCTTTCTCCCTGGGCCATTTCGTCTGCTCCAACAATTTCTACATCATCTTTATAGGGATTATTCCCAAAGGTATAAGATTCAACTGGCAATATTTATCGAGCATCTACTACAAGGTTACGCCCTTGGCTACAAGCTTAGGACCCAAATTAAAAATTTTGTATGGTTTGGTACCCTCAAATCATTCTCTGGTTTGCCCTCTTTTCTGAGCTTTAGACTCTGCTAGACATTTCTATGGCTCCATTTCGGACATTTTAAACTCAACACGTCTAAAACCAACTCCGTTGTTTTTTTTTTTCCTTCTAGAAGTCTTCCTACCAGTCAGCTATTCTTTACCCTGGAATATGGCATTTCCATCTTCCAAGAAACACTGACTGGAACCTTCATGTTTGTTTTACGCTCCTTCTCATTCGTCATCCTCTAGCCAATCAAGAGATTCTTTCTGCTTTTGGCATTGAGAATTTTTATATCTCTCTCATTCTCTACCTACTGTCTAGCTCAGATTCTTGCCATATGGACTTGAACTACTGTGACAGATTTATAATTGTTTTCTCTGTCTGTAATTTCTCATAATTTAAATTCATGGTCAAAGTTATTTTCCTAAACCAGTGGTCAGATCAGTCTCAAGACCCCTCAGTGATTTGCTGTTGCCCAAACAATAACGTTTTTATCAAAGACGATTATTGACTGTAACCAGACTATCCTTACAGACTCTTCATGAATGACCTCCTTCAAGCTCCTCTGGGTCACTTACCATTTCTCAACTTTCCATCTGTTCTTTTTCTTTTTAAAAAAAGATTGATTAATTGATTGATTGATTGATGAGAGCCTGAGCAGGAGAGGCAGAGAGAAGGGGACGGAGAATCTCAAGCATAATCCCTGCTGAGAATGGAGTCTCAACCCCAAGATCATAACCTGAGTCCAAACCAAGGATCAGACACTTAACCAACAGCACCACTGAGGCACCCCTGCATTTACTTACCAATGGACCTTTGCTCATGACCATGCTCTTAGCCTTGAGTGCTGATCTCCACGTATCTAACTTATGCTCACTTGTCAAGAGTGCAAGGGAAGAAAAGCAATCAAAGATGAGCCCTAGGTTTTGGACCTGAGCAGGTGGTAACGTCATTTATTGAGACAGTGAAGACCTTGGAGAAGAGAGGATATAGAGTGTGTGTGTGTGTGTGTGTGTGTGTGTGTGTGTGTGTGTGTTGGGAGGGGGATAGTCTATCAGTAGTTTGTCCATGTTGAGTTGAAATGGTTATCAGACATGCAGATGGGGATGCTGGGTAAGCAGTGTGAGTTTAAGTTGGACTGGGGAGTCATATCACAGAGGTGGTTTTTAAGGGTGTAGAACTGTGAAAAACCAAGCAGCAATGGAGAAATATTTAAAAGAGAGAGAAGTCCAAGAGGAGAAAAGGAGAGGAAGTCATTGGAGACCACAAGAATCAACAACCCTTGGGAGGAGTTTTGATGGGACAAAGAGCAGAGACATACCCTGCAGTAGACGGCAGGGAATTGAAGGTCAGTGATCTCCCAAGCGATTTGCATAAATCATCTTATTCCTAATAACCTCGCCAGGTGGTTGCTATTATCCCTCTTCTGCAGATAAGGAAAGGAAATATATGGGATTCCCTCCATCTAGATATCCAAAAACAGCAACGTTAACAAAAAAGATAAACGCCTTTCTTCCCTTTTCCTGTTGTCTTATGATTACCATAGAGTAACTTGCAGCTAATGTGCAGGCAAATCTGTTACTCTTCTGGTTGTATATGATAGATTGGTAGACGCAAGACCTAATACATCAACAGCTTGTGATTTTCATGACCAAATTATCTTAGGCGATCCTTGAGACAGTAGGAGCTCATGGGCTCCCCACTTTCAACTGGCAAGTAGTTGGATGGGTACTGGGCAGCAGAGTCCATCTTTGATAAGATCACAACTTCCACAAAGTTTATGTTTAGGGCCCCTCTTCTTTCTTCTATGTTATTTTCTCTCCTTCTTGGCACTTGAGTTCCTCAACCCAAGTACTCAATCCTTGGTTCCAATCAGACTTCTCTGATGCTCCACACTGCTAGATATTTGATAGATATAGATAACTGCCTGTAATGATGCCAACTCTGCTCCCCAACCCCCTTCCTTTTTGTCTGGGGAGCCTGGGTACTCACATCGAATACGAATCACGTAAATCCCTTTCCAAGGTGCAAGTGATGGTTGGATCTTTGTCTGGTGTTGTTGAGTCTGAAGTCAATAATCACAGAAAATATAAGAAGATACTGGTCACTTCAGTTCTTCCCTGTGCCTGGGGTTGGAGGAGGAGGAGGAAAGTGATAGCAATGGGAGTGGTAGGGAATACTTGTCTTCTCCTGGTTGAAAGTCTGTATGTTCTCCAGCATAGATGGGAGAGCTGAGCAGAATAACTCAAAGCATGATTTAAAATTAATGGATTAAATAGCAATCAATTTAGCAAAACTGATCCATAAAAGTGACTATTGTTTTTTAAAAGATAGGGTTTCTAGGAGATGGTAGGTAGTCTTGCTTTAGTGAACTTAATTCCACCTTCTGAAATTGTCTTCAGATCCAATTTCTACACCATGTGTGAATACCAATCTCATCTAGATTGACACTTCTCTTTTGACTTAGTGTATATTTCCCATTTTGATCAACTTATGATTCTCCTCCTCCTCCTCCTTCTCCTCCTCCTCCTCCTCCTTCTTTAGCTGCCAGAACTGTGATAAACAAATATTTTCTGTTTAAACTGCCCAGTCTATGGTATTTTTGCTATCGCAGGCTGAACAAAGTAAGACGGGCACTTAGAGTTTGTTCAACAGGACAGATCACTACAGGTGGGAATAGTCAAGGGCAGCACTGAGTTGAACTAACTATCTAGTCGAACTAACTAACTAACTCCCAGGGGAGGGTGGGAGCTGGAATGTGAACATCACAGAGGAGTCAGGACCTAAATAAGATCTTAAAGCCTAGATCGGTGGAGGAGTAGCAACACAAACGGTGGCAGGGAAAGTTTTGATCACCTTCTTTTTAAAAAAAGTTTGCATTTATTTAAGTAATCTCTATGCCCAATGTGGGGCTCAAACCCATGACCCAGAGATCAAGAGTCTCATGTTCTTCTGACTGAGCCAGCCAGGTGCCCCGATCACTTCCTTAATAGTAACAATACCTATGGAATATTTTGTGGCAACATCTTTAGCATTTTAAATACATTAACTCATTAAATACATTCAGCAATCCTTTAACAAATCAGTTAGGGTTCAGTCAGCAAAACAGTGCCCTACTAAGTATTCTAAGCAGTTTGGGGTTTAATATAAGGGATTAGCCATTAGAAGAGTTGGTGGAGAAAAAGTTATGCAAGGTCATCACTAGCTTTCAGGTTCCCCACTACAGTTCAGGGAATCAGGAGATTGCTGCTACAGCCCATATTAGGATACTACAAAGGATATCCATCAATATCATAGTCAACCTATACCATGAGGGTGAGTGAGTGAAGAGGGAGGACCCGGAGACCCCCCCAGAACCTCACAGAGCTGAGGCACACGTCTGTGCACTATGCCTACAACCAGGGAGGTAACATGGATTAGGCCTCCCTGTCCCAATTTCACATGAGAATATCTCATTTCATTCAGGCACCTGTAGGCAAAGTAGACTGAGAAATGGAATCTTTCCTGTGATATAGTATAGGGGTTAGAAGTGAGTGGGAATGAACACTAGTCACCAGAAATAACCAGCACTATTATGGCTCCCACTGAGTAAGCTGCAACACAAATAAAAGGGCAGAGGCATGATTTGAATTCGGGTATTTTGCCCTAATCTAATCTCATGCTCTTCCCCATTCTGATGTCCTTGGCAGTGACTGACTTTAGGTTGTTCTCAAAGAGTAAATGTGCCATCAGAAAAATGAACCTCTGACTCTCTTAAAGATTTGCAAAAGTGACTCTGGAGGTAATTCCAGAAAGAGAAGTTTCAAAAATGCTTTGCATTAAAGCAGCATCCCTAGAAGAAATGCAAAGCTTCCCATGGAGTCAGTACCACTTTGGTGGTTGTATAAATTACGGAACTTGTAATGACTCTTACCGCTTCTGTGCAAACATGGCATATGTCACTTCTGTTTGTGCCTCTCTGATCCAAGCACACCACATGGCCAAGTTCAACACATGGGAGGCACACAAGTCCTACAGAGTGGGAAATACAGCAAAGGGGGATATCAATATTTGGATAAAATAAAATAATCTGCAATAGTTTATGAAGAAGGAAGAAGAGGAGGGTAAGGAAAGAAAATAACCCAAGAGCCAACATAAAAAACAAAATTGAAAAGTGAAATCCATTTTCCAAGAGGTATAAAATAGAAATACATCAGTTTACCCATTAGACTCATGAAAAGATTAAAAGGAAAGATTTCTCTTAGCTAGAAAAGAAAGTATTTGGAGGGGGGCAAAAATACAGTAACCTAAGTAGTGTCAAAAACAGCTGCATTGCTTCCATATATGTAAAAAATTGCTCAGATTCATTGAATATGCTCAAGTCTGCAAGACCCAATGATTTACATCCTTGTTTGCTCACGGGGCTGACGGCAATTTGCCAAGAGCTACTAGAAGTAATCTTTGGACAAAGATAAAGGACTAGCATGTAAAGGATAAAAAATATTGTGAGTTATCATTTAATTCTTTTTTCTTTTTATTTATTTTAGTATTATAGATAAGTTCATATCGTAAGACCCTTTTTCATGTTTGTTCCCAGAAAAATACATGACCATGGAGTAGTTTCAAGAATGCATAATGATACATTGTGACCAAGTAGGGCTTACTCCAGTAATTAAAGGATGGTTAAATATCTTTAAATCTGTTAATTTAATTCGACATATTACTAGATCTGAGAGGAAAAAATCATAGGGCCTTTTCCATAGATATCGAAAAGGTGTTTGAAAAATTCATGCATAAAATTTAAGATTAAAAACCATGAAATATGGGGCGCCTGGGTGGCTCAGTTGGTTAAGCAACTGCCTTCGGCTCAGGTCATGATCCCAGAGTCCTGGGATCGAGCCCCACGTCGGGCTCCCAGCTCCCTGGGGAGTCTGCTTCTCCCTCTGACCTTCTCCCCTCTCATGCTCTCTCTCACTCTCACTCTCTCTCTCAAATAAATAAATAAAATTTAAAAAAAAAACCCATGAAATAAATAGAAGTCAAATACTCCTTACACATACAAAGAATATAAGTATCTCAATATCTCAGCCCCCAAACTGGCATTTTATACATCTTATTAGATGAGGAAACATGGACATTCCTGCTAAAGTCAGAAGCATTAAGTCACTACTATTCCACATTGTGTTTGGGGGTTTAGACAACAATTTAACATACAGAAATTTAATAGTCTTTATATACAGAAATGGGATACACAGAAAGTAAGAGAATAGAATAGAATAGAATAGGAGTAGAACACCAATTAAAAGATGAATAGGATAGCGGAAAAGATGACTAGAATAGGAACAGGCTTTTCCTACCCTGTTCTCGGATGTCAAGATATCACCAGAACTCATCATAGAGATGACTCTGCATGGTGTGATGAGGGAGGGACACAGAGACCGTCAGTAAGGTCTGTGACTTCACCTGTGCCAGTCTGTGCATGTGTGAGCATAAGGTTAGGGGAATCGAATGGCAGGGGGAGCTAAAAGTTATCCTGGATGCTAAATCCGACTACTCCTGACATCTAAGAGAGAAGATAAAGAAGTTAATGTGTTTGGGGGGGAGGGATGCGCCTCCTGTATTGAAATCTGCCTTCGTTCCTCAGAAATAGGACCGCTGACCTCTGTCGTAGATAATAAAAATTATATCCTTCTTTTAGAAAAGTCCACGCTACCTTCTCATAAGATTAGGATTTTACCACCTTCTACCAGCAGGGCAATAATCTGAACTATTCTGATCCTTTGTACTCCTTGGTGAAGATACTACCATGGGAGGTGAGGAGGGTGGCAAGACTTTCAGGAAAAGGCTGGGGCTTCCTTCAAGTTCATCCCCACCTCCCGACGAGGTCTCTCAACTGCTCCGAGGTGTCCCTATGCTTCACTCTGCCCGTGCTCCTCCAGGGGCCATCAGTTCGATGAAACCCGCATCACCACCACTCCTGGGTTAGAAGCTAAGGACGTGCAAGGTGGCCACGGCCGTGCTCAAGGCTGGTGTGTCCAGACTTCTGTAGGCTCAGACACTCTGACTCAAAATAGACTTCACCCACATCGTTCAGCAACTCTACCCCACGCTGAATGTTATCTTATGTCTGAAAGAATTTCTTTGTGGAGGCAAGAAGTTTTTCTGTTTTGTTCAAGGTCGAATCTCTAGCACCTAAAAACAGTGCCTTGCGTGTAGACCGTCCATCAGAGCTTGTCGACCGGAGGAATGACTGACTGCAAGTAATGCCTTTGGTTTACGGTCGGCCGTGTTTCGTCCAGCATCATTGGGTCTACTCAGGAGCTTGTGAACTTCGATACTCTAACCTGCAAATTATTTCAAATACGGTCTATTTTCATGAGAGATAAATGTGTAATGGGATCAACGTCATGTCACGTGAGTAAACGTTTATTAATTTTGACGTGGTTGGGAGTCTCTGGTGTGTGATCTGAACCCTGGTTTGGTTTGGTTTGTTTTTTTTGTTTCATATTTCAGATAGGTTGAGGAAGTAGCAGCTTGTTGGGTGCGGGCTCCCTCTACAGAGCCTAACAACGCGATGGCCTTGCAGTGGCGTTGGGGGAGGGATGAAGGCAGGCTGCGTGGAGGAAGGGAGGTGACTTCTTGCTGATGGTATGGCCAGTCCCAGCTGCCCAAGTCCCGACAGGCTGAGTCTCACGCTGGGGCGACGGCCCGACTCTAGTTTAGTCCAAGCCTGCCGCACGAGCTGTTCTTGGACCTTTTGTTCCCAAGCAGATCAGTGGAGAAAGGAAGTCCTCTTTCAGATCCTCTCGAGGAGCCCGTGGGTGGCTTCCCTCCACCATATGTCCCCCTGGAACCGTGCTGCCGAGCTTCCTGCCTGGGGCTCCTTGCGAACACGTCTCCGAGGTGGAGCGCTGGGGAGGACGGAAGTGCTGTTTCCAGATGGCACCAAATTAGCCTCTTGAGATTAGTATTTGCAAGAAATATGCTTGTAAGGAAGGAAAACAAAGGAGTCGCTGGAGATTTTAAACAAACTAGGGCCTTAGAAGGGAAGTCGGGGAGAGAGCTGACAGACGGGGCCAGAGGAAAGGCAGGGAGATATTAAAGTTTAAAGTATAAATATAATAAGGTTTATAGGGCTTACACAAATTTTAGAAACTCACCCAAGATCGCACAGCTAGGAGGTGGCCGAGAACTGTGAAACCCAAGTCAGTGTTTATGACCTCAGTGCTAAAACGACCTCCATGTCATTAAAGATTTACCTCTGTGTTCAAACTCGTATCTGAGCCCTGCCTTGTTGGTGGGGACACCCGACCCTTCACCATCCTGGCCTCTCTGCTGGCTGCCGATCCTGGGACTGAGTAGAGAGAACACCCCCAACAGGCACAGAAGCTGAGATACTTACCCTTCAGCTCTCATCTGTCAGAGGGACTCATTTCACAGCACTCCAGCCTGCCCCAGTGTAGACGCGGGGGGAGTGCTAGGCAGAGAAAGCAGGTGCTGTAGCAGGACCCAATGCAGAACACACTGGAATGCTGGGCCCCCCCAGGGCTGAGGGGGTGGGGCTCAGCGTTGTCTGCATCAGTGACCCTTGGGCTCCCTCTCCAGACCATTGCAGAACCACTCAACTATCATAGCCCTTTTTTCTGCTGAGCCCAGACATAGATTCGGGATTCTTCTCAAAATCAGTTCTCTAGGCAGTGACTTTCCCTTGGTTAGCATTGGTACCCAAGATGGAGCCCATCTCATACCCACTCTATTGAGGCTTCTATGTAACCTCTGAAGACTTCAATCCCATCATGTCATGAAGGTGGGTCAGATGACTTCTAGGCACCTTTCAGTAATAATCTTTGCACCACCATATGTGTCCACAAATGTGACTTTGGTTGCATTAGGTTTCTTGGAACTTTTTCTATAAACATTGGTGTCAACTAAAGGCTCAAGATCCTCTCCATAGAGATTGCTATTATCGGTTTCTTATGTCAGGTGCCAGTGACGTTGACATTCTCAATCTGGCTTTAGCATTTTGCATTAATTCCTTTAACATTTCACTCTGTTATTTTGGGGATCCATCATTCCAGCTTTTTTGGGGGGGAAGGGAATACAATTCTGTCATCCAAGACATGAGCCATCTCCCCTAATTTTTGGATGCTGCAAATTTGATAACCAGGTTGGTTTTGTTTTGCAAAAATTGTTAGAAATGTTAAGCAAGATGGATCTGCAGGCAGAGCCCTTGACTGGAAACCTCCCGTACCTCTGGCATGTGATTAGTTATTGATGGACTGGAAAGTTCTACAGCCTGGGATCCTAAGGAGTCCCCGGAGTAGGGAGGCGTGCAGCGCCAACATGCAGGCTGGACTCCCAGCCTCTTGAACTAATCTGATGGAGAGGGCTCAGAGCAAGGACCCTGGGTGCTTCCTCCGTCGGGATTATTCATCGCCCCTGGTCGAATGGATCCAATTCCCTAAGGCATCACTCCATGGTTGCTACTGCAGTTTCTAAAGCTCCTTCCTCCTCCCTCTCGGGCTGGGCATGTCCTTCTGTGTTTCTCCTTCCACGTTCTCCTGTGGCTAGCATCTGTTCTGTTCTATTCTGACTCTCCCTCCTGAGAGCCAGCCAGCTGTCCACACCGGGTGAGTCTTTGCGAGGACACCGGCCCTGACCGTGTTTGCATGTGTGTGCATCCGTGAGCATGTCCATGTTCATCCGGGTGTGTTCGTGGGAGGGGTGAGGTGAAGAGGAGGGTGGAAGGTGACACATGCTCTTGCACAACCAGCCCATTTCCAACAAGCTGTTCGCGTCCATCCTTGCGAGAGGTGATGCCGGCCCTGGTCACCCGCACAGTTCCGGGCACTTGTTGGATGCGACATTCTGTGTGGCTCTGTGGACATCCGGCTGCCTCCAGACTGCCCTGTTGGTCCTTGCAGCCTCTAAGACGCTGTCCTATTCTCAGCAGCCCTTCTCAGGACGCGGTGCCCACGCCCTTGGGGGACAGAGGGGGTGCAGGACTGCAGTGGGTTGCGGGGAGAAGCAGCACCAGAGTCCTCGGAGCGCGTGGCCATTTCAAGAAAGATTCAACTCCGTTATCCAGCGCTTGTGACCCAGGACCTCAGAATATCTGTGCAACCCCTTGTCCAGCCCCACCGACTTACGATGTTCAGCAAAATGCATGATTTATGCAAAGACACCCAAGAAAGCGCTTTGAAATTTTTAAAGCTTTGTAAAGCATATAAAGTGTTCTTGGTGTCATTTGAGAAGCTTTTACACGCCCGCCCCCCCCCACGTATTTTAGACACATTTGCACACACACATACACACGCAACCAGAATCACATTTTCCTCCCTTCACATGTGTTGAGCCAGCCCCGTAGGATGCAATCTAATCACCTGCGATCACGAATAAATAATGTTAGCAGAACAACAAAGACGAGCAGGAAAACGCAATGTGTCCGTGCATATGACACTCGCAGTCTGTTTTCATTGTCTCTTCGCCTCCATTTCGGTTCCCTGATGGAGCCCCCCAGAGCTGAGCGGCGGGAACGAGGCCACATCTCTGCGCCTGCGCACTCCACCCGACCACGGACGTACCCTGGCCAACCCAGCTTTTGACTTCTGAGTCCCATGAGAGCGCTGACTGTGATGAGGTCGTTACCCAGCAAGCACGAGGCTCCTCTGTGGAACACTTCTGTGTTTCCTGGGTAATGCTGCCTGTGCTCTGGGTCTATGTAGCTACAATTCTTTCCAAGCTGCACGACAGGGAAGGGGGCTGTCCCTTTCCCCGCTCCGCTACAGGGGCCGGTGGTGCTCCCTGTCACCAGGGGTTATTTTAACTAGGAAAGAAGGAAGAGTGGCTCTAGCCATGCCACCGGTCTCTGCAGCCGGGAGAGGAAGGCATTCACCCGTCTGTCCCCCATCTGTTCTTTTCTTCCGCCAGGTACTATCCAAATTTTGTACAGTATGTGTACATATTGAGGGCCCTTTAGAACCTCTTAACTCATGTGACTCTCCCGGCAGCCCTGTAAAGTCTGCAAGGCGGGTGCTTTATTCCCATTTCAGAGGTGAATGACACGGGTGATCCCCGGCACCTTGAACATTCCGAGCTAGCCAGACTCTGCTTTTTAGAGCAGGATGAGTTACTGAAAAATTAATCATAGTACTGTTGTTTTTGCTGCTTTGACTCAGCAGAAAAAAGAGAGAGAGAGAGAGAAGGCATGGAATTGTTTGCCTCATCCTTATGGAAAGGATTGCGGGGCTACTGGGATCTGAGCTCTGGATTCTGAACTCGCCCCCTGGCCAAGTGGATGGCTCCAGTGCATGTGAAAAGTTAAATTTGTTGCCAACCTTGAAATATTGGCGAGATTTTTCCCATCAGTTTCTGGTTTCTCTTCTCTTGCTCTGGAGATGGCTGAGCTCCCAGCTGGATGGTCGCTTTGGTGGCAGGAAGCAGCACGAGTCCCCACGGCAGAGTCTGACGGTGGGAGGGAGGAAGGCAGGGTGGAGGGGAGAGACGTGAGCAGGTGCCTGCCTCCCAGCTTCACCTCCTCAGCCAGCCTGAGCCCTGAAACCCAGAAAGCGTTTTTTAGTGTCCTGGGCTGTGTCAGCCGGAAAGGTCTTATAACACCGCAAGGAGACCAGAAGCAGGGGAGGGTTCTTGAAAAATGGTGATCGGATCTTTTACTAAAGTTGACAAGTTGAAACCTACAACCAGACAGAACTCGATAGAAAATGAAAAAAAAAAAATTAAATCACGTGCCAACATGCAGCCGTCGGTGCTCTGTGCTCGCCAAGCTTTTCCGCGTAGACACTTTTTGCAGGGTCGCTACCAAAAGAAAGAAAGTCTCTCCACTCCTAACACAGTCCCCCTGCCGGAAAATACAACAGTCCCCGGAGATTCGTTTTCCTAGTCAATAATTTTTTAATTCAATTTAGGTGCATTCTCCTTACTAAAGTAATACCTGTTCATTACACATAATCTGGAAAATTCAGAGAAAAAAAAAACAAAACGGGAGGAAAGAACCCCATGTATATTTCTATTATCCAAGGATATTGTTTAACATTTTGGTACATAGACTTATAAAAAAGCTATGGCAGAAATAGTCTCTCTTCTCTCTCTGATATATATATCATTATATAATACATAATAATATATAAATTATATTTTATAAATTAATATAACATATAATATATAAATTATTATATTATATATATCTGATATATATGTCATTATATGTTATTTATTTTTAATATTTATTTATATATCATTATACTTTTTATTATTTATTATATATAATATATATGATATAATTTACATATTTGTCTTATATATTTATAAATATTTATTTATTTATAACAATATATTTATATATTATATTTATATATAACAATTATGTGTCTGCAGTTATATTTACAAAACAAGTTATTATAATATACCATATTTATAATATAATTATATTCAAATATTCATATATCTATGTACAACTGTGTAGACAGTTTATATGTTGTATATACACACAAATATACACATAATAAATGCATATCTTCATCTATCTATGTACAACTATATAGACATCATTTATAAAAATTTTCCCTCCATTTATTTACTTATTTATTTTTGAGAGAGAGAGAGAATGTGAGTGTGTGTGAGTGTGTGTGTGTGTGTGTGTGTGTGTGCAGGAGAGGGGCAGAAGGAGAGGGAGAGAGAGAATCTCGAGCAGGCTCCACGCTGAGCCAGACCCCAACACGGGGCTCGATCTCACAACCCTGAGATCATGACCTGAGCTGAAATCAAGAGTCGGCTGCTTAACTGGCTGAGCCACCCAGCGTGCCTCTTCCCTCCTCTTAAATTAAAGCTGAAGGCTTCCTCCCTCTTGGGAGTCTTAGAATTTCCTGACACACTCTTTGCCCTGCCTTCTTCACCTCAAGATACTCCTCTCTACTAATTTCTTCTTTTTCAACCTGGACTTACGTATCAGCTTCCCCTGCCTCTCCTATTTGTACAACTTCAAATGAAGACGGTCACGTTTATGAGGCAGCACGTCATCACAAAGGAACTTTAAAGGGTGCATAGTCAGCTTTCAAGCAATCGGGAAGCAATGCCCTTGACCGTCCCAAGTCA
>CM052812.1:11704779-11741185 GCA_028533885.1 Nasua narica
GCGGGGCTCGATCCCGTGACTCTGGGATCATGACCTGAGCTGAGGGTAGATACTTAACTGACTGAGCCACCCAGGCACCCCAATTCTTAGTTTTCTACATCCTCATCAGCATTCAGGCTCCCTCTTCTGAAGTCTTTGTTTTATCCTTTAAAAAAAAAAATTAAGTTTGTTCATTTCTTATTATGTATACACTTATATACATGAATCTTAAACTAATTTTATATGTCTTAATACTTATATAGCTTGAACTCTGTGTATATATCAAGTTATATGTGTGTGCAAATATATACAGACATGCATATTAAATGTATATTTGTCTTAAGTACTAATTTTTTGCCAGTTCTATAACTTGCCATATCTTCTGACAGACTTGGTCTTTTCACTTTAATTACGAGGCTTTTTGTTACCAATAAATTTAAACTCTTAAATGTTATCAAATATCTCTCTCTTTTTTTTAAAGATTTTATTTATTTATTTGACACAGAGAGAGATCACAGTAGGCAGAGAAGCAGGCAGAGAGAGAGGGGGAAGCAGGCTCCCTGCTGAGCAGAGAGCCCAATGTGGGGCTCCATCCCAGAACCCTGAGATCATGACCTGGCTGAAGGCAGAAGCTTAACCCACTGAGCCACCCAGGTGCCCCAAATATCTCCTTTTTTTAAAAAAAAAGTTTTTAAGAAACACTTCCTTACTCAGAGCCTGGTGGTGGGTATTAAGGAGGCTGCACATTCCATGGAGCTCTGGGTGTGGTGCATAAACAATGAATCCTGGACAACTAAAAAAATAAAATAAAATTTTTAAAAAGTGACAAAAATGTTCCTTTATATTTTTTTCAAAAATTTAAAGTTATATGTTTTATATCTGGTCTTTAATATATTTAGGATTGCATGGTATGAGATAGGAAATCTAAATTTATTTTAGTCCCAAGGAGCGTCGTCTCAGCACCTTTCTTGAGAAACTCGTTCTGTAAGTTACAGCGCGGTTGGTGTCACATCATGTTTCAATGTGTGTCTAGATCAGTTTCTGGGTTCCCCGCTGCATGACCTTGGACTCTTTGTACTTAACAATGTTACTGGACTCTCATATTAATTCGGCCAAATTGTCTAATTTTTTTTAGATGACATATACAGACATTTTACCTGAAAATAAGGACAGTATTTTTCTTTTTGATTTCTCATTCTTACTTCGGATTTTTTCCCTTCCTTTTTTGTAACAGTCCCATCTCCAAGGACAATGCTCATTAGAAGTGGTGATAAAAGGGTCTCTGTCTTCCTGGTCTCTGAAGTCCCAAAGATCCACATGAAGTTTTTATAGGTTTTTGACAGATGTCGTTTACCAGGCGAGTCAGTTCTCTTTTCTTTTAGTTTGCAAACTCATCCCGGTCCTCCCCAGAGTTGCCCTCAGTGGCCCCCCTCTGAGGAAGGGAGGGGAGACATCGAATTCCCAGGGGCATCTGGATCTCTGCAGGGCAAGGCTGCCCAGGGCCAATAGGACCCTCCTCCTCAAACCAGCACAGCAGGCGGGAGCTGGGATTCGGAGGCACACACCTGCAGAGAGGATCCAAGGGCATCTGGGCAGAGAGAACACCGAGAGGCAAGAGAAAGCCCAGGACTAGGCAGTGATCTACCCTCTAGCCGTGCTGGCCTTTCCTCTAGCTCTCTGAGTTTCCTTATGGACCAGGAAGGCATAAGGAAGATCTTATAAGGATTGGTTTACTTTATTTGTGTAACAGCGAGATAAGAGCATTACCCCACCAGCTTCAGCATCCACTGGGGAGTGGGGAGCAACTTCAGGGCAGTTATTGAAAAGCCCACAGGGGAGGGCGGGGATTAGACCCGGAGACACCTCTCTCAGTGGGCTCCAGAGGGCAAAGGAAGGGGCTCTGCACAGGAAGGGGAGGAATTACTTGATATTTCTCTACCAATAAAGCACTGAATAACAGAGACGTTTAAAGCCGCTTTTGTTCGTAATTGACAAAACTTGGAAGTGACAAAGATCTCCTTCAGCATGTGAATCGATAAACTATGGTCCAACCACACAATGGAATATCATCCAGCGCTAAAGCAAGGTGAGCGATCAAGCCATGAAAAGACATGGAGGGACCTTAAATGCATATTACTGAGTAAAAAGCCAATCTGAAAAGGTGACTTGCTGTGCGATCCCGGCTATAGGGCATTCTGGAAAAGGCAAAACTACAGAGACAGTGAAAAGATCAGTGGTTGCCGGGGGCTTGGGGGGAGGGAGGGATGAATAGACAAGACACAGAGGATGTTTAGGGCAGTGGGAACTATTCTGTAGGAGACCATAGTGGTGGATACATGCCATTATTTATTTATCAAAACCCATAGAAATACACCACCAAGAGCGAACCCTGTTGTAAACTTTGGACTGCGGGTGATAAAAATGTGTCAGTGTAGGTTCATCCATGGTAACGAATGCCCCCTCTGGCGGGGGCTGCAGATGATGGGGGAGGCTGTGCATGTGTGGGGCAGGAGGTATAGGGTAACCATACTTTCTGCTGAATTCTGCTATGAACCTAAAACCACTCTTAAAAAAAAAAAATCCTCCGGGGCACCTGGGTGGCTCAGTCGGTTGAGCATCTGACTCTTGATTTTGGCACAGGTCATGATCTCAGGGTTGTGAAATTGAGCCCCGTGTCTGACTCCACACTCAATGGGGAGCCTGCCTGAGATTCTCATTCTCCCTTTGCCCCTCCCCCTGAGCACACATGCATTCTCTCTCTCTCTCTCTCTCTCTCTCTCAAATAAATGGATAAATCCTTTTAAAAATTAAACAATTAAAAATAAAAAATAAATTAAAAACCCCTGTGTTATACATACATACACACATACACACACACCTGAATGGAACTGAATGGAGGAGAAAAGGGGACATAGAAAGAGGGGAGCTTGTGAGAAGGATGGGGTTACAGACCAAGCAGAAGAGAATCGTGCAGGGATGGGCGGCCCAGGGCGCAGAGAACTTTCTCCTCTGAAATGCTGATGCTCTGAGGTCAACCTCTCTTTTCCCCAAACCTCAGTTTGCCTAGTCGACAGCTGGCCATGCTGGATGTGTCAGAGAGAAAGCTTGCTTGTGGGAAATGCATAGGAGCTTATGCTCCAAATCAGTTGAAAAGATGCTTCACGGAGGCCATAAGAAAGAGAGTCTAATGTAACCTCGAGAGCAAAGCATCTGGAGAACGTGAGGAATGTCTGGGAGGGCTGGGGAGTTTCCAATCAGTGTTACCAGCATCTCAGGGGGCCCCGAGTCCCCTGTTCTTATGGGGTAGACCTAGGTCACACTGCACACCAAAGGAGCATGCAGAAGCTACTGCCAGCATTAGGAACTTGGTGATGTGGCGGTGATCTTGAGGGTCCAATGTCTTCCATGTTGCTTCTGTATCTTGAAGGGAGGCCGACAAGGGAGCCAATCCATCCTCATTGGTTCCCCTAAACTTCACAGAAATCAGGTTAAGAAGGCGCCCCAGTATTTCAGCCCTTAACGCAGATGTCTACTGTCTTCCTCGAGGTGACTGGTTAGGCCACCTTCAGCGTTCTCCAGGTATCATCCTTTCCAGAATCTGCAACACCACACCCAGAAAAGAAGAAAAAAGCATTGACCAAATATCTCACTTTTGTAATCCAGTCTCTTTTCTCCAGAAGTTTCAATTTACATATCTCCTTTTTTTTTTTTAAAAAAATGATATATTTATTTATTTGGTGGGGTGGAGGGACAGAGGGAGAGAATCTTCAAGCAGACTCCTTGCAGAGCATGTAGCCCAATGCGGGCCTCGATCTCACAACCCTCAGATCATGACCTGAGCTGAAACCGAGAGTTGGACGCTTAACTGACTGAGCCTTCCAGGCACCCCTCAAGTTATGTATTTCATGCTTGGTCTTTAATACATCTCGAACTTCGTCGTGTGAGGTAGAATTCTAAATTTATTTGAGTCCATGTGGATAATCAATCATCACAGCACCTTCCCTGAAATGTTATTCTTCACCTGTAAATTATAGTGCTACCTTTCTCCTACACCATGCTTCAACATAGGTTTAGGTCAGTGACTGGGTCCCCTCCCATGTGAGACTGGAGCACACACTGATGCATGCCTCCTTCTCCTTCCCCTTAATAAAGCTCTCTAGCAGATGCCTGACAAGGGATGCCTGACAGAGGAGAGAAGATAACTAACAGGTGGACGGAAAAGACTTTAGAAAGAACACGGAGGCACAGGTGGGATCCTCGTCCCCGCACGTACTAACCTTGTGACCTGGAGCAAGTTAGGCAATAGCCGACAGTTCAGTGGGAACTAACGAATGGAATAATAATCCCTACTTTGGGGGCGCCTGGGAGGCTCAGTTGGTTAAGCATCTGCCATCAGCTCAGGTCGTGATCCCAGGATCCTGAGATCAAGCCTGGCATCGGGCTCCCTGCTCAGCGGGAAGCCTGCTTCTCTCTCCCCTTTCTTGTCTTTCTCTCTGAAGAATAAATAAAAATAAATTCTTAAAAAAATAATACCTACTTTGTGGGACTCTTCAAAGGATAAAGACAAACTGCTGAGAACGGACTGGTGCAGTAGTAAGTATTTCCACAATAGAAAGGCCTCAGTTCTATTTACATTCATAGTACCGTTCAGGCAGGGGACAGTTCCAAAGAGGACAGAAGCTTCTCGCCTGGGACCTCACAGTGAAGGTTTCCCTACAGCAAAGGCTCTGTCCCTTGGTCTTCTGTTTGGTCTGCAGCTGTAAATCCAAGTGCCTGGTGCAGACGTAACATATATGTTACGTCTTCTGACTTCTGATTTGTCTCATTTTACCTGTTCTTTCACTTGATATTTGGCGATGACACATCCTCAATTATTCCAGACAGAGCTGTGACTAAAGCTGGACCCCAAGGAAATGCAGCTGTTGGGGTACAGAGCTGTGGAGTGGGGATGGCTTAGTGGCAGGCTTTTGACCTGCATTCGGAAGCCAAGGCCAATTGAATTCTTTCAGTGAGCTGGAAAATTCAAAGACCTCTTTTCTAAAGTGTCAGAACAAGAGCATTTCCATGGTAAGTCTGGGATATTGGGATAAAGAGCTCTCATCTTATTTATTAAGTATGGAGAATGGACATCGTCAGACGGACCTAAGGTGGGATGAAAAATGTCTACCTTTGTGGAACATAGAAACCAGTAAGGAAGAGAAGATCAAACACACGAGACAATTATGAAATAATGCAGAGAATGGTATCTAAGTTCTAATTAGCTTTGGTAGCATTTACCAAAATTATTCCCCATGAGCTCTGTGAGGACTTTCTGCCAACTGCTGTACCCGTGTTTCTGGGGCGATCAGAAAAAGCAGAGGACAAATTTCCTGGAATCAAGAAGGTAATCCTGCCCTGCTACTATCAAGTTTATACCTGGGAATTAAGTAACTAGGCTGTTCAAGGTGGAGCATTCAGTTTGGAGAGAGACAGTAAGAAAAGACAGCAGCCCCAGAAATTCTGTGGTTTTATAACTCGTGCAACAACCTACCGTGTTTTGGGAAAGGCATTTTATGACAAGTTGTGGCAACTGTTGTACCTTTCCCTCATGTCGGTTAACTTCTTAAATAATAACAAAAGGAGAGCCAACATTTACTGAGTACTGTTTTTGTGGGTTCTCGACTGCTGTGGGGACTTCTTGACTAGTTTGACAAATGGAAGTAGGTGGGGTCACTTTTCCCCAAGGTTAAATATCAAGGCAGAAAAGGGTTGGCATAAATTTCTTTCTTTTGTGTATAAGATAGCAGAAATTATATTTTAAAGGAATGAAGATTTAAGTCTTCACCATAAGGCCATGAGAAGGAGAACATTCTTCTACCACGTTCCAGATCAGTTGTCTCATTTATCACGGAGAGGTGTGGCTCTCCCATCTGCTGGAGGAAGTGTTGGGAGATCCAGGTCTCCTGAGTTATTGCTTGACAATACTTGAGAGACTCCGTTGTGGGTCTGTGTCTTCTTTTCAAGAGTTGTTTTGTTTTCTAGACTTGAACCTACAAAGGAAGTTGTCACTGGAAATATTTAAGGGTCATTCCCACATCTCCAGCTAGAGGTGTTAAGAGATGTCTGGGAATAGTTCCTAAGGTAGGGTCCATTCTCTTCCCTTTGGATGACTTTGTGGATTCCAAATTCCAACCAAGCTGCCTCTGTCTGAAGTTAAAATGGCTCACTGATTTCAGAAGAAAACATTTTCAGTGAAATCCTGTAGAATAGGGCTCTTCTTTTAGCCAGTCAGGTATCGACAGTCTTTCTTGGAAGAAGCATACAAGAATCAAAAGTAATTGGGGTCCCCTACTTTGTAAGTTTAAAACTTATCTGACCTCCACCCACACCCATCCCTCTGATCCCACGAAACCTTGGGAAGAAGAAAACCAAGCTGCGGAGAGATGGATGGACTTGCCCAGAATCACACGGATAGTGGCAGATTCCAGGATAAAGTCTGGGCAAGATGGACCTCTAGATGTCCCAGGCATCAAAAAGTTTGCCTGCCACCTACCAACATTTGAGTCCCCAGAACGCAAATAAAATGCAATGTGAAACCAGAAAATAATCATGAAGAAGTGATGATGACTATATTATTTAGATTTCAACTATCAAACTCTTAATGTTCTGTGATTTTGCTTTGCACACGCATTTAGCTAACATAGGAACAGGTCTTTTGCCTTCTAGTCCGTGACCATTCCTACCGCAATCCACCTGTCACTGTATCCGGTCAAGGTGCTGGCGAGACAGACATATTGTTTCCCACCGTGTTCCTCACAAAGGCGTCCGGGTTGCCTTTCCCTCTTTCACTGCCGTACAACAAAGCAGTCTTCCTCTGGGTGGTCCCCTCAGACCTCAGATGAATGTCCTTTTTGTAACATACTGTGGCCCTTTCCCCGACACTGGACTTCCTGTTGGCAGAAATTGGCAGAAATAACACCAGAACCCCATCCTTACTGGAAAAATTGTCCTCTACGTTTCTTTATGGTTATCCCCCTTCTCACCTCCTCCTTGACTGTAACTTTGTAGGGGATGGAAGAGAGACAAGTATCACATCAGAGACCCCGAGGAATTGGCTCGTCATCAGTATTAGGTCTCTGCACTTTGCAATAAAAACAGTGAGCAAGAAAGAGGTAAATAGAAGTTTTTAAGTGGCTCAACAATTCCAACGCCCTTTTTCTCTCCTTTCGCTGAAGCCTATCCGACATGGGGACGGTCTGACCGGGGGCAAGTGCAAAGACTGTCTGAGTCTCCAAGAGCGACTGGGCCCCAGTTGGGGTGGGGGCAGAGAAAAAAATGATCCTTCTAAACCCTCCGTGATGTTAGACAACCAGAGAAAGAGCAGGCGAAAAGAAGCTTGAAGTCCGGACTTCTGAGAGGATGTCACCCTTTGAAGTTCCTTTCACGTACAAAGCGCAGGGGCTCAAATGATTCTGACACGGGCAAGGAAATAAGTATCTACAAACACACACATCAGGCACAGCTGCACACAGGAGGCATCCAGCCGAGTGAGTATTGCGAGGCTTCAACTTTTCTATCCCCCACCTCCAACCTCAAAGCACTGAACCCTGAGAATCCAAATAAATAAAGCCACTCCGGCTTGTGTGTGACTTCTGGGATACTCTTGTGTGGCTACGTAACACAAGAAAAGGCACAGCCAGTGTGGTCTAACTAATGAATCACTGTTGCTGGAGAACCCAGGGAAGGTTTCGGCTTCTTCCCCGCCCTTACCTGGAGGGCAGGTGAGGCGATGGAACCAGGTGCCTCCATTATCCGAGCACTTAGTGATAGCACTTGAGTCTAACCCTGAAGCCCTAGGCTCCAATTGGGGCAATCACTAACTGGATGACCTTGGGCAAGATGCATACCTTCTCAAACTCAGTTTCCTCGCGGGTAGGATGAGGATAAGGGTGCCTACTTCACAGGGTTAGTGGCGGACGGAAGAGAATCTTAGGAGGCAGGAGGATGGCTGAACACACACAAGCTCTCGAATGCTCCTGCTTAAATGTTGGCTACTGTTACCTGCCTTCTTCCCTCCAAATCCAACGGCGCCGATCCAGTCAGCGTCAACCTGATGACGTAACAGCCTATCGATCCGATCAAGTTTGCAAAAACAGTCAAGAGGCTTGCTTGACATTTAGCGGATGGAAATTGACCTTTTCTCCCTCGTATTTCAAGGTATGATGTCATCTAGCTCTAATTTTCGAATCCGTGAGGCCGGCCGAGATCAGATGGAATAATTCATCTGACAGCACTTTGCGGGGGCTCAGGGGGTTGGATGGTGGAGTGCGGAGTCGATGCCATGTGCCAGGAAGTGTCTGGAGAAGACAGGCGGGAACAGTGGTCCAGCTGGGAGAGGGTTCATGGTAAGAGCCCACTCTGCAAGCATCTTCCCGATCCAAGGATCAAGACTTCACAAGTCACTGTGTTTTCCTTGTAACTATCACATCTAATTCTTTTTTAAAAGATTTATTTATTTATTTGAGAGAGGGAGAGCTCGAGAGAGAACGTGTGCGCAGGGGTGCATGCGTGTGGGGGGAGGGGGTAGAGAGAGAGGGAGAGAGAGAGCAACTCCAGCAGATTCCCTGCTGAGCGTAGAGCCCAACTCGGAGCTCCATCCCACGACCCTGAGATCATGACATGAGCCGAAATCAAGAGTCAGACGCTTAACCGACTGAGCCATCCAGGTGCCCCTATACCATGGAATTCTTGGTTTCTGCTTCAGACCACCAGTCTGCATTACTTTTGGGCACATCTCTGTGCAGCAGGCTGAGCTATCGAGGAAAACTAAAGGAAATTTGTGAGTTTTGTGAAGCCTTTGTAAGCCGGAGCTTCCATCAGACTGAGGGGGAGGTGCCCCAGGCTGGTCTCAAGAACAAGACACAAAAGAAGGCAACATACAAAAGGTCTGAATCCTTAGGTGCTTATGAAGAGCTTTGGGGTGAGAATGAATTATATGATTAGAAATCATTTTCCAGGTACAGAATTTCATGAGTATTTCTGCTAAATGTTAATCCAATGGGCTGAGCTTGAGAGTTATGTTGATTTGAAATCTAGCTTGGTCATTTGCAATTCTATGGCTTTAAGCAAAGGAATTATTCACTAAATCTTAGTTGCTATGTCTCTTAAATAAGAGAATGGTACCTACCTCAAGGACTTACTGTCAAGTTGCTATGTCAAAATGAGCTCAACTATCTTAGCTATCTTAAACGGTACTCTAATACAGTTATAGCCAAAAAAAATAATAAATACAGGTATAAATGTTTCAAACAATCATACAATAACTTAATATGATTTAAGGTCCCTGTTAAATATATTAGGTACGCCAGTGGATGGAAAATGGTGGTCATTAAGGGTGAGAGTGCTGTTTATCTCTATCTACTGACATGAAAAGGATGCTTAGACTAATTGAAAGAAAAGCAAGACAATATATTTAGTATATTTAGCATCTGATTCTTGGCCACGAGTCTCAAGACCTTTACATACATACATTGCAGTAGCATCTTTATCCCCCGCCCCAACCTCTCTTGACACGGTAGTGTATCAGAAATTTAAGTATGATCACATTACTGCCCTACTTAAAACAAATCAGGAGCTCCCACAAGTGGCCGAGTGGCCTCAGCAACCTCTCTACCCCTAGTCCCTTCTTTCCACGCCCCCATCATTGTTCCAGGAACTTCTATACCTTTGCCTGGGATGTTATTCCTCTTGGTCAACTTATGAACTCGTACTCATCTTTCCAATATCCACTGATAAGTTTCCTTTGTGAAGTCTTCCTTTTTTTTTTTTTTTAAGATTTTCTGTATTTATTTGACATGGAGAGAGGGAGAGGGAGAAAGCATAAGCAGGGCGAGCAGCAGGCAGAGGGAGAGGGAGAAGCAGGATATCTACTGAGTAAGGAGCCTGATGCAGGGCTCGATCCCAGGAAGATGCTTAACCGACTGAGCCACCCAGGCTCCCCGCTGTGAAGTCTTAAATTGATACTTCTCCCCCACCCCCACCCCCACCCCCGCCATATCTCACTCCAAAAGAACTAGGGACTTATTTCTCTGAATCCATGCACGCCCATCTCTGTAACTCCTACCTCAATGTCCTTCACTTATTGGGTTGCAAATTTGCTTCTCTTATTAAACTAGGAACTTCTCTCTCTCTCTTTTTTATTTAAGATTTTATTTATTTATTTTAGAAAGAGAGAGAGAAAATGCATGGTGGGGGAGGGGCAGGACAGATGGAAAGGGAGAGAGAGTCCCAAGCAGAAAGCAGACTCTACTCCAAGTGTGGAGTTGGATGAGGGGCTTGACCCCACAGCCCTGAGATCACGACCCAAGATGAAACCAAGAGTCAGATGCTCTACAGACTGTGCCACTCAGGTGTCCCTCAACTAAGAATTTCCTGATATAAGAGAATCTATTGCATTAACTTTTTTATATTCCTAGCATTTAGTCAATGTTCAATAAATGTTTCTTCAATGAATGAATGAATGAATGCAAGCATGAATTTTAACTGACTTCCAGAGCTGAAATAAATGTTTGAAGTCATTCACTTTATTTCCTTCCCCGTCACACTTACAGGGGAAAAAAAAAAGAATTAGCAACACTCAAAGGATTGAGACTTTCAATTTTAGTATATGTGCTGCCGAAGCGAGCACGGATGGAGACTTTCAAAGGATGACCACTTACCAGATTATTCGGTAAGCTTTTACGAAGCTCCTACTGTGTGTTGGCACTCTTTCACTATTCATAGCAGTGAGCACAACAGTAGTCTCTGCCATTAGGGAGCTGACATTTTAGTAGGGAGACAGATAGCATGCATACATACATAAGTCACTCACATGGTAGTGGTGAGTGCCATGGGGCAAGGAGAGCATGTTAAGGGCCATCAGGAGTGCTATGAGCTGGGGCAGATAGCATTTTGTAGAGGGTGCTCAGGGTAGGTCACTTGACAAAGTGACATTTGTGCAAGGGTGTGAAGGAGGTGTGGGAATGAGCCATGGGGATATGGGTGGGAGATGAGCCAAGAAGAGGGACCAGCCAATGATGAATCCTGTTGGGAAATGGACCTATGGAACAGCCAGGAGGCCCAGGGTCCATGGCAGAGTGAGTGGAGGGAAGGCAGGGAGAGGTGAGTCAGAGACCAGAGATGGGTAGGGTGTGGAGGGGTGGGGAAGGCAGGAGGTAGAATAAGCTGGACCATGTTGGTCATGTTGAAGACTTTTTGGTTTTACTCTGAATGAAGCTGGGACCTTTGGAATGCTCTAGGCTAAGGCATGGCATAGTCTGAATTATGTTTTAAAATGTTGTGCCGGCCAGTAAGTATAAGCAGGAGGAGGGCCAGGAACACATAGGGATCCCAGTTAGGAGACTGCAGTCAGTAATACAGGGCAGAGAAGGAGAGAATCTAGACCAGATGATTGCACTGGGGGTGGTGAAAAAGGGTTAGAATATATTTATGTATAGTTTGATATATGTTCACATAGATATATGAGTATATGTATACACACACATATATATGAATATCTAGATGGTAGAATCAGCAGAATTTCTATCCAACAGAATGTGCAATAAGAACACTCAGAGACTGTGTGTTTGAGGTCCTTCTTACACCCTGTTAAGTTCTTTATGTGAATTATCTCAATTCTCTAAATATTTCAAGATCTAGGACAAATCAGGGTGTCCTCACCGCATGCCATCAAACATTCAATTATATGTTTCTCTGAGCACATTTTGCTTTAATTCACAGGCTTGGGGACAACAGATCTCAA
Source organism: Nasua narica (assembly GCA_028533885.1). NCBI lineage: Eukaryota > Metazoa > Chordata > Mammalia > Carnivora > Procyonidae > Nasua > Nasua narica. The sequence continues at coordinate 11,716,538 of CM052812.1, forward strand.
TTAGCAATGTTGGCTTGGACTACAGAGTCATAAGGGAAGTTACATAAACTTCCTCATGCCCAAAATGGGGTTAGAAACTAATAGCTACCATTTGGGAGGACCCACACATTGCCCTCTTAAACCTCCCAACAGGGGCAGCAGGATGGCTCCATCAGCTAAGTATCTCACTCCTGATCTCACCTCAGGTCTTGATCTCAGGATTGTGAGTTCAAGCCCCACATTGTCCATCCATGGGCATGCCCATCCATCAAGCCCTCCATGCCCAGCATGGAGCCTACTTAAAAAAACAGCACAAAAAATCCTTCCAACAAAGTATGGAGTGCACACTGTTTCCCCCACGTTTTACAGATGAGGATACAGAGGAGAGTCAAGATTATGTAATTACCCCCAAGTTATACAGGTAGCAAGTGACAAAGTGGCGATACGTACCAGGGTCTCTCTGACTCTCAGTGCTTCCCTTCTGTGCCTTTCCAGGAACTCTGAGGTGGAGTTGGATGATGGAAGATGCTAAGTGAGAATGCAGGTGAAAGTCTACAGAAGCAAGAATAAAGACTCCTCTGAAAGTAATTTTAAGGAAATGTAAGTTTTTACTCTAACTCTTATATTGCTGTTGCTACCACTGTCCCTGAAGGGGAGGAATTGATGGATGAGTGTGCTTACAGAGTGATAGAGTCCTCTCAAGTCAATGAGAATATTTTTCTTCCCATCTTCCCATTGAGTTGATCTACAAACAGTTGACCAAACCAAGGGTCTAACCAAATTCAGCCGCCCGTTCTTTCTTACTTCTCTTTTTCTACCCTCTGCCGGGCCTTCAGGATTTTTGTCCGTCTGTTTGACTTGAATCGGCTCCACTCCTTTACAGACTCTACTCACAAATCCCAGGGCACCCGTCACATTATCATGGAGCGCTGAAGAATGCATATAAATAACACACTGGAATCTGAAGCAATTTCTTGATCCCCCCAAAGTCTCTAGAAAAACAAAAATTCTTTCTGACCATGTACATCTGGACCCCATATGGACCAAAGGAATGGTGCTCATAGCTCAGACCTAGCAGCGTGAAACGCAACCAAAGAAATAACATGGCGGCAGGACCGAATTGGGCTCACTATTGCCCCAACACCACTAACTTAGCTTGTGTAAGAGGACCCACCCATAGCTGCGATCACTCTCCTTGGGGGTCAAGACCCCGCCCTCTACCTTCCTAAGGGGAGAACACCAATCCTCTTCCCATCACCAACCTGCTGCCCCTCTCACAAGTACACTTGTGGTGGCTGCTCAGTATAGTGACCCATCTGCAGCAATGGTGACTCTGGTCTGCCATCACCAGTGGACTGTGTGCTGGCAAGATACCCCAGAGGAGTGGAGAAGGAGGAGTGGGACATCTGGGAATGCTGCCTTTTCACCTCATGGCCGTCTGAGCAGCCTCAGGTCCTAGCTGCGAATCCCTCCAGCCTGCTGCAGAATGCTGTGGGTCAAGAGCCAGAGACCTAGAAGGGGGCTGAGAAAGGAAAGATGCTTTACCATCAACACCACACCATGCTGCGTCTGTGTTTACGCAAGGGGGGATATTCAGGGTGACCTGATCATTTGGGCAGTGGAGCTTCGGAAGGGGCTGAAATTCTGCCCCCTGCCTTTTGTTGACTCACTACAAGGAATTTCACCTGGGAGAAACATTTCAGATTAGGTCAGTTGTCGATAAAGAGATGAAGATGATCAGATAATACACTGACCGGTGCTATTAGGAGGTCAGGCCAGAATGGGGGATTCACGGAGGCAGAGGAACTAGGAGTATTGAGCTCATTTGCTTTCCTTTCACGTTTCTTGGGGGTAGGGGGTAGCGAGAAGGGGGGTGTTTGGCCCAGTAGACAATATAGAAGGTAGCAAGCATCACAGAGACTCTTAAAGGTCAACAGAGAAAGTGACTTTAATTCAGGGGGAAAAGCCTGTCTTAACTCTATCGGATTAAAACTCAAAATCTTTCTTCTTTCAGGCAGACTGCAGGGAAAGGACCTTTAATTGTTAACAAACTGAGGAGATGGGCTGAGGCTCTCCGTGTGTAAACCCTGGAGTTTAATCATGGCCATTTGCTGTCATGGAAGATGCTTCTAAGTTTCTCCTGGGCCTTTTATTTTTCAAGTTGAATTTGTTTCCCACCACCTTAAGAAGGAAATCTTAAAACTGTGCAGATTGCTTGTCTGAGACCTTGTCAATTGCGAATTTAACTTACAAAGTCAGAAACTATTTATCCCAGTGAAAGCCATGGGTTCTCTACTAATCCTAATTGTTGGTAGAGAATCAGTAAGCCACAAGGAGGTAGGAAACTGCGGATGGGCTGTGACATCCCAGGAGGGGAGCACCTCCTTCACCAAATATTTCGATCAACAACCCGCCATCAACCGCAGTAATCATGTTAGAAGAGCTTCAGACGGATGGCAAAGACGTTTCTGTGCACAGTATAGCCCTCCCCTCACCTCCACCCCACCAAGTGTATTTATTTGCTATCAGACTAAGCATATTGAGAGGAATAAACTATTCTTTTTTTTCTTTCTTTCTCTCCGGGACACTTTTATCCCTTTTGGTCCTATGTTTCAGGGATAAGAACCTATAGAAATGAAAAATCTGGAAAGGTAGCTTTTAAACCTACCAGTATACCCGATAAGCCAACCAATATAAAGCAAGAGGGCACCAGAGCTTTGCTAACCTCGACAAGACAATCTCAGAAACAGATCCTGCTCAAGTTAAAATTCAGTACAGATGGAGATTTTAAAAATAACATGGTCTGGGAAGTAGAATGATCTTAGTTGACCTGACTCCAAAGCAAAAGGCATGATCTGGCCCAAATTTTAAAAATAGAGAGCTGTCCAAGAATAACAATATCTTGCTGGGAAAGACTTTTTATCTTCCCTTGGTCAGAAAAAAAAAAAAACCCAGAACATAAAGCTTTTCCCAGTCTCTACAGCCCCACACTAGGAGCCCTGGGTCTTTTCCAGTTCATTCCTAAACCCTGAGTAGGTGTGAATGGCCATGGGTAAACTATGCCAGGAAGGGACTGTGGGTGGGTGAAGATGTTGAGGCAGGAGAAGGTAGCTCAAAGTCAAGGGCACAAGGATGCGCTAGGACTCTGTGAATAGGATCCTTTCCACAACTACTCACTTGAACAACCTGCTATGTTTTCATGCTGTGTCCTTCCATTCCCTCTGAGGACTGTAGATTCCTTGTCCATCCATAAGGTCTGACATATCCCATAAAACTCAGCTCTATGAGGTGTTTCTCTGGAAATCCCTTCTTTTTTCCCGGTTAAACCAACAATCAGCCTTTCCTTTGTGCCCCCCTTCTGTCTCAGCCTCTGCCTCCTGGGGGGAATTGATGTTGACTCATTGTCTTGAACACTTGCCTGTGGGTTCATTGAACACAGAGACCTTTTCCTTATTATGTCTGTGTTTCGTGTGATGTCAAGCTGTTGTAGGCACACAGTGAATGTTTACTGAATAGGATTGGATTAGAATGGAGTTGAATTGCATTGAGATTTAGATGCCCCTTTTCAGTGGTTTCATAAAAGAAACGCTAGAGTGGTGGCATTTCCTTACTTGAGTTAGGTCAAGGATCAAGATGCTACCTAAAACCTTCAACTAAAGTGAACCTCTCTCCTTTCAACCAACATGTCTCAACATCATGGGCCAATTTGTCCCAAACTGGCAGGTGATGGTTTCGGAGTTGTCTGCAAATAAAGCCGATGGACATTTCAAGGTCAAACCCTTGATAAATGTGAGACTCAATTAATAGCATGTTAAAGATTTTGTTTCCTCTTTTACCCATACCTTATCAGGAATGTGTTGAGGAATCTCAGAGATATTTTAGTTACACCCTTTTAGCTGCTAATGATCTTTCCTTAAATAAAGTTGAAATTGGCTAAAGAGAAGATCTCACTCCATTTCATGCCTGACCTCTCGGGGGGCTAACGGAAATGTTATGGTTTGGGAAGCTCCGGAACATGGTGATAGTTAAGCATTCAGACTATGAGCCAGACTGACCTGGGTTCAAATACTGAATCTGCCACATACAAGTAAAGTATTTAATCTTTCTCCATAAGATGGAATTATGTGGAATAAATCATTTAACCCAGGACCCAGCGTGCAGTAAGACTTTAATATGTGGTCGTTATTTTACTACTACCAGATATTCCAATCCAAGTTGATGAACCCAGGTAATTTGCTGATCATTTTTTTTTAAAGATTTTATTTATTTATTTGACAGAGATCACAAGTAGGCAAAGAGGTAGGCAGAGAGAGGAAGAAGCAGGCTCCCCACTGAGCAGAGAGCCCGATGTGGGGCTCCATCCCAGGACCCCAAGATCATGACCTAAGCCGAAGGCAGAGGCTTTAACCCACTGAGCCACCCAGGCGCCCCTTGCTGAGCATTTTTATTCATCATCACTTCCTGAGTAAACTCTCATCCTCTTGACTCCTGATATGATACTTGCATTCCATAAATAATATAATTTGCACTTAGCATATTGGCTACCAGGGTAGGATTGTTGTTTTTTTTTTTTTTCCTCCACCATCTTGAATGTGATTAGGACATTTAACGGGGAAATAATTAGAGAAGACCAGTTGTTTCATAAAGGAATTGAAGGATTATCATTTTAAAAGATCTAATTTCTGACTTGTTTGGTAATGGCATTAACTCAACTCTCAACATATAGCAAAGCAGGTTCAGAATTAGGTGACCAGATGTCTGAGATACAAGAATCCACCTATGTGTTGAGATCTCCCCACGTACGTCATTCCGCCTTGTGTTACACCAGTTACAATAAAGGTAGGACATGTCTCTGTTGATAACAGGTAGCAAACATATATTTCTAGGCAATAAGGTCTAGGGAGGACAGATGGAAACAATAGCTAAATTCCTAAAAGACCTCACTAGAAATGAAAAGGCACATGGTTAGTACATTCGCCTGCTTTGGATAATTCTTTTGAGATGTAGGTTACGCTTACATTGAGCCTGACATTCAGACCTGACAGATTATGAGATAAATAGAAGACACGATGGGGCAGCTGCTGTCTAAATAACTCCGTGAAAGCACTGTGAACATCCACAAAACCCATTACATATGGGAATGCTTGATTACTGGCAAGATTTAGCCACCATCACAGTTATCCAGTTAATCAAAATTGTTAACTAGGGTCCCAAATAACATCAGGAAAAATATATTCTCCGAATAACCAGATAATGTCCTCCCTGGCAAAGTAGATAAAGCAAGTACAGATATATGGATGCTTGAGCATCCATTTTCAATTCTTTTGGGTGTAAACATAAGAGTGGAATGGTGCGGTCATATGGTAACTCTATGTATAACTTCTGGAGAAACCACCAAGCTGTTCACATTAGCCAGCTAAATACGAAATTATTAATTTCTTTTTATAGACTCTTCCACAGCAGCTGCACTGTTTTTACATTCCCATCAGCAATATATTAGTGTTCTAATTTCTCCATCCCCTTACTAACACTTGTTGTTTTGTATCATCTGTCAATCGTCTATTTATCTTTATCATCTCTCTGTGTATTTGTGTATTTATTTGTATTACTTGTTTGTTTATTTAAATTTATTACAGCTATCCTGGTTGGTGTGAAGTAGTACCACACTGTGGTTTTGAGTCGCATATCCAACTAATGATGTTGAGCATTTTTTGTGTGTATTTGTATATCTTCTTTGAAAAAATGTCTATTTGAGTCCATTGCCTGATTTTTAATTGAGTTGTCTTTTTACAGCTGAGTTGTAGGAGTTCTTAAGACATTGTGGACATTAAACTTCTATCAGATATGTGATTTGCAAATATTTTCTCCCCTTCGATAGGTTGTCTTTTCACTTTTTTTTTTTTAAAGATTTTTTATTTATTTATTAGAGAGAGAGACTGAGAATGAGAGGGGAGAAGGTCAGAGGGAGAAGCAGACTTCCCGCAGAGCCGGGAGTCCGATATGGGACTCGATCCCGGGACTCCGGGATCATGACCTGAGCCGAAGGCAGTCACCTAACCAACTGAGCCACCCAGGCGCCCGTCTTTTCACTTTCTTGATGTCATAAAAGTTTTTAATTTTGATGATGTCCAATTTATCTAGTCTTTCTTTTATCTCTTCTGCGTTGGGTGTCATACTTAAGAATCCACTGCCTGAAATCAAGATCAAAGATCATGCTTTCTTCTAAGAGTTCTATGGTTCTAGTCTTATATGTAGGCCACTGATCCATTTTGAGCTGATGATTTGTATATGGCCTGAGGCAGAAGTTCAAATTCACTCTTACACATGGATAAACAGTTGTGCAAGCAACATTTGTTAAGGAGATTATTGTTTCCCCATAGAATGGTTTGGGCACCCTTGTTGAAAGTCAGATGGGCATAGATGGGTTTATTTCTGAACTCTCAATCCTATTTAATTGACCTATATGTCTATCCTTATGCCATTGACACACTTTTTTTGATGACTGTAGCTTTGTAGTAGTTTGAAAACTAGGAAATATAAGTTTTCTAACTTTGTTCTTTTTTTTTTTCCAAAATCATTTCAACTATTCCAAGCCCTTACAATTCCATATGAATTTGGGGGATCGTTTTTTTCCATTTCTGTAAAAAATGAACTTGAAATTTTGATAGGATTGAATTGACTCTACAGATTGCTTTGGGTAATACTGACATCTTAAAAATATTAAGTCTTCCATGAACACAGGATGTCTTTCCCTTTATTCAGCTTTTCTTAATTTTCAAGAGTATTTTGTACCTTTCACTGTATATCTTTCACTTCCTTGGTTAAATTGGTCCCTTGGCATTTTCTTCTTTTTGTTGTTATTACAAAGAGAATTTAAAAATTAATTTCCATTTCAAGTCTCCTTTTACTATTTGCATGAAGTATCTTTCTCCATCTCTTTACTTTCAATCTATTTGTGTCCTGGGGTCTAAAATGAGTCTGTTGTAGACAGAATATAGTTGAATCATATTTTTATTTTTAAGTCCATTCTACCAGTCTTTGCCTATTGATGGAGAAATATTTAATGGATTTAACTTAAAGTTGCTATTAATAAGATATAATATACTTTTGTGTTTTTTTTAAAGATTTTTTTAAATTTATTTATTAGAGAGAAAGACTGAGAATGAGAGGAGAGAAGGTCAGAGGGAGAAGCAGACTTCCCGCAGAGCCGGGAGTCCGATATGGGACTGGATCCCGGGACTCCGGGATCATGACCTGAGCCGAAGGCAGTCGCTTAACCAACTGAGCCACCCAGGCGCCCGCTTTTGTTGTTTTGATATGTGTTTTCTGTATGTCTTATCCTCTTTATGTCTCTCATTTTCTCCATTATTGACTCCTTTGGGTTTTTTTTATTGAGTACTGTTTTGATTCTCTTCTCATTACCTTTTGTGTACATTTTTATAGATATATATTTTAGTGGTTATCATGGTGATCAAGTTTTATATCTTCAATTTATAACAATCTACCTTGAAATTATTCTAGCTTAGTTTTAATTGCAAATAAAAACTCTGTTCCTATGTACCACAATTTCCCTTCATGTTGTTGCCACAAATTACATCTTTATATATGATGTGCCCAACAATATAGATTTATAGCTCTTTTATGCTGTTGTCTTTTCAGTCATGTAGGAAACAAAAAGTCGTTTCAAATAAAAAATGTAATACCTGTTTTTATGTTTACCTATGTAGTAACTTTTACAGTAGATATTTATTTCTTTATGTGATTTTGAGTTACTGTCTGGTGTCTTTTCTTTCTCATAGGTTGTATCTACCAGAAACAAACTCAGCTTTTGTTTATCTGACTATGCCCTAATGTCTCCTTCATTTCAGAAAGGTGGTTTTGCTGTTTATAAAATTCTTGATTGACAGGGTTATTTTATTCTTTCAGTACGTTAATTATGTCATCCCACTGCCTTCTGGCCTCCAGGGCTTCTGATGAGAAATCAGTTGCCAATAAGCTGACCTTATTGAGAGTCCCTAGTACATGATGATTGGTTCCCTCTTGTATCAAGATTCTCTCTTTATATTTAGGTTCCCGATTGATTATAACATATATTGATGGGGTTCTTTTTGAGTTCATTCAAGTTAGAATCTGTTGAGCTTCTTGTATTTGTATATAGATTCTTGTCTTTCATCAAATTTGGCAAAGTTTCAGTCATTATTTCTTCAGATATTCTTTCTGCCCCTTTCTTTCTCACTTCTCTTTTTGAGACACTCCCAAGGCATAGACGGTGTCCCCATAGATCGTTTTGTTCTGCTCACTTTTCTTCTTTTTTTCTTTCTGTTACTACCCTGGATGATTTCAGGTGTCTTTGCTTCAAGTTCACGGAGTCTTTCTTTGGCCTGCTCTAATTTCTTCTTGAAATCCCTGATCATTAATTTTATGTGTCATCTTGACTGGGCCAAGATATGCCCAGATATTCAACTGGACATTATTTCTGGGGATATGTGTGAGAGTGTCTTTGAAAGAGAATAGCATTTGAATTGAGGAACTGATTAAAGCAGATGATTCTCCCCTGTGGGGGTTGGCACCATTAAAAGTCTGAATGGAACAAAAAGGCGGGAAAGTTTGAATTGCCCTGTCCTTGGCTATTGAGCTGGGACATCAATATTTCTCTTGCCTTTGGTGCTCCTGATTCTCAGGCCTGGCATCTACAATATCAGTTTGCTGGCTCTCAGGCCTTCAGCTACGCAACCGGCTTTTCTCAGTCTCCAGCTCGCACACCACCAATCATGAGACGTCTCAGCCTCCACAATTGCATGAGCCATCACATTGTTACATATACGTACTGCTTCTCTAGAGAACCCCCACTAATAAAACAACCACAAAAAAACCTCTAGTTTAGTTATTTTACTTGTCAGTTCTTTTTAAAAATTTCTATGCCTTTGCTGATATACTCATTTTGTTCGTACATTGTTTTTCTGATTTCCTCTCGTTCTTAGTCCATGATTTCCTACAGCTGTTTGAAAATAATTAAGACACTTGACTTAAAGTCTTTGTGTAGTAAGTCCAATGACTGTGCATCCTCAAAGATTGTTTCTGTCAGGTTTTTTTTTCCTGCAAATGGGCCAGCTTTTTCTGTTTCTTTGTACACTTTGTAATTTTTTGCCAAAACCATAATATTTGAATGTATAATTTTGTAACCTTTGAAATCAGAATTCCTCCGTTCCTCAGGATATCCTGTTTTTGATTATTGGAGCCTTCAGCCATTTGTTTCTTTAGTGATTCTTTCAAGCTGTTTTTACAAAGACTATATTCTTTATTGTATGTGGACCCTGAAATTTCTGTTCTTTGAGCTAGACTCCAGTTAGGGTTTTTATAGAGATTTTCCTGAATGCCAGGAGCTAAAACAAACAAAATCCAAAACTTAACAAAACAAAAAATAAACAAGACCCCATCCCCATTTCTGGTCTTGCAAATGGCTCTTCCCTGACACATTCTTTTCACACTTAACCACACTCTTTAGGAACTCTGCATCTGCCTCATTTCCTCCTTGTACTGAGCCTAGATGTTAACTAGAGTTGAATTTTAGGATTGCCTTAGGTCTTTTCTGAGCATACATCCTACCTTCAACTTGAAATGTTTTCTGAGCTGAGGAGGAGGTAGAACGAGGGCAACAACAACAACAACAACAACCCACAAAGCTTTCCCACCATATTTAAATTCCTCTTTTCTTTTCTCTTCTTTTCAAGATTTTATTTATTTATTTGATAGAGAGAGAAGGAGCAAGCACAAGCAGGAGGAGCAGCAGAAGCAGGATCCCCACCGAGCAGGGAGCCTGATGGGGGACTAGATGCTTAACCAACTGAGCCACCCAAGTGCCCCTAAATTGCCTTTTTCTTGATTCAGCCCTCACATGGTTCAGTGTTTTCCAGAGTTCTGTCAAAGTTGGTTCTGGCACTTCTGCTTGCTTCTCAATGTTTCTGTGGAGGGAGGCAAGCTTGGAACCAACTCTCCCATTTTGCTGACATCACTCTGTGATGTTTTTCTTGATAAAATGTTTCTCTGTTCTATGCGTTGATACTGATGAGCTCCTCTTGCCCAGTATATTTTATGTCATCTGTGGTCACTTAGCTAAGTGATTGCTTAAACGTTTGAAAAGAGTTCCACCAACAAAGTAAAAGAGCGAACTGTGCAGTCATTTGCTTATTTACCTTTTCAACTTCGCCCTACAAAAAAATAATCACAAATGAAGTCAGGAAAATACAAGAATTTAAACAACAAGAACACAACTTGTGATAATTGCTTGGATATGGAAGAATATGAAAAATGCAAGCAATGATAAACAGTTAGACATGAACTGAGAATCTAGAGCCATAGGGTTTCATCTGAGTCCTTGCTGTACCCAGCTGGGGAAACTGAGGCACATCCCACCCAGTGACTTTTCTCTGGCTGTTTCCTCATCTGGCAAATGAATGGAATGAACCTCATCAGGGGTATCCAAACTGACTTCCAGAGTTTGGAAGACATTCCTGAAGGGAAAAGGAGAACTGGAGGAAGTTCCAGGTGCCCTATGCCAACTTGAAATGCTTCTACGTTAGGTGTTTTTACATATTTGAGTCCCATGTAAGATTTTATTTGACAATATGATTCTGATTTAAAAGTTTGAAACCTGCAAATCTGAACGTTTGAAACCATTGAATTAGACAATCTCTAGGTTTTTTTTTTTTTTTTTCTGGTGAACGAAATTATTTTCTGTACTTCTCCCAAGGACACAGCCCGATGTAGATTAGGAATTAGGAAACAGAGATGCTAGGCTGGCTCTTGCGTTTGCAGCCCTGAGTGTTGGATAATGTTCATCATCATCTCTGTATTCTGTTTCTCCATCTACAAAAAGGAGGTATTAATAATTCTCTACATACTTCCTGAAGTGATAGAGAAAATAATGGAAGACAGATGTGGACCACCTTGAGAAGTTAAAAGCATTAGGCAAATGTAAGGAATTGCCAATTATTGTTAAAGCGCTCAACCATCCTAACCTCAATATGTCCGAGATCTTGGAAGACTAGGCAGATTCTTGTAGGAGACAACAAGAAATAAATTCTCATTTTCCAAGAATCAGTATAATACACTGTATCAACTTAGCTCTGGTGTATTGCCTAGTAATCTTCCTTTTTTTTTCCTTTCTTTTTCAAGTGTTTCTTTAAATTCCAGTTAATTAACATAGAGTGTAATATTAGTTTCCAGTGTAGAATTCAGTGCTTCACCACTTACATGCAATACCCAGTCCTCAACACAGGTGCCCTCCTTAATTTCCATCACCCGTTTAACCCATCCCCCTACCCACCTCCCCATCCAGCAATCTTCCTTTGCCACTTCAGCCCACCCGGCTGACTCACTCTAGCTGTTTGAGAGCATGTCCTTAGGTAAGAGAAGAAAGAAGGAAGAGCAAAAGAGAAACATGGATGGGGAAGGATATCATGCCATCTTTGATGCTGGAGCTCTTGCTGACATCTTGGACACAGCTGGCTCGTATCCCGTCTTGACTCTCATCCCCTCTCCATCTTGATTAATCATTCCCCGGGCTTTCTGATCCCCGGGCTTGCTTTGGGGCTCACAACCGGACTGCTGACCACAGTACTCATCAGAGCTGAGTATCCCATGAGAGCCTTAAGACTACCTACTCTTTTCCATCATCCCCCAGTTAAACTGTCTCGGGTTTTGGCAGCACACTTTCCAATTGCATTTGCCATCATATAAATAGAGCGACCAACTCATTCTGATTTGCCTGAAACTTTCACAGTTTTAAAACAGAAAATCCTGTGTCCTGGCAACCTCTTCAAGAAGCCCTAGAAAAAACAGGAAACTTGGTCCCCTCCCCCTACACTTGTAAAGACACTAAAAGAAAACTATTAAAAAGAGAGAGAAATTCATAGATCAAAAGCTTCTGGATCTTGTCATGAAGATCCTGCTCTTTAATAGAAGCTCTCTGGTTGGATCTAATTCATACAACTTTGAACCCTATGGGCACTGTATCTGAACAAGAGGTTTTTCTTTCTTTCTTTCTTTCTTTCTTTCTTTCTTTCTTTCTTTCTTTCTTTCTTTCTTCTTCTTCTTCTTCTTCTTCTTCTTCTTCTTCTTCTTCTTTCTTTCCTTCCTTCCTTCCTTCCTTAAAAGATTTTATTTATTTATTTGAGAGAAAGAGAGAGAGAGAGTGACAGAGAGTATGAGAGGGGAGAAGGTCAGAGGGAGAAGCAGACTCCCCATGGAGCTGGGAGCCCGATGCAGGACTCGATCCCGGGACTCTGGGATCATGACCTGAGCCAAAGGCAGTCGTTTAACCAACTGAGCCACCCAGGCACCCTGGACATGATTTTCTATAATAAACACCAGTAATAATAACTTGTTCATGTTTTGTGACACTATTTAGTAAAATTTTGGAGTTTAACAAACTCATTTGCTTTTCTCGTTCTTTTCTAAAAATGATGGAGGCCTAACAGCCTCCTTCAAATAGACATTTACCTTGTGGAGATGTCACGGACAGAGAAATAACCAGCACAATCCCTTTGGAGAGAAATTTGACAGGCTTCCCATAAATTTTAAATGGGTGTAATTTCCAACCCGGCAAACTCAAATTCTGTGAATATGCCAGAGAACCCCCGGCATGTCTGCCTGCGAGGCATGCAGAAGGGTTTTCTTTGCAGAATCAGTGGAGCGCTATCTAAGTAAATGTGGCAATTCATCTAACAGAACAAAATCTGATCGTTCAAAACTACGGAGAGAGGTGATACAGAAAGCTAGATCTTTAAAAACCAAACAAGCTGCGGAACCCTGCTTGCAGCCTGAGACCGTTGATGTAAAAGCTGAAAGCCCAATACTTACCTTGTGTGGGGATTCAGGTATATGCAATGTAAAGTAATAAAAACTGGGCTAGAAAAACACAACCAACCAATAAGAATGGTTAGTTTGAGGAGGAAGGGAAGTGACTGGCCTGGAATAGGAGATGAAGAGATCTGTAGTTTTGCTGGCGTATATTTCATTTCCTCTTTTTTTTTTTTTTTTTTAAAGAGAGAGATCTCAAGTAGGCGGAGAGACAGGCAGAGAGAGAGGGGAAGCAGGCTCCCTGCTGAGCAGAGAGCCCGATGCGGGGCTCGATCCCAGGACCCTGAGATCATGACCTGAGCTGAAGGCAGAGGCTTTAACCCACTGAGCCACCCAGGCGCCCCTCCTCTTCTTTTTTTTTAAGGAGAAGACAGGGGTGCCTGGGTGGCTCAGTCGGTTAAGGATCTGACTCTGGATTTTGGCTCAGGTCATGATCTCAGGGTCGTGAGATCGATCCCTGCATTGGGCTCCTCGCCGAGTATGGAGGCTGAGGTTCTTGCCCTCCCTCTCCTTCTGCCCTTCTTTTCTCTCTCCCTCTCAAATAAATAAATATATAAATATTTAAAAAGACAAACAAATATTACAACTAATAATTGCTAATCTAACCACCTCACACCAGTCAGATTGGCTAAAATTAACAAGTCAGGAAATGACAGGTGTTGGCGAGGATGCGGAGAAAGGGGAACCCTCCTACACTGTTGGTGGGAATGCAAGCTGGTGCAGCCACTCTGGAAAATAGTATGGAGGGTCTCAAAAAGTTGAAAATAGAGCTACCTTATGACCCAGCCATTGCACTACTGGGTATTTACCCTCAAGATACAAATGTAGTGATCCGAAGGGTCACATGCTGTTTATAGCAGCAATGTCCACAATAGCCAAACTACGGAAAGAGCCCCGATGTCCACTGACAGATGAATGGGTAAAGAAGACGTGGTATATATACACAACGGAATACTATGTAGCCATCAAGAGAAACAAAATCTTGCCATTCCCAACAATGTGGATGGAACTAGAGGGTATTATGCTGAGCGAAATAAGTCAATCAGGGAAAGACAATTATCATATGATCTCTCCGATATGAGGAATTTGAGAGACAGAGTGGGGGGGTTGTGGGGGGTAGGGAAGAAAAAAATGAAACAAGATGGGATTGGGAGGGAGACAAACTATAAGAGACTCTTAATCTCAGGAAACAAACAGGATTGCTGGGGATGTGGGGCTAGGGATAGGGTGACTGGGTTATGGACATTGGGGAGGGTATGTGCTGCGGTAAATGCTGTGAGATGTGTAAGCCTGATGATTCACAGACCTGTACCCCTGGGGCAAATAATACCTTATATGTTAATAAAAAAATAATTTCTAATCTGGGAAGAAGCCAATCATATGTTTGTTTTAGGATTTTTTATATTTTTCCAACATTTTTAGGGTTTTTGAAATGGGAAAAATGTTCGAAAGAAAGCAAAGCAAAGGAGAGGGAGAAGGAAGGAAAGGAGGTGGCCTTTAAGGAGCGGTCTGGTGAATTTGAAAATCAAACTAAGAGAGCCACGGCAAACATCACAGGGATGCCCAAATTGACTTACAAACATCCAAGGCAACAATAGTGAATGAAGCCACAAATTCATATAAGCCCATTCGAAAATAATAATAATAATACACTTTTTTGATAATAATAATAAAGGCCTTTGGAATATTTTGCTTGGGAGCCCAGGACCATCAAGGGAAGGTTGGACCCCACGAATAGAAGGGTCTCTGACTCAGAGAGGGAACAGTCCTAGCAGGGCTGGGCAATGACACGCAGATCCAAAAGCCCTGGCCCCTTCTGGTTGTTGGGCCTCAATTCTCGGCTCTGGGCTTTGCTTTTGTGGTTTTCCATCGCTGTCTGTGTAAGCCCAGGTTTTAAACCTCAGGCACACCGAGACCAGGCTCGGCTCTTGCAGAAACACGGCAGCCGTCCTCAGGGACATAGCTGGGCTAATATTTGTTCTAAGATACAGTGTATTAGTAAAAAAAAATTGAGGTACAGTAAAGCCAACACATTAGGAGATGTCTGCCTTTGGAAAGATAGTTTACTATGGTTCCCAAGAGGAGGGGGCCATGCCACACCATTGGGCATCATAGGGAGGCAGAGGGAGATGGGGGAGACCTGGGTAAGAGTCTATACTGTGGCTTCCGTGGGAAGGAAGAGGTGAGGTAGGGTGAGCAGGGTTGGATGGTTTGGGTAATTTCAGCAGCCTCTGGGTGTAGGGCTACCCCTCATTGTCTGGTACGTGGCCCGGGGTGATTAGGGCCAGGGGGATTATGGCCCAGAATCAGAGCCCCATGGCTCTGCCTTCTGGCCACGACGTAGCTGAAGCCTTCACTCTGGGAGAACTGGAGAGAGAGCCAGATCAATGGAGGACCCACACAGGGTGGTGAGGTCATGCCAGGCGCTGTGTGCTCTGCCGTGGGCCCCGTGGACTCCAGACAGCCCACGAGATCTGCCTGACCCATCTTGTAGGATGTAAGGTGTATTCTTTGTGGATGATGGCTCCCCAAAGTCTGCCCCTCCAGAGATAAAGAGGACCTGTCTGTTTAATTTCATTGGATGTCTTCATTTTGTTTTACAGAATGCCTTGGGATGCCTCGGTGGCTCAGGGGGTTAAGCTTTCGGCTCTTGATTAATTTCAGTTCAGGCTGTGATCTCAGGGTGGTGAGATCGAGCCCCAAGTTGGGCTCCATGCTGGGTGTGGAACCTACTTAAGATTCTCTCGCTCTCTTAAAGAAAGGATGCCTTGATCCATCCCTGACGTAGGCAAGAAAAGGCGAGTCCATTTTCATAACAGCCTTTGACTGTTTACTTGGCAAAGGGTTAGTTGCTGTGAGAGGGGGGTAGAAGTGGGCTGTGCCCTTCCCATTCCTCTGTCCTTTCACTGCTGCGTGGAAGAGTCAGCTGCCATCCAAAATCAGCTAGCGGGGCTGTCTACTAAGTGGGCGCCCCTCAAAGTTCTTGTTTTCAGCACTTGGCTTGCAGGAGTATTTCCACAGAACCCCTGGACCCTGTTCCCTCTACCCCCCACCCCCCACTCCTCTTGCCTGCCTCTGTTGGGTGTGGAAGGGCCGCCATCTTTGGAACTACCTTGCAAAGTCATCCCCAGTAACAAAGCCATAGAGACAGTGTGTGTGTGTGTGTGTGTGTGTGTGTGTGTGTGTGTGTCTGTGTGTGTGTGTGTGCATCTGCTGGTCGACCCAGCTGAGGGAGGGGACCCTGTCTGTTGAAATCTTTTTTATTCGCAGTGTTTGGCAGGTTCCTCTATAGCGGTTTTACCCGCCTTCTGCCTAACTCAGGTTGGCCAACCCCTGAGGACCTTGGAAACCCTTTTCATTGTAATTTCCAGACTTCTCTTCTACTCGGGTATCTAAATCAATACTTCTAATTTCACCAGGAAGTCCATAGTTTCTTTAGGCAGGTGCCCTTTAAAAAAAAAAAAACAACAAGTAACACTTTGTTCATTTCGCTGAAAGAAGGGCCATCAGCTTTTCTAAGAAAACTTGAAATAAGAGATTAAAATGGTAACTAGAAAAAAATTGTACAAGAGCAGGAAACCATCTGTGAGGAAACGCGGTGTCATTGTGTCCGGGTCTGGGCACTAGAAATGTTTCTGAAAAACAGTTGTATGTAAACTATATGAAGTCATTTTTCTTTTTTAAGATTTTTATTTATTTGACAGAGAGGAGAGAGATCACAAGTAGGCAGAGAGGCAGGCAGAGAGGGATTGGGAAGCAGGCTCCCTGCCGAGCAGAGAGCCCGATGCAGGGCTCGATCCCAGGACCCTGAGTTCATGACCTGAGTCAAAGGCCGAGGGCTTTAATCCACTGAGCCACCCAGACACCCCAAAAGTCATGTTTTTAATGTGCTGGGAGGCTCTCTTCTACAAATTGTTTCTAATGAACTTATGTAGCTACTTCAAAGTCTTCTGTTCCGGCAAATGGATACTTAGGAAAGAAAGCCTGTGGCTTTACATATGGAGATTCTTACCAAGTGGCGGAATAAATAACTTTGGTTGTTTATAATGTGACATATTATGCATTTCACCTTTTTCTTTGGCAAATAGTTATCTGGTGGCTTCCTGCTCTACACCAGGAGCTATTCAAAGCCTCGAAGGTTCTCTCAGCCCTAATGTACCTTATTCATTTCAGGGTGCTCTTAAAAAGGCTTTGAGCAAAGTGTGAGCTTTCAGGACAATAAAAATAATTAATTAGTACTCTCTATTCAGTTATAGCTAAAGAATAATATTCTTTGCTTTATTTGAAACTGATGTCTATTGGCACTCATCTCGCAGCAGCTGGAATACGTTTTGTAATCTGTGTTCTGTCTCATTTTGCCATTTCCTAGTCTGACCATGAGGTGGAGTCGGGAATTTGGGGGCACCTAGTAAGAAGGAATCAAGATTCTGTGTTATGTAACTGTAACTATTTGGGAGGGAAAGTTGTAGGGCGGGGGGAGCTCCATATGAGTTATTCAGACAAAATCCCACAGGAATCTTGACCAAATGAGTTCCCCAAATCTAAGCTGACAAAGTGGTGGGGTAGCTTAAGCCCACAACATCTCTCTGCAGACAGGCCACGGGCTCAAAATATAGTTGCCAATGCTTTGACTACATTTCTTAAATTGCTCTGCAAAGGTTCATGGAAATTGAAAAAGAAATGTAGGAGACAACACCAGAGTAATCATACCTTCCAGTGGCTTCTTCTTGAGTATTAACAATGCCCCAGATGAATTCCTTTGACTCAGTGGCAAGAGGTGTGCCCACCATGTGGGCCTGGGGTGAAGGTAGAATCCTTTGGTTCGGAGAGGAGGGTAGTAATGGCCTTTCCAGTGGGGAGGAGTTTGCCCCGGGTACTTCCACGGGCAAAGGACAGAGCTCAGGGGAAGCCGCGGGATGATAGACCTGTGATTACGTAGTGTATGTTTTTCTCAAATCTATCTATTTTAGACTATTGAAGTATCAGAAAATATTGTATGATTCCTGTCATACCAGGTCCCTAGAGGACTTAAATTTCTAGGTGCAGAAAGTAGAATGGTGTGGCCAGGGGCCGTGGGGAGGGAGGAGGGGGAGGTAGCTAGGTACAGTCCTGAGTTTCGCAAGATGAAACAGTTCTGGGGATGGAGGGGGGTGTGGCTAGATTGACAACTTGAATGAACTTCATGACACTGAACTGCGCACTTACACACGCTTAAGACGGTAAAGTTTAAGTCATGTGTATTTAACCACAATTTTTAAAAAAAGTAAGTTGAACATAATTCTCAGTACTCACGGGAATGAGGACTGGTGGGAGGCTGATACTCCAAGTGCTTTGGGGCGATAGTCAATTCACAATTCACACGCAAATGATCCGGGGCTTGAAATTCACCAACTTGCTGAGATCTACTGGGTGCTCACTACCCCACATTGGCAAAGCCAATGCCCGGCGCAACCTGAATTTCCATTAATATGAGGCTATTTAATGAATGATAGTGCTTCCATAGAGGAAATGCCATGCAACCCTTATAAAGGCAGTTGTGTCCATGAGGAAAGCAAGGCAAAGTGAAAAGTGAAAAATAGAGAATGCAGGTCAATATGCACAGTATGATCCCATTAAAAACAGAAAAATGAAAAACAAAACAAAAAAAAAACAAAAAAAAACAGAAAAACGTAAATAGAATAAATATGTAAACGTGTGCATGCATATATATGCTTGGGAAATTTCTGGGAGAATATCAGACAAGATGGTACTAGTGGTCACCTCATCCCTCTTCAATGTGGCGTAATAGACTCGCGCACAAAAGGTGACAAAAACAAATCAAAGCAGATTAACTGAAAAATGTGAGTAAGGAAGGTTTTGGTGGGGGGACTTGTACTTCCCATTTTCCACGCTTTTGTATTGTTTAAAAATTGTTATACTAAATATGAAAAACAAATAGAAACAATCAAACCATTCAAGCCCCCCCAAAATTACACATGCTCTATTACTTTCTAAAATAGATTTACATAATAGGGGCGCTTGGGTGGCTCAGTGGGTTAAAGCCTCTGCCTTCGGCTCAGGTCATGATCTCAGGGTCCTGGGGTCGAGCCCCGCATCGGGCTCCCTGCTCAGCGAGGAGCCTGCTTCTCTCTCTCTCTCTGCCTGCCTCTCTGCCTACTTGTGATCTCTCTCTCTGTCAAATAAATAAATCTTAAAAAAAATAAAAATAAAAATAAAATATATTTACATAATAAAAATAGAAAAAAAAAAAAACAATGCAAGCAAATGCAAAGAAAAAATATCTGCCTGAAGAGGAGCCGTGAGGAAATGGTTCTATCCAGACTGCGGGGATAGGCCTCAAAGGCCTCAGTGGTTTCTGTCCGCCATGTTTGTGATTCCCACAGGACGGCAGGCAACACAAGAGTGTTTGACCAACCCCCAGCTGAATCCTGGTTCTTGTTGCCTATTGTTGGGGAATTCGCCGACTCTCACTCTCCGCTTTACAGAGGACTTTGTGAGCTCCGAGCATGAAAAGTGACATTTATAACTCCTGCTGGAATTTCCATGTACCCAGGATCTTGCCAGGCCAAAGGATGAATCACGGCTTCTTAGAATTGTGGGAGCCATTTTGGAGACAGCTGCCAAGTAACGAATGCTATTAAAAATAGCTCGCGCTCCCTAAAAAATGAATCGCTTATTTTAAGAAGACAACAGTGGCTTGAATCTGTCCTGCTTGCGTTTTTCATCTACTGGGCAGAGTGCCAGTGGGTCCAAGAAAGCCCTGCTTGTCAGATGGGGCTACCATCTGTACCAAGGATGCCATGCCTATGAAAGAGCTTGGCATTTCTGGGCCAGGGCTAACTGGGGTAAAGTCTGAATCACCCCGTATGGAATCCATCTCTTATGAGGTGTGGCCCGTGGGGCATGAATTTTAATTCGGCTTCTCTGCACAGAAGTTTATTCTTTGGATCACTGGTCCTGAAAGCACTGGGGGGAATGGGCAAGATGGAAGGAAAATCCTAGGTCAGTTTACATGTATGTTTTGGTCTAATGAAAATAAGAGGGAAATTAAGCTTTACTGATATGTAATATGTAGATCGATATATTGGCCTCTTGACGTAGTCTGTAATGAGACAGTTATCTTTCCCTGGAAATTCCACGGGGCAGGGGGTTTGACGGTGGAACTCTGCTGTGTTTATTTATTTTTTCTACGTTGTGATCTACTGCAGTTACCTTCTTTTTGGTTTCAGTAGTGCCAAAGATAAACAAAGCTGGACACAAGCTAAAGTGGTGAGGACAGATTTTAATCAGTAACGTGCTATTATAATAGGGAACTGAACTCCACTTGGATGCGGGTGGAGGTAACTGGGAATTCTAAAGGAAAAATGAGGGAATGGGAGTGGGACTGAGTGGGGGAGAGGAAAGATTACGAAGAACTGGAGAGAGGAGGTTGGTTCATCCGAAATCCATCAAGGTTCGTCAATTGCCACTTACCCAGTTAGACCCCTACCCCCCCACAGGTGATGGAAGACAGGAAGGAGTCCTGTCTTCAGGTGTCGGCTGGAACACAGTGAAGTCTTTTGTTAACCTTGAGACTTCTCCGGTAGGCGCTCTAAGGGGAGCCCAACAGGCATACACAAAAGTGCCCCACCTCACTCGGCATCAGGGAAATATGAATCCAAACCACACACAAGTCAGAATGGCTAAAAGGCACAAGTCAGGAAAGAGCAGGTGTCGGCGAGGATGCAGAGAAAGGGGAGTCCTCCTACCCTGTTGGTGGGAATGCAAGCTGGTGCAGCCACTCTGGAAAACAGCGTGGAGTTTCCTCAAAAAATTGAGAATAGAGCTACCCTATGACACAGCAATCACACTACTGGGTATTTACCCCTAAGATACAAATGTAGTGATCTGAAGGGGCACGTGCACCCCAATGTTTATAGCAGCAACGTCCACAATAGCCAAACTATGGAAAGAACCTAGATGTCCATTGACAGATGAATGGATAAAGAAGATGTAGTATATATATATCTCAGAACACTATGCAGCCATTAAAAAACCTGATATCTTGCCATTTGCAACGATGTGGATGGAACTAGAGGGCGTTATGCTGAGCAAAATAAGTCAATCATAGAAAGACAAGTATTGTGTGATCTTTCTGATATGAGGAATGTGAGAGGCAGGGCAGGGGGGTCATACAGGGCAGGGAGGGAAAAAATGAAACAAGATGGGATCAGGAGGGAGACAAACCATAAGAGACTCTTAATCTCAGGAAACAAACTGAGGGTTGCTGGAGGGGAGGGAGGTGGAGGGATGAACACTGGGGAGGGTATGTGCTGTGCTGTGAACTGTGTAAGCCCGATGATTCACAGACCCGTACCCCAGAATAAAAGCCCATGGTTTTAATGGTTGTACAATTTTTTAAACACAAGCCTTTAGTTAACAATGTCCTCTTTTCCCGATATTCAGGTTGTTCTCAGAATGCACTTCAATATCAGAATATACACCTGAGAGGCTTTGAAGTCACTTGGTTCTAAAACTCTTACACCTGTTTTTTGGCACCGGACCTATGTGCACCATTGAAAATGGCATGATCTCTCTCTCTCTCTTTTTTTTAATTAACATATAATGTATTATTTGCCCCAGGGGTATGGCTCTGCTCCTGTCTTCCTCTCCTTCATCTTGCTTCCTTCATTTGTCCTGATCATTGGTTTTCTCATCACCATTGACCCCCCCCAAGTGGTGAACATCTATGTCTACATTTTCTCTACTTCAGATCAACTTCCTGCACTGACTCTTGGCCTTCTTTGATCCATTCTGCACACTGTTGTTCAAAAGATCTTATTAAGGGGCACCTGGGTGGCTCAATCAGTTGAGCATCTGACTCTTGAATTCAGCTTGGGTCATGATCTCAGGGTCCTGGGATTGAGCCCTGCGTCAGGATCCATGCTCAGTGGGGAGTCTGCTTGGGGATTCTCTCCCTCTACTCCTCCCCTCATTCGTGCTCTCTTTCTCTCCCTATCTCAAACAAATGAACAGATCTTAAAAGAAAGAAAGAAAGATCTTGTTAAAATGCAATTCTGAGCATGCTTCTTCCCTTATTAAAATCCTCTCAGGACAGTGAAACTATTCTGGAGGATACTATAATGGGTACACATGCCATATGCTCGTCAAAGCCCACACATTGGACAACTCCGAGAAACTGGAAACTCTGAAATGTTTGCTCAAATTTGCTGTGAACCTAAAACAGTTCTACAAAATAAAGTCTATTAAAACAACAGCAACAATACAATACTTACTGGCTTCCTACTGCATTACTGTTGTCACTGCCGGGAAAGGCAAGGCACTGGGCCTTTGCACATGCTGCCTCTTTTGCCTAGAATGCTCCCCTCTGTCCTCCCACCCCCATCTCTAATTCCTACAACCCAAGAAATCTTGCCCTGACTCCCTGGACCCAGCCAGGTTAGGTCCTCCTGGTAAAAGCTTCTTGCTTGGTGTCCGCCTTCCCCCAGAAGGCGTCGTCTATCTGGCAGGACAATTTCTCTCCTATTCAGTACTGTCCCCAGCAATTAATGCAGAGACACTTAATATATTCTTGAGGAATGCCTGAATAAAGCAATTTAATATGTACAAAAAGTGGCTACATCCATTTTCTATTTAAACCACCTGAACTGGGGGCACCTGAGTGGCTCAGTTGGTTAAGCATCTGCCTCCAGCTCGGGTCATGATCCCGGGGTCGTGGGATCGAGCCCCGCCTCAGGCTCTCTGCTCAGTGGGGAATCTGTTCCTCCCTCTCCTTCTGCCTCTGCTTCTTGTGTTCCCTCTTTCTCTCTCTGTGTCAAATAAATAAATAAAATCTTAAAAAAAACCCAACAACTTGGAACTTCGAACTTGGAAAACAGGCATATTTACTTCATCCCATAAATACAGAAAACTGGGCCTCAGAAAAGTTAGATGACTCTTTAAAAAGTGATAGAGCTAGGCTTTGAATTTGCGTATTTTAAATTCAAGTGCAATATTCGGTCCGTTATTCTGCAGAGCCAATCTCCAAGTTAAAACTCCCCAGACACTTAAACATGTTCTGCGCATTTGTTCGGACGGAAGCTTTCGTCTCAGGGATTTTACTACTCATATCGCCAGCTAAGACACTGTGATTCCAGCAAAGTGTCTACACCATCCAGGCAAGGTTCACCCACTTTATTCCTGGTTGTACACATATAATCACCCAGAGCTCCACGCACAGTGTACGTCAGCATGAGGAAATACGTGTGGTATATTGGTTGTATGGTTTATGATATACAACAATATTTTAAACATCCTGTGTGTGTCGTAAGGATTAACAGTTGGCTTGCAGACCTCACTAAGTATACTCAGTGTGGCAGAGGGTCCCTCTACCACAAGGTAAAAAAAGATAGTCTGAGCATGTTTGGACATATTGGAGAAAGAGGGAATGTCAAGAACAGTGGCCTCCATCCAGGAGAGTTCAAGGAGAGGCCAGAGAAGCAAGACCTCACCGTGGGTCCCTCCCTGGAGGTTGCAGTCATGGAAAACTATCAAAAGTGAAAAGCAAGACTATTGGACTTATTTTTAAAAAAAGATTTATGTATGTATGTGTGTACGTATGTATAGCACATGACTGGAGGAGGGGCAAAGGGAGAGGGAGAACATCTCAAGCTGACTCCACACTGAGCGTGAGCCTGACCCCGGGGCTCAATCTCGCAATCCTGAGATCAAGACCTGAGCTGAAATCAAGAGTTGGATGCCTAACTGACTGAGCCACCCAGGCGCCCCTCTATTGGACTCTTAGCTGGAAAAATGAGTTAGTGTTCAAAGAAGATTGACTCTTACTGGTGATTCATTAGATACTTATTCCCATAGGGACAACCGAGGCAGGTGTTTTTTTTTAAAAAAGAAAAAGTTAATATACAGGCATATACTCCCAAACAAACGAAAGTGGAGGGTGAATAAATATTAAATCATTTTCAGATCGACCTGAGGACCTCCTAAGAGGCCTGGTTAGGTACAAGATATCGCGGGGGAAGTGTGAGTCATGAAAGTCTCTTCTCTCAGGGATCTGATAAAAATATTGCCATGTCACTAATTTAGTATTTCATTTATTTATTTAAAAGATGTTTATTTATTTGACAGAGAGACATAGTGAGAGAGGGAACACAAGCAGGGGGAGTGGAAGAGGGAGAAGCAGGTCTCCCGCCGAGCAGGGAACCTGATATGAGGCTCGATCCCAGGACCCCAGGATCATGACCTGAGCTGAAGGCAGACGCTTAACAACCGAGCCCCCCAGGCGCCCCTAATTTTTCATTTTATACAAGTGCTTGAACTCAGAAAACATTTTCTCAGCTAAAAAAAAAAAAAATGCTTATTCTTCATAATGTAAATCCAACCCATGCCAGATATCCCTTACTCCAGATATTACCAAGTATTCAGACCATAGCAGCCAAGCTGCATAAAATAAGAACAAACAACTGATAGCTCATCACAATAGCCGCATGGATCATGCATTTCAATATAACCTCGAAACATACAATACGGCAAGCGTTTTTCTGGTAACTGGAGATCGTATTAACACTTTTCTATTATAAAACTTTAAAAAAACAGGGGGGCCTGGGTGGCTCAGTGCGTTAAAGCCTCTGCCTTCAGCTCAGGTCATGATCTCAGGGTCCTGGGACCGAGCCCCGCATCGGGCTCTCTGCTCAGCGGGGAGCCTGCTTCCCCCTCTCTCTCTGCCTGCCTCTCTGCCTGCTTGTGATCTCTTTCTCTCTGTCAAATAGATAAATAAAATCTTTTAAAAAAAAAAACAACTTTAAAAAATAT
>CM052812.1:11741685-11792236 GCA_028533885.1 Nasua narica
GGGGGTTGGATGAGCCTGGTGGTGGGTATCGAGGAGGGCACTATTGCGTGGAGCACTAGGTGTGGTGCATGAACAATCAATCTTGGAACACTGAAAAAAAGAACCAAAAACCAAAAACCAAAAACCAAAACCTAACAGAGGAGGTGGCTGGAGGTGAGGGGGTTGGCCTAGTTAGTGTGCATTTGAAAGGCACCCTCCTGAGTTGTTTCCTGTCTCTAGGAATTACTTTGTCCTGGGCTTGGCAATCCTTCCAGGGTCAGCATGGAACACAGAAAGTAAGAGGGGTGTAGTATAATAGACTGCCCAGCCATCCCAGTGTAGTGCCTGACCCAGCAAATTTGAGGACCCAAGTGTCATTTTAGTCCCATCTCAAAGACCTTTATGGTCTAGACTTCTCATTTCCATGGTAGGAGAACTCCCTCAAATCTTTAGTAGCTTCTTACTGTCTTTTTCCAGGCAGTTCCATGGATCAGCAAGCAGCCTCACTGAGGGCCTTTTCTAGGCAAAGCCCTCCAGCCTGCCTGCCCCCTCCTCTCTCAAGTTCATGATTACCAGGATGTAATCTTTAAAACCAACCTTGGGTGACTGGATCATTGCCACCAACCAAATCTCTTTGTTTATATGTCTGTGTTTAACTGGGAAGGTTGACTAGAATTTTCTAGTCTTTCATATTATTTGGGGTCCAGAAGCCCCAACTTTTCTACCTTTAAATTTTTTTTTTTTTTTGCAGACTCTTTATTTGTAGACATTTCTCATGCCTTCTCTCTCTGCTTGAAAACCAGGTGATTCTGGCTGGAGGTCATCTCTTTCCTGTAATACCTTATAAGAGGTATTTATATAACCTACATTTAGGTGGTCACAGATCTACGCGGTCACTCTTACGCCTGCCACCACTTTCTCTGGAGCTGAGGGCTCAGGAGGCCTGAGGTCTCCCTTCCAAGACATTCTAGGCTACAGATTTACCAGATATTTGCCATGACTTACCACGGCTTGCGGACTATCTGGCCTCCACATCCGTCTTCTCTACCTGTCCCTCAGCCACGAAATCATTGTTACATATTTAAGTTTTTCAAAGCACCTGCCTTCGAGGCACCCTTAAAAAAAAGAAGTACCTGACAGTAATGCTCACTAGCTGATACAATAATAAACCCCTATCCTCAGTGGTTTAATACGGAAGAATTTTATTACTTGTCCATGAAGAACAAAATGGCACGAGGGTGGTGAGAAGGAGCTTGTTCCACTCAGGGTTTTGTTTTGTTTTGTTTTAATCTCATGGCTCCCTAGACTCTTGGGGTTCCCTGCTGGGTCCTCTGCTTCTGGTGAGCAGATCAGGGAGAGAGGATAGGGTCTTATGTCTGGCATCTATGAGCAGGCCTAGAATGGTGGGCCTCAATTCTGGCCACATCCCTTCGGCCAAAATTTAGTTGCATGGCCACGCCTCTCTTTAAGAAGGCTGAGAAGTGTAGTCTAGTTATAAGACCAGAAGAAAGAAAGATGGATTTGGTAAACAGCTGGCCTGTCTCCAACCCAGGGTACCAGTATATTCCACGTGAATGCAACCCAGGGACTGTGACTATTGGCGAGCCACGCATACAGAATGGGTTCATGCTTCCCTCAAATCTTTACCAACATTAAGTATTATTTAAAGTCAAATCTTCTTTATCCCATGTGGTTCATTGATACAATGGAATATTATGCAGCCATTGGAAAGGATGAATACCCACCATTTGCATCGACGTGGATGGAACTGGAGGGGATTACGCTGAGTGAAATAAGCAAGCAGAGAAAGAAATTATCATAGGGTTTCACTTATATGTAGAACATAAGGAATAGCATGGAGGACATTAGGGGAAGGGAAGGAAAACTGAAGGGGGGAAGCAGAAGTGGGGGGAGAACCATGAGAGACTATGGACTCTAGGAAACAATCTAAGGGTTTTGGAGGGGATGGGGTGGGGCGATGGGGTAGCCCTGTGATGAGGGTTAAGGAGGGCACATGTTGTAATGAACACTGTGTGTTATACACAGACAATGAATCTTGGAACACTACATCAAAAACTAATGATGGACTGTATAGTGACTAACATAACACAATAAAAAAAAAGTAAAATCATTTTTTTTAAAGATTTTTTTATTTATTTATTAGAGACAGAGACTGAGAATGAGAGGGGAGAAGGTCAGAGGGAGAAGCAGACTTCCCGCAGAGCCGGGAGTCCGATATGGGACTCGATTCTGGGACTCCAGGATCATGACCTGAGCCAAAGGCAGTCGCTTAACCAACTGAGCCACCCAGGCGCCCAGTAAAATCATTTTTAAAAGATTTTATTTATTTATTTGAGAGAGAGAGAGAGACAGAGACAGAGACAGTGAGAGAGAGAGCACAAGTGGGGAGGAGAGGGAGAAGCAGGCTGCCTGCTGTGGGGTTCGATCCCAGGGCCCCGAGATCATGACCTGAGGCAAAGGCAGACACTTAGCTTAACGGACTGAGCCACCCAGGCGCCCCTAAAGTAAAACCTTTGTTGGACTAAAGCAGTAGTTCAAATATTTCCATTCGTGTTTTCTTTGATTTCTTTATGAGGTTGGACTTTTTTTTTCATCTGTTTACTGGTCAATTTTATGTCTTCATTTATGAGTTGCTTGTTTCTGTTCTTTATTTCTTTTTTCATTAGGGAATACCTCCTGTATTATTTATAAGCAGGTTTTATATAATAAATATATTAAACTTTGTCTCCAGAAATGACTCAAAATTTGTTTTCCCTTTTGCCATTTTTTTCACTTAAATGTTTAATTCTTTTGGAATTTATTTTGGCATATGAGGTGAAGTAAGAAATCTAATTTTTTTCCCCACATGCTTAGCTTTGTCTCTCCAAAATCTTAGCATCATGTATTGAATAATCCATCTTCCCCTCAAAAGACTAATTGCTAACCACGTGCCTTTCATCAGTGAGAACTGGGTGACATAAGTAGGTTGGTTCAGCTATCTACCCATGCTCAAATACTGCTCTGAAAATGGTCCCCAGAAGCCCTAGTTGTTGTAGTCATTTTGGGTTTCAAAAGAGAATATATTACGGTATAGTACCTGTAATTCTATTAAGAAGGGGCGTCCACGCCATGCTAAGCAATCTGGATCTGCTCAGAGTGGGGGCCCCAGGGTACATCCAGCACCCGTGGTCTCAGTTCTGATCCATTCTCCTGGAGTCATCCCTCAGCCTGAGGTCACGTGCTCACACCCATTCACCCAGGGATGCTCGGCGTCCCCAGGGCTGGTGTGCTGCTCTCTGCCGATTTCCTCATCAAAACCTTGGATCCCTTTGATATCCATTCTAGTTTCCCCCATTTGTGTCTCTTCCTGATTTAGCATATTCTTAGGATGTTTCTTTCCGTGTGGCTAGATGGCTCTCTCACTCAGCTCTCCCAGATCCCACGGGAGGAAATCAGAGACGTTTGACCGCTACTGGTTTCTCCGTGTGCCTTATTATTAGAACTTCCACGTCACAGGAACATAAACTGTTAGAGCCGCGAGGGTTCTTGGAGACTACGCAGTCTACCCCTCCCTTTGCCAAATGAGGGAACCGAGGTGACTTTGCCTAGAGTAATGGAGCTAGTTATTGGTGGGGCCAAGATTCAAACCTGGACTCTTGTCTCTTTGTTCAGCTTTCTTTTTGAGTCTGTCATATTCTGTATCTAGAGTTAACTTTTTTAGTACAAAAACCAGCCAGAGGGGCGCCTGGGTGGCTCAGTGGGTTAAAGCCCCTGCCTTCGGCTCAGGTCGTGATCTCAGGGTCCTGGGGTCGAGGCCCGCATCGGGCTCTCTGCTCAGCGGGGAGCCTGCTTCCCCCCTCTTTCTCTGCCTGCCTCTCTGCCTACTTGTGATCTCCCTGTCAAATAAATACATAAAATCTTTTAAAAAAAAGGGAAGAACCCAGTTGATTCAGTGGGAGGAATCTCCCTGCTCCAACCAAATGCTCCTACTGCTTCAGAGTTACCCATGGTCTAAAGGAGGCAATATGCATCAGAGTGTAATCAATAAATGTGTCTAAAAAAGGAAATGATAGTAGCAATGCTGGGATTCTCCACTGTTATTACATTATAGATCTTTTGGACCAAGGAGAGACAGCTGGAAAGAAAGGACCCAAATTCAATGCCTATAAAATATAAATGAGGTGATTTATAAATTCATTGCATGCCATCCATTTTGAATATCATTAACATTTTACCTCTGCCGTACAAATAAATGCACAGCCTCCACAATTTATTAACAAAAATCTGATGAGCTTTTCTACTGTGGTATTCAGAACGCCATACAAAAAGCCCTGGGAATTTTTCTGGGTGTGCAGGTAAGAAGGTGCAACAGTTCCTTTCCTGCTCAGAGATGTATGCAATCCCAGGCTTGGTCCCGGCATTGGTTAAGAGAGTTAGTTGGAGCTTCCACTGGGGACTATCCTCCGAACTAGCCTGCCTATGGGCATGCAGAGCAGGCTGACGACTGTCCCTGATTCCTCGTAGCTGCCTCTCTCTACCCTGGATGTGCCCCTGCCTCTTCTGCCTCCGTGTTTCTCTTCGTTTATAAATATTGTGATCACATTTTCCAAATGTGGAGATTGGAATACAAATACAAGAGCTTCCTGGATTTCATAGCACTGGCTAGCACGTGGCTGTTAGAAGTTGTAAAGGCCAGTATGAAGGCCATCTGTAGGTAGACAAGAACAAGCAAGATGTTTGGAGCAACGGACGACATCGAGGAGGTCTTTCCTGGTAATCAACAAGGAGTAGCATGCAGGAGACATCAATTAATTCGGTGGGAAGAGATCATCTTTCAAGGGCCAGAGGCTCCCTGTCCGAAGAAAACCCAAAGTGCCAAAATGTTATCACTCAGTCAAAGAAGAGAGACAATGAAATATCTAGCCATTTCTCTCCCTTTCTCTACTGACTTTGTGACTGTCACATAGTATTTTCTGTAAGTTACACATCTTCATTCTTTGTGAAGAGTGCTTCTAAAACATTTTCTTATGTGGCACTTACGCCCAGCCCAGAAATTATAGATGTGATCATTTCTCCTTTTTAAGACTGGAAATTTTTGGACCAGCTCATAAAAACAGCAATAAAGTAACAGCTAGTGACCTACAGATACAGTAAGCCCAGATAATAAATAAGTGGGCTAAAAGAATCTAAAAACCCCGGGACGGGACGCCTGGGTGACTCAGTTGGTTGAGCAGCTGCCTTCGGCTCAGGTCATGATCCCAGCATCCTGGGATCGAGTCCCACATCGGGCTCCTTGCTCGGCAGGGAGCCTGCTCCTCTCTCTGCCTCTGCCTGCCTCTCTGCCTGCTTGTGTTCTCTCTCTGTTAAAATAAATAAACAAAATCTTAAAAAAAAAAAAAAAAGAATCTAAAAACCCCTGTTCAGGAAGCTGGGCAGGAAATTGAAGTCCAGTCTTTGAAGTTACGGGCTTCCCTTTGCCCTGCAAAGCTGAACTAGCAACATTTCCATCTGAAATGGTCCGCTCAGGGCTCCCTGATCCCAGACAAAATCAGAAGCAAAACGAGAAAAAACAATTTTCAGGGAAAGGGGTGTTATAATGACATGACTCAGTTTCCACGAGGTCCTATTTCTTTATAACTACCCACCATGGGGAGCAAGATTGATTTGTTTGCAGAACCTGTCCCCCCGGGAGCATCCTTCCAATGGAAGGCTGATGAACTGACTAAACTGGCCTTCAGTAGGGCCTGGATGGTTTACAGGGAAGGAATTTAAAAAAGAAAGTAAGACCAGGGGGGAGAAATTTACCACTGGCTTAAGGCTGTGTGGCTACCGTATATTTCATAGTACTATGTGCACACATACCCACACGCACATGTACGCGGTCACAGTGTGTAAGTATGTACATTCAAATAAACCATATTTTAAATAACAGCTTAAAGATTCTAAATGTGTAGGATCCTCCTTCTTAAATAGGTATAATTATAGGCTTTGTTTAAATACAAGATGCGTGTAAAAACGGTACACATTTCTATTTATAGATGAGTTCTCAAGAGTCCCTCTATTACATGTAATTTTCATCAGTACATGAGCTCCAGGGTGTGTATGGATTTCACATGCACACCTAATTATGTTTTAGCAACATTAATTCCATAATTTATAGCCAAATAAATCTATTACCTGACATGATCATTTTTGGTGATAATACATCGAGATTCGTACAAATGAGATTACTTCATTGTCATCTCTCCATTTGAAAGATCAGTAATGAGATAATTGAGATATTAAATAGGACTTAGTAGAGAGATGAGTCGCACTTCCTTTTTATGTCCCTCATATAGGTACATGTGGCCCCATTCAGAGCCACACCCCTTGTCCTGAGTTTAACTCTAAGTAGTGCCTGCCTATGCCTTACTTACAGGCAACATCTCTAATGTTAGACTCCCAAGGGGCTGGTCATCCCGTAACCATCCCCCATACCTCACCCCAGAGCCTGAATTAGCACCCTGAGTTATTTCTCTGGAGTAAGACTTTATCGCTTGAAAGACTTTGCTAACACTGGCACGTTAGCCCGCTCACTATTTAACTTAGTTCGTCACCCCATAGCAGGCTTGGACCTAAGAGCATAAGATTGGAAGACGGCCCAGCCTCCAAGGCTTTGCAGGGTTACGACGGACGTCCTGAGGCAGTGAATGGTGTGGGAACCTGGGCACACTTGGGGGCACAAGTGAGGGCAATAAACGCTTTGGAGAAGAAGGGAAGCCAAAAGAAGGAGATGGAAAAGAACTCTATAGAACCCTGACCCTGGGGCAGGTGCAGGGCCCAGGGGCGGCTGTCCTAAGGGTAGGACCCTCAGGATGGGCCTTCCTGCTCACAGAGCTCATGTGGGGGTGCGTGGGCTGTGTAGGCACTCCTCTTCCTCTACAGTCTGGATTGTGCGGGCACAAACCCACCGAAAATGCAAGCAGATCCAGTTAGAAGAGATTTTCTTCACCCATTTGGGATTTTGGGTGGGAGAGAGGGGGCACCGAAGCCACATTTTAAAAAAGATTTACTTATTTATTTTGGAGAAAGAGAGCGAGAGCGCAACACGAGCAAGGGGTAGGGGCAGAATGAGAGGGAGAGGGAATCTCAAGCAGACTCCCTGCTGGGTGTGGAGCCCAATGCAGGGCTCCGTCTCACAACCCTGAGATCAGACCTGAGCTGAAATCAAGAGTCGGGCGCTTAATCCCCAGGCGCTCCTGAAACCACATTCTTAAATGCAGCTGGATACAGATCAGCACGCTAGGAATTTAGCCTTTTGAGCGTTTTGTGACCCTCCACGTGTGTGACGAGTTTCCTCAGTAACTGATATCTGCCTTGACATATAGGACCAAAACCTCTTTTGCTTTCCTCCTTCCCTCCCCTGTGATTATCTCCTCCCAGAATATTGGACGTCTTCTTTCAGAACCGTCTCTAACTTTGTTCATTGAAGGTAATAATGAGGGTAACGACACCATTTCCCAGGCTCTACTGTAGGTGACCTGATAGATGCTGAGCCCTTCCCCGTAATCCCTTGGGAGCTTGCCTTTGCCTGTTCAGTGGAGTCCTCAGATGCTCCAAGGGTGCTGCCTCTGCTTCTGCTGGTAGTTATCTCTGGAAGGTTTCTGTTATCCCTTTGGTGTGTGTATTTTCCTTCTCATTCCTATTGCTAAGGATGATCTTGAAGAATGGGCTCCGTTCTCTTGGCCATTTCAGACCCCTCATTGATTCCACGCCCCGCCCAAGTTGCTAGAGGACCATTTTCAGGTCAGCGTCTCTTTTCCCTGATGCCTTAGTAAAAACCCTGCTATCCTTCACTCCTTTTTCACAGTGTTATCTTTACAACTTCCTCGCTAGTCACATGTGATATTACACCCACTCAGTAGTTCTGCCTCCCTCCGATTCCCGGCATGGATTTCCTGCACCGGGAAACCCGTACAGAATCTCATCCCAACAAACAGCAGGCATTTTAGCCTTCTTTATGTTGTCTGTCCTTGGTAGAATTGATTTCTTCAGACACTTGATTATTCCAATAGATAGCTTAGGCTTCGCTCACTGGTGTTGGCTGCTTTCTTTGCTTCTTCAAAATGTGGTACACACATGCCCACTTCCCATCTGTTTCTGTTGCAAGGGAGTCGAACCTGTGGCACGGCCCCATGCCACCTGAGCTCTCGGGAGCAGCCACCCGTCCCGGGAAGTCAGCCCTGCTCAGTGGCGGCACGGCTGGCCTTGACCTCACAGAGCCTCTTCCTTCCAACTCTGGGATGAACAATGCCTGAGCATAATGGATGCTTGTTTCTTGTGTTCTCCAACCCCTGACTGGTTACAAGGATCCAATTTCCCTTTGGGTGTCTCTAAGGCCAAAGCGAAAGAAATGTAGATTAATGTCTTTAAGTATCTTCCCCTCCCAGGCGCCCAGTTCTGGTCCCCCAGTGCCTTACGACTTTCTACAGGCACTCTATGCCCAGCTTTGCCACCCAGGAACACGTGTGCCCTCAGAGACCGTCTCTCTACTCTGTCACTATTCCCATTCGGAGGTGGCAGAGGGAGTTGAGCTTCGTTGCCTCTCAGATGAGATCGGCAAGCTCCTGGTGGCACCTGGTGGCTCTGAGTCCCCTTGAATGCTTCTTGGAGGTGGCCTGGGTCTCCGGCTCTGGGATAACTGAGGTCAGATCGAGGACTCTTCACTTAACAGAATTCATTCAAAGAAACAAATTCTGCATCAGCAGCAGGGCCAGACTGGGTGGGGCAACAGGGATGGGAGAATTCAAGCCCATGTTTGAATAACATGGGTTCGAACCATGGAGATTCACTTATGCATAGATTTTTTTTCATAAACACAGTACAGTCCTGGAACTGTATTTTCTCATCCTTATGATTCTCTCAATAATGTTTTCTTTTCTCTAACTTACGTGGCTGTAGAATACAGCATATAATCCATACAACATACAGAACATGTGTTAACGGGCTCTTTATCGGTAAGGCTTCTGGTCAACCGCAGGCTACTAGTAGCTGAGCTTTAAGGGAGTCAGGTGTTTGTTATTTGTGGATTTTTGACCACACGGGAGCTTGGTGCCCCTGAATTCTGTGTTATACAAGGGTCAACTGTGGGTTGACTGCGCTATACAATGGAAATGGGGAAAAGAGAAGGGAAGAGCAGGAAGTGGAGGGTCCCAAGGAGGATGTCCCTTGCAGAGATTGGCAGAGAGATCAGAATTGACTTCCAGTGTCCTTGCCTTTGTCCCTGGGAGTGGGGTTGGTCCCCTGCTTTATGACAGGCCTCCAGCCCTCTAGGGTTTGCAGGGGTCCCACACTCCAGTCTTCTGCCCACCCTCACCATCAGTGCCCAGAACCGGCCCCCCAAAAGAGCTTCCTGTTTCTCCCAGTGCAGAAGCCTGGGAGACACGTGGTTTGCTTCAGGGCATCAGAACCCCCTCCTTGGTCTCACAACACCCTTTCCCACAGGCCTGTGCTGAGACGTCTAGACCCCATTACCCCCATTTAATCCCTACCAAACTCGGCGATGAAGATGGTACTCTTCTAACTTGCCCCCGATCAGTAGACTGGTAGGAGGTCATGAACTAGGACCCAGGGACATATGCATCCAAACTTTGGGATTGTGACAATGCCGTCATCTCTAGTCCTCGGGTGAGAAGAGATGGGGTCTGGCAGGCGTGTGCAGGACGGGGCCCCCATCGGCATCCCCCTGCCTAGCCGCTGTTTGGCTTCATTCCGCCTAAAGGGATCACACATGGAAGGGGGAGGTGAGAACTGATAGCTAAGTGGCCTTCCGGTTTTGGACACAAGTTACCAGCCTGGGATCTGCGTATGAAGGGTAAGGAACGTTGATATCACTTTGCAGGAAGCCAGCCACGGGGCTAGTTATTCTAAGAGTAGCGTCTATGTATGGTGAGCGTCCCAAGGCCAGACTGTGCCTGTGGTACTCGCGTCCTCTGGATAATCCAGTGAGCTCGGGACCTTTATGCTTCCCTACCGTTGACTGAGCCTGGGTTCAGAGAGACTGAATTTTTTTTTTTTTACAGATTTCATTTCTTTATTTGACACACACACACAGAGACCACAGCAGGGGGAGGAGCTGAGGGAGAGGAAGAAGCAGGCTCCCTGCTGAGCAGGGAGCCCGATGTGGGGCTCAATCTTAGGACCCCGGGATCATGACCTGAGCTGAAGGCAGATGCTTCACTGACTGAGCCGCCCAGGGGTCCTGAGAGGCTGAGTTGCTTGCCAAGCTCACACAGTTAGTAAGGGCTGGGCCTGGATCCCAGCTGGGCAAGTCTGCACCCAGGTGAACATTTTTCCCCTACAAAGCGGCAGAATTTGCTTCGGGAACTCACCGTGGGCGAGGTGCCTGGACTGAGTGAGCACAACCCCCTAAGCGCTCAAGAGAGGGGTTGGGAGAAGGGCCAGAGGAGTGGAGGGGGTGCTCCCTGGTGCAGGGGTGGTGGCCCCGTCAGGTCGCCGGAGCAGGGGGCAAGTCCGCTGGGTAGCAGCACCCGAGAGCACAAAATCACCTCCAGGAGAATCCAGGCACACCCAGGTCCTCTGAGCCCCGCCTGCGTGGCTGGAAACGGCTCTCACTCTGACCCAAGCGGGTTAAGCTGGACCGGTGGCCTGGGCATTTAAAAATACACAAGCAAATAAAACCACCAAAGAACGCAAAAAAGCAAAAAAAAAAAAAAAAAAAAAAAACACCCCAAAACAAACAAACAAACAACAACAACAAAAACCAAAAACCAAAACAACAAAACAAAAAAACACGAGAAAAGAGAAAAGAAAAAGGAAGACGTAAATACGTTTTTCACCCAGGCATCCCCATGCGCTCACCATCTGCTAAAAGCTACCAGACACAGGAGAAATTTCGAAAATAAATAAAGCATAGTGTGAAATCAAAAATGAGTTTTGTTTTGTTACTCAAATTTGAATCTCTGGTGTACGCCTCTCGGGAAGTCACCTCCTTTCAGAAGCTACAGGAAAGACCGAAAAGAGAAGAATTTACAGAAAATGATGAGCCACGTCTTACCAGATATTCGGCTTCTTCCTTTTTAGAACATCAATTCCTTGGCCAATGGAGAGGAACGATAAAGGAAAGATTTTTCTGTACCCATTAACAGAACATCAGTTTCTCTTCGGTCCTCCCGAATTTTTATTGGACAAATATTTAAAGTGCTTTGTCTTGAAGGTGTGCCAAGGGACAAGCCCGCCTAGGGTGTCCACATGTCTGTCTGGCCCCGGTTTCAGATAGGAATTGGACCAAGCCCCACCAATCTGGCCCGGAAGGCGGAGGGAAGGTCAGAAAAGGTCAGCCTAGGACCGAGCTGAGGGCAGAGCGACAATCAAGCATATTCCCAGAGGCTTGGGAGGTCAGGGTAGAGTTTTGTCACCTTTCCAGGACGGCGCATGGAGCTCACAGGTGACTGCGCCCTGGGGAAGCTCATCTAACCATGTTCCTTGTGAAGCCAAGTCCTCCACGGTGCTCTGCTTCCTCCCTGATGAAGGAGGGGTGCGCGAGGGGGGCTGGGATGGCAGAAAAGGAGATGGGTCTTTCTTCAGCCTGGTGAATACTGCGTGCCTGCATAGCAGCCGACTTGCAGGGTGAGCAGGTGGAGAGGAGATGGGGCCCCAAGGGCAGGGCGGAGAGAGGCATGGATCATGGATCGGGCCATCGGTGCTCCCCCAAAGAGGGTGAGGACTTCCTGGGCCATGCCGTTGCTGCAGAAGGTCACTGGTTTGGTTCACTTCCCGGTGTCCACAAGAGAGGCCACACCTGTCCCCTGTCACTCAGGTAGGCTGTCCCAGCCGGAGGGAGCCCCTGCCGGACCCGGAAGGGACCCTTTGCCCAATCCTTCTTTCCAGAACAAATGCCACAGATGAGACACTCAGCAGACAGAGGAGAGGAGGGAGGGAGAGCAGACCATCCTCCCCCTTACCAGACCCCCACCGAAGGGTGGTTGTGGGTAGGAGGCGAAGAGGGGATTCAGGCAGTTTGATAAATGGGTCGCCTGTGTGGTACAGGGTCTGTCCCCGGAGGGCAGTGCTCTGTCTCTGTGGGGTTAGAGGCAAGGCGATGAGGGCTGGTGGTGCCGTGATGGCAAATACACAGGCAAAAACCAGTGGGCAGATCTGGGAACCAGAGGGGACAGGGATGAGTTGAGGGGAGGGGACAGCAGACATGCCAACCCAAAGGCATGGGCGCATAGGACAGCCAGACGAAAGACCTGTATTCAAAAATAATGTCTTCACAGGGATTTTGCACCTGAATTGCTTCTAGAACCCCAGAACCCAGAAATCACAATATCTGGATTCATCCACAGGTGCAGCCTTTCAATTTGGGTAGGAATTGAAGAAGCAAGGTTAAAAATAGCAACTGATAATTATTGCATGATTACCATTCGACCTCACGCCCTACATATGAGCTAGGTATTATCCTCCTCCTTGCTTAGTGACCAAGAAACTGGCCCAGAGAGTGTGGTAGGGAGGTAACTAACTGTCCCCCAAAATGTGCCCCTTGCCCCCCCCATCCCTCCTTCTCTAGAGGACTTCTGGGTTACTGCTGGGAAGCGGCTGCCTGGCCAGGGATGACATTTCTCAAGTGTGCCTTCTCCACTCACTCTCCCCATCTGTTCACTGGATGCTGACAACTCTGAGGCCCTAGGGGACAGTGGGGCAGCATCACAGAGGGCATCGGGGTCCCCGAATCCAGGTCTCACCAGGTGTACCGGCAGTGGGATGCAAGTATAAAAGAAAAGTAAACTTCTATTATGCCCAGTAAGTGGTAGAGGGCAGCTAGTATTATCCCAACCGGAACAGAGAGGTGAAGTGACTTAGCCAAGGTCACACAGCCGGTGAGAGGGAAGACCCGGGACACAGATGTACCCAAGTCTGCAGGAATCCCTGGACCACTCCAGTCCCACGAGGGCTCCCGCTCCCCTGCCCAGACAGGCTCTGCATCTTTCTCTGCATCACTGGTCTCCACATGCGTTGGATCCTGTGCTCCAACAGAAAAAATAAATACACTCCACGAGCACATTCTACAATACATTTTATAAGGGTGCTAGGGTCCCAATGTACATCGATATCAGTAAAGCATAATTCACTTTATATATATATATATATATATATATATATTAAGATTGAAAAAAATGAGTAAATTTCTGTATTTCTTCCTTCCCTTCGGTAGGTTGCACCCTTGTGCACCCTTGGGTGGGGGGCATGCTCGTTCGGGGGCCGTGCTGTGGACCATGCTCTAGATCGCCACCAGACACCCTTCAACACTGGGGTCCTTTGCTTCCATGCGAAGTTCTCCAGGAGAGGACGCAGGCATTCGGGAAGGCAGACGGACACACTGACCCTGTAGAGTGCCCATCGTGGCTGCTCTATTCCGAGAGACAGCGCTGTTCTGACTCTCTCGAAGGTCTTGGGAGCCGCAGACGACCACTAGAAGGCATGCTTATTCTGCAGAAACACCCGGTCAGGGCTGAGAGGTGGAAGGCTTGGTGAAGGCCCGTGAGCCCCAGGAAACATCGGGCCCAGGAGCCCGCCGTCAGCGGAGCAGGACATTGACTGAGTGGCAGGCCAGGCAAGAGTTCCACAGTGACATAAAATACCCTCATGATCCCACTTCCCTGAGGTCAAAAACCTGCCTTCATCAGCTTGGCAAGGAGATGCACGCGAGTGGAGCAGGGCCAGGGCCATCTGGACCTTCTCAGTGGGCGGGGCCCCTTCCCGGGAGCACATCAGGATGTCAGGGAGGCAGGCGGTCCCCGTGCCGGCCAGCAAATCTTGGAAGGGGTCATTCATAAAATATTGGAACACCGACCGAGGGCGCAAAGCATACAGCAAATGGCATCGGCAGGTTATGTGTACGGGAGAGTGGGATGGAACCCGTTCCCCATTCATTCCAGGCTCATATTTGGCTCAGGCGGTACCTCCTGGGCTCAAGTTTGTGTGAACTCATGCCAGGGGAGATGACCCGATGATTCTGAAATCAGCGGAAGCAAGCATTCACTGTTTGTGGGCGGGTCACTCCATAAGGTACATTTTTAGAACGCTGTTCCATGCATCTTTGCAAAAAAAAAAAAAAAAAAGAAAGAAAGAAAGAAAAGAAAATCTCCATATATGGCTGGGACCGTAGGTCCCAGCCAAGGAGAGAATGGCAGATAAACCGTTGTCCTCAACATGTTTTTCTAGGAGCTCTGAAAAAGCACTGGCACAAAAAAGGGCGCAGACCTTTCTTCTGGCCATGCCCAGGACTTCAGGGTAGTAACCGTCCCGGGAGGGAGGGGTAAAGTGCAGGAAAGAGGGGTCCTGACCTGTGAGTGCAGACTCGGGCTGCCTTCCCCCTTGAGGGTGGCGTTGCTGACAGCTGGGGCAAGAATAGGGTCTACTGAGAGTCGCAGTTCCGTGTGAGTGTCCTAGAGACACAGTTCACTGTCCCCTCTGACGGCTGGTTCCCGTCTCATAGAACCTATCACACCCTTCTTCAGTGAGTCTTTGGCATCCCAACTCGGTGGACAGAGAGACGAGAGACTCTGCCTCCGGCCACGGTTGGTCTCACCCAGATCGGACAGGGCCCTGCTCACACCCTCACGAAGACGGCTTATCACATCCTGTTTCTTACAATTGGGAATTAAGACCTAGAGACCCTCCTAATTCCCTCTGGGTTCTTGAAATAGGAAGTGATTCAACATGGAGGCTGGGGCGGCCATGTTTGATGCACACACAGAGAAATGAGGACCTTGCCTTTGCAGAGGAAGAGACCCATGAAGGAAATGAGAAGGGGTGGAGATGGGGAGGTGAGCAGGGGTGAGCTCGGCAGCCCTGGAGGAAGTGGGTCTCCAGATCCTGGATCCAGTCCCTCATGGGTCCTGCTGTGGGCGCCGCCCTGGGGTTCTGCCCCATAGCCTCTGATAAGTCCCTCTGACCTTAGCTACTAGCACTTCTTCGGCCACGTGGTCCTGGTCTGAGACAGGAGGTTAACCTTTATAACCTACATCGTGCCGATGTAGCTGTGGGGTTTCAGACCCGCCTGTTCTCCTTCCTGCATCAGCACACGTCTATCCCGTCCCCTCTGGTGCCCGGTAGGGGGACACAAGGAACGACACACGCACGCACACCACACGCCTTCTCTCAATGCTCGTTTCAGTTCACAGAACGAGGAAATAGAATCATTTCCCTTTAACTGGTTGACATCAGCGTTCATGCTTCGGTGACACCGAACGCGACCCCAACATCTGTGATGGCAGCGCCCCAAAAGGGGATGTGAGCTGGGACGCGGGCGGAAGTGGGAACAATAGCATGTATTTATGCGCTTAGGTCTTAAACAGGTGGATCTGGAGGAAATATTCTGAGTTCCACTTAATGCAGAGCCAAGCTGGGATAATTTGCTTCCTTTCGCTTCCTCGGATGCAGAGTTTGAGGTGGGAACGTCACGGGGGCCCCAGGTGGCTCGCATTTGACAGCTGAAGCCAAGGAGCCAACCCAGAAGATTCCCCCCTCGCCCTGCCCCCATCGTGGCTCTCCGCCCCCTCACGTGGTCCTGCACCGGGGACCAGAGGACAGGGTTCGTGGCGTGGATCGTGCCCACCTGCTAAGCAGCACTTCAGTCCCGGGGCTCTCTGTGTCCCCACCACAGACTTTCCAACTCGGTCCACGTCCCAGAACTTCCCGTGTCCGTTTCCTGATGCTGGTGGCACGGTCCATGCCAGCACTTAGAGAAACAAGTAGAGTCATTCTGCGGCTTCCCCGTCCTCAGGAGTGAGGTCCCCAAGAGGCAGCAGCTCAAACATTCAATTTCCTTGTTGAAGTTCAGGTTTACGGTCTCTCCCGTCGTCAGACTGCAGGAGCAGCCTCTGGACGGAAGGGACCCACACCCCTGGTAAAGGCATGCAAGGGGGTGCACTCGCCGAACCACGGAGCTCGTCCTGAGTGGGGGACAGCCTTTGATTAGCAGCCTGCTCCTCATTATCGGGGGCGGGGGGTCATTTCTGGCTAAATTCTTGGGCAGAGGCTGTGATGGGCAGGATGTTTCCTGATTGCCTCTGGATTCACCTGCTGGGACCCGGCCTCTATAGACCTTTGCCGGCTGCAGGTGGGGGCTCCGGCCCTGGTTCAGCTACCTGGGGGAACTCAGTCCCACCTTGGTGTTGCTTCCGGTCTTCTGCTCTGAGTCTTAGTTTCACCAATAGGGGCTCAGGTTTTGTTTCTATGACCGAGCCCCATCTTAGGTCAGGGATCTGGGAAGCGGGTCCCATTTTAGTTCCTGTACTTGTTTTGTTTTTGTTTTTGTTTTTGCTTTCCCTGATCATCTGCTCACTCCTCAGTTTCCCCAAAGCTGGGATGTTACCTTCCTGTCTCTCTAGGACTCCTCTCTGGAGGCTGGAGCTCTGCATCTTGTGCACAGATCTCGCCATTAAGCTCTACTGTCTGGGGGGTGTCTCTGTCACCAAGCTCTGCCTGTGTGCAGTGACACCTGTGGGATCCCCTTCCCCCCGCCAGTGCTGCCTGCCTGCCTGGTTAGAGGGACCAGGGGTCTCTGAACCTCACTTGCTTTCATGCTCCCCTGACCCCAGGTCCGTCTCGCTGAGTGTTGAGTTTCTAGGTCCCTCCTCACCAGGCTTGTCTAAGGTCTGGATCTGACGGAGCCAAGGCCAATCGGAGACGTCACTTCCCCGGAATACATTATCGTTTCTCATCTAGTTTCCGAATGGGGTTGATATTTCAGGGTCAGCGCTCTTGGTTCACTGGAACTGGCACTGTGGTTGTTTAA
Organism: Nasua narica; assembly: GCA_028533885.1. Taxonomy (NCBI): domain Eukaryota; kingdom Metazoa; phylum Chordata; class Mammalia; order Carnivora; family Procyonidae; genus Nasua; species Nasua narica. The sequence goes on from CM052812.1 coordinate 11,758,466, forward strand.
GCAAAAAGTAAGATCTGGCAAAAGACAGAAAGCATGAGGTTAAGAAGCGAGAGGGGTGAATAGAAATGGAGGGAATAGTGGATTTCATTGCATTCTGGAATGCCTTTCCTTTGATGATGTTTACGAACGTTGATGTGTGATATGATCCTGGGTCCACGAAGTCACTACCTGTCAGAGGAATGCTGAGCAAACGTTCTCCACTGAGCCTGGAGACGCGGGGGGACCTGCTTCGTCTCTGAGCCCTTCTGTGGAATGTGTTCTTGTTTTATTTTGGAGGACTTTTTAATGGAGGGAAGGGGTGCTCTTTATCCTACACCATTTCGCCTTGCTGTTTATGCTTCTATGCAGGGCTTACATTCTACCCAGGAAGGCAGCCAACACTCTATATGCATCTACTGTATGCTAGATATTTGAAGAATTAGTAGAAAATTCTGAGAATTTATTGCTGTCTGCCAGGACGCGAGCACTGTGTTGGTCATTTTAAACATGCAACTTCACTCCTGTAACCACCGTCCACATTGTGCGGCAATGACCCATACCCCGCAGGTGAGGAACCAAGGGGGGAGTGACTTGTCCAAGGTCACCCAGAGGAGGAAGGAGGTGGCTGGTGTGTCCTTGCCTGATGAGCACGCTCTGAGCCTTGTCGGAGCGTGGGCTGCCCTGAGAGTTAGGAGCAGGCTGGGAGGGCACTGGTTTAGGACTCCTGAAGCCTAATGTTTAATTTTAAGTTCCTAACATTGCTGCTACTGAAACCCCTCCAAGGTAAGTTCCCTTCTTGTACAAAGTCATTGGGTGATACAAGGATACAAGTCTTTGAATGATACAAGGAAAGAATCTATTTTTGTTGACACCAGGGTAGACATAAGTGGATGGCAGGTGTTCATTTGGGACCGGAGGCAACTGAGGTTGCAAAATCCCAGGCACAGAATCTTGGGAAGGTGATGGGTCCTCTGTGGGACCTAGGAGAGGGCTTTGAGCTGGTTCCTTCTAACCTTACAATGAGGGGCACTTGGGTGGCTCAGTTGGTTAAGTGTCTTCCTTTGGCTCAGGTCACGACCCCAGGATCCTGGGATGGAGTTCTGCATTCTTGCTCTGCAGGGAGCCTGCTTCTCCCTCTGCCTGCTGCTCCCCCTGCTTGCGCTCTCTCTCCCCAACAAATAAAATCTAACAAAACAAAAGAAAACAAAAACCCAACAAAACAAAGGCTTGCAAAGAGGCTTCATTGCCCCAGGTCTGCCCGCACGCACCCCTTGAAGTGTCTGTACATCTTTGTTCCAAAGGCCTCCTTCCACATCCCTGCTCGCCCCCTGGAGTTCTGAAATGTTTTTTCCTTAAATGCATGTCCCTTATATTCCTGACATGGGATAGAAGGCAGTTTCTCCACCGGGATTCCCCTGGGAAGAATTAAGTCCCAGTGCCCAGCCTGAGGCATTCCTAACATAAAATAAATTAACTTCCTTCCATCTAGATGGTCTGAGTTATGTCCCGTTCTTGGGAGAGCAGGGTCCGGCAGTTCACCGTCCGGGTTCTGTGCCTCTCCTGCAGACACGCGGTCCTGGGGGGCGGGGGGCGGGGGAGGGGGAGACGAGAGGGCCGCCCCAGGACTTCAGCTGAGTAAATCCGAGTCCACATGTGCTTGTATCACCGTGTCTCCTCGGGTGGAAGGCTGAAACCTGTGCTCGGTCATGGCCTCCATCCTCCCTCCATCTGGCTTCCCACGCCCCCCAGGCCCCGCCCCCAGGCCCCGCCCCTCCAGGCCCCGCCCCCCATATAAAAATCGTGCTGGGGGTGTTTGTAGGACAGGAGATAAAGCCTTCCTGACTGCTCTGTTTCTCCAAACCTGGTCCCTAACTCTGCCTCCTTCCGTCCTGCCCTGGGGGATCCTGGGGCAACCGTTGTGCCGGGGGACCCTTCGTTCCCACAGCCCACTCAAAATGCACCTGCCTGCTTTCCTTTAGCTACCTCGTCAGCTTCCCCCATGGTTCTTTAAAACTCCTTTATCGGGAAGGTTAGGAGTGATTCCAAGAATAAAACCGTTTATTTCGGCCACGTCTCGGGCAGTCAGTCTGAGGCTCTAGCTCGAGGGTCAAAGGGCTTCGTGTCCCATGAGCTCTCTCCTTTGCCCTTTGAAAATCATTGAATTTTCTTGATAGTTTAATAAAAAGGGAAACGGAATATCAGATCCTTTGGGCCTGGGCAGTATTGGAGGAGGGATGGTGATGCCGTGGGTCTCATAGATGGAGGACTCATTTGTAACTGTGCAATCATATTCGCAGCTACTCCTCACCCCTGCATCCGACTCCTCACCCTCCCTCCTCACCCTCCCTACCCCTGCATCTCGGAAGGGTCTCTACATCCCGTGATGGGGACTGGCCGGTCAGATGGCGGCTGCGAGCAGAAGACACTTGAGCTTTTTATCAGGGATGATGGGTCAAGTTTAGATGACTTAACATTTTCCTAAAAGAAAATGCACGCCAAGCACGAGAATCGAGAATCGTCTGGAACTCTGTGTTGCAGACCGCCCACCCACACAGGGTGTATCTCCCTGCCCTGAAGGAATGCACCTTCACAACACACAAACACAAACACACGAACACAAAACACAATTGGAACCAGGAGCAGGGGCAGGTGGGATACGGACTGATTTGGGGGTCTTTTTGTTTTTGCTTTTTCTATAAAGGGTCCTGAAAAGCCATGTTGGAGGATGCTAACCCAGGATGCTGCCCAAACACGGTCTGGAAAGAAGGCTATCCCATGACAGCCTAGATTTTTCCGCTACACTTTCCTCTCCGTGCCACCTGCCTCTTCCCTCGGCAGGAGTCACTGGCATGCTTTCTAGAGGCAGGCAAATCGACCAACAGATTCTGCCATTTGCTTACCTTGGAAATGTCCGGGACTTACATAACCTCCTCCTATCTCATGTCCCCATCTGTGAAAGGAACCCAGTAAGGGGACCCGGCTTGCAGGTGCAGCTGGAAGAGGTAATCCCTAAGATAAAGCCCTTAGAACAAGGATTGGCACTCAGAGCCCCTCATGTTTTCGCTTGCATTCACATCATTTCAAACGTTAGTGTCCTCAGAACTCTTCCTGACCTGGTCACGGGTGTGCTAGCACTCCTCCTGCACCTGCTGGTCCCTGCAGGTCAGAATCCCGTGGCGAGAAAGTAGGGGAGCTGCAGGCCCTTTTTGCCCAAATCTGCTTCTTCTCACCCTCTCACCTCTGAGTTTCCGGGTCAACGCTACACACAACTTTCTTTTGTAGCACTTCAGTATCCCATGTCACCCCAATATTCCACCTCAGCCTGCGCCCTCCTATTCTCTGTGCTGGCTCCACTATCAGGAGGGATTCCTTGTAAGGCAGGCTTTTCCAGAAGCCCGGTAAGAGGATCAGGTCATAAGGAAATGTCGCCCGCATCTGGTTCCATGCCAGGGACCCCGCAATGGATGCAGCTGCTCTTTTCTTTTCTCTCTCTCTCTCTCTTTTTAAAGATTTTATTTATTTTTAGAGAGAGAGAGTGAATAGGGGAGGGGCAGAGGGAGAGGGAGAGAATCTTGAGCAGACCCCGAGCTGAGTGCAGAGCCCAACGTGGGGCTTAATCGCACTACCCCGGGATCATGACCCGAGCCGAAATCAAGAGTCGGATACTTAACCGACTGAGCCACCCAGGCGCCCCGGGGGCTACTCTTCTACAACGGAAGCGTCACAGAGTTGTTTTCCCTGGTGAAGGTTAGCTAAAGAGGGTGAGCTCCTCTTGCAACTGACGGAGGCTTCTCTATCCCTCTGCATGCCCCTGGAGTGGGTGGGGTCTGCAGTGTGGGCACTGGGACATTTTTAGGTAAGTGTTTTTCCTGCTGTTCTTTAAAGAGCTGTAGAGCTTCTGGACATCATGCCATTACCCCACCCAAAGCCCCCACCATCGGATCCATGCTTCTTTCCTTCTCTCTGGGGGGAGAGCTGGGATAGGCATTGTACTTAGGCTGGAAGAAAAAGGTAAAAGTGGGTGGAAAGTGAGAAATAACTAGTATGAGTGTAAGATTTCATTTTGAAATGACCTGAATGTGGAGAAAGAATGTAGAGTCTCAAGTCATTATGTCTCCAGGCCCATTCATTTGGGATGCTTCTATTGTTTACACCTGAAGGAGGTAATTGATGTGGTCCACTTGGAGATCACTCATCTAGATGGAATAAAGGAATCTGACCATTTGGCCCAGAATTCAATTGTAATTTTGGTCCTTGCTACAACTTTATCTGAGAAATTTTCAATGGCTCCCGTCAATTAAGTTGAAACTCTTTGTATATTACCCCAGGCCCTCATGCTTTGTCTTTGAAACTGTTTTCCCATTCTCAATCTCTTATGACTTGCCTTGCATATATCGTTTCCTCAAGCCACCCTGGGTTGTCGCTGCTTGTCCAAACAGAGTCCATGTTCCCAACCCCTCAGTCCACCCAGGACTCAATACTCTTCCCCATGCTGTTTTCTCTGCCTTACATACTGTCACCTACCATCACTCCATGTTGAAACCTGACTTATTTTCCTTAAACAGACTTATTTTTTTTAGAGTTGTTTTGGGTTCAAAGCAAAATTGAAGAAGGAAGAGTAGGGATTTTTCCATATCTCCTGTGCCCCCCTCCCCCAGACAGCCTCCCCCACCAGAGCGGGACATTTGTACAATGGATGAAGCTACGTTGAAACATCATTATTGCCCGGAAGTCACAGTTACATTGAGGTTGACTCTTGGTGTTGTACGTTCTATGGGCCACAATGACACGTATCCGCCATTATAGTATCAAGCAGGATAATTGCACTGCCCTAAAATGGACTTATTTCTTAAGGCCCAGAACAAATCCTTCTTTCTTTAATTGAGCATTTATTCAATAAGGCTTTAATGAATGCTCACTCTGTTTGAGGCACGCGGGACACGAAGTTGAGTGAGACCCAGGCTTTGAGCCTGGGATGTAACAGTACCAAGGGAGGACAGTGACAGAAACGGATAACTATGGCATGGCGTGTCTCGGAGAACATTGGTTGGAGCATATATTCCTCCAGCCAATTCCAAGTCTTTGCACCCTTTTGCACACACTACAACTTCCGATCCACAATCTTATCTGTCTCATGGATCTTGTGATGTCTCAGGTCAATCAATGGCCAGCGTCAGTTCCTAGGCTGATCTCCCAATGGAAGTTTTTTTTAAAAGTTAAGAAGGGTTGGACCTCCTTCACCACTACATTCTGTATCTTCTGAATTGAGACACTAGTCTGGGGACTTGGTTATCCCGCCCGCAAGCCTGCAGTTCTACGGAGGCACCTGAGTCAAGGTCCAGTACTGCCTTGAGGCAATTCTTCCAAGTTAGGACCTAAGGAAACTGCTGCAATTTACTGCCAGGAAGAGTTCCTGAGGGACATATGCATGTGCAATCAATACGTGGGCAAGTGGAAAATGAAGGTTCTTCATCACCATGAAATATGGCAGATGCAGTTATCATGGACGTCTTCTGTGAGGAGAGCTGGAAAAATTCTGATATTGCCAACAAGGCAGAGAGGGCTTGTTAGCTACTTTGCCTGAGGTTTAAAGGAAGGTAGTTCTCCCCATCTTTAGGCTTGCCTCTCAGATCCCTGCATGAATCAGAGCTCCGACAGAGCAAATCCCCATAATTTCATTTCAGAGCGAGTCCCTGCCTTACTCAAGTCTCTTTTCAACCTGCTTAATTGCTGCCCCCTGGCAAAAGTGCCACAGCCTGCCACCATTTTACTCACACTTTATGAAATCGAAGTTAAATTGATGGCCTGTTAACATTCTTGGCTTGGTGTTGACTGCAGAAAAAAAACACACCTAAAAAAAGAAAAGAACCTATAGCCTGCCAAACTATATTATCTCCCCTACTAAAGACCCAAATTACTGAAACATTGCAGCCTAAAGGGGAAATTCTGGTGAACTTATGTGCATGCTGTACTTTGAGAGTAATCACACCCGAGGCTGTAGTTTTATGAAATTTCCCTACTTAACTCTGATCCATAAAGAGTCCTGGCAAAGGGCCTGGAATTTTGGACCCTGGTAACCAGCTTAAAGTGGATTTGTTTCAATTACTGGGATTGATAGATTCTTCTGATGGGATTCCTCATTATAGACATCATAGATATTGTCCCCTCTTTTTTTTTTTTTTTTACAATTCCATCATGCATTTGTGGAGGTCACAGAGCTGAGATCCCCCCACGTGGTAGGTGCTAGCTATTGGTCAGACCATCGAGGCTGACATCTGCAAAAGATGACGCAGAATGTGTCTTAAAGGAAGGCGGTGCTTGTGACTGTGTTCAGCTGCACGCTGGTACCACAGGAGACAGGACCCTGGAAGCATAGAGAAACCATGGGCACAGCATTTGCCTCCCCATCTGACTGCTCAGATAGCAGAAGTCTGACCACTTCTTGGGTCAATATGAAATGCAGTGGAGGCCCATAGCTAGGATGACCACTCCCCAGCTGCTATGTGTAGGATTCCTTACAAGAGGGGGACCCAGAACTATGCTGAAATTAAGGGATGATACCGTGGTGAGACAAGAGAGAGTAAAAGAGCTTATTGAAAGCTTACGAGAATGTGTGCAGACCAGATCGGAAGGAAGGGGAGAGGAAGGGGAACGTGAGCTCGAGTGGACACAGTAATCATAATAGTAGCTGACACTTGCGCATGCCTACTGGGGGCCTGGCACATCCCTGCTACATTTAATCCTCCCAATAGCCCTAAAAGGTACATGTTATTTGCATCCTCCTTTCTGGGTGGGGAAACCGAGGTTGGAGGTGTTGAGTGACTTGCTTGAGGTTAGACAAGTGATAAGTGGCAAAATTGGTTACTGAAACCAACCACACGGTATCCCACTGGAATGTGTGCTCTTAGCACCTTGGTCATCCATCTCTCAGAGACTGAAAAGGTGAGTAGAGAGGACAGGCAGATCGAATGGAGATGCCACACAAGAGCAGTCTGAGAGGAAAGAAGCAGCTGAAGCACTCCTGTTGCCAGGACTGTAGGAGTGAGCAAGAACAACAGAGCCTACAGAAGCCATAGTTTCTAAGGGAGCAAGTTGCCCTGAAGGGTGGGAGGGCATTCATCAGGAAGAGCTGCGAGCAGAAGGAGGGAAGCACTTGTGGAGGAGGGTATTGTGGAAACGTATAAACGACCAGAGTAGGGACTTTGGGCAAACAAAGAGAAGAAAGGGGAAGAATCTGGATGGCTCAATGGGCAAAGTGGAAGTGATTCAATTCTAAGCTCGATGTTTTCTAAGCTTCTGTAAGAATCAGAAGGAGCATATCTCAGAGAGATGAGAGTTTATCTTTTTTTTTTTTTAATGGCTTTTAAATGTACATATAGAGGAGTGTAAGCTCTGAGGGAAAGAAAGTGCTTCTTGGACCAGGGGCTTGTGTACCAGATCCTCTTGCTTGTGCATTTGGAGGGGAAGTCTAAAGCTCATAGAACAAAAAGTACTTTCTGAGCCAGGTTTCAGTTGTGCCAGAACTTAATCCCCTGGCTGGTGACTCCTGGCTATCTGGTGTCTCAGGATGAGGGAAGGGGAGTGTGAGACCAGCAGGGACGCAGGACGCTCTCCCTGGGTGCTTATTTTTAGCAGGCGTCCCAGTGGATTTTATTTTCTGGTACTACTGGGTTCATATGGGCTTGTCAGCAGAACGCCTTATCCTTATGGGCCAGAAAAACCACCTCCTACCTCGAGACACCAAGTGGACCATTGCAGTCTCAAACAACGACAGTGGGGGAAAGTAGAGCTACAGCTGATCAAAACAACGTCACAGGGGCTTGGAAAACTAAATTGCCATTGGAATCCCATCTCACAAAGTAGGCCAGGAACCGCAGGCTACACTTAGAGAGGACAACCACTTGCTAAAATGAAGTATTTAGATAAGACTGGGCCTGCTAGCGTAGCAGTCAAAATGGTCAGGATACAATAAAAAAAATCAACCATCATAGTAAGAACCAGGAAATCACAACCTGAGTGGGAAAAGACAATCAACAGACATTAGGTGAGTGGGGGAAAATGACTTTTTTTTTTTTTTTTTAAAGAAACTCACTTCAACTTCAACGACACAGGTAGGTTACAAGTAAAAGGATGGAAAAAGATATCTCAGGCAAACATTGACTCTAGAAAAAAAAATTAAGCAAGGGTTACTATATTAATATCAGAGAAATTAGATTTCAGAGAAAAGTTACTAGAGACAAAGAGGAACAAAATGACAAAAAGGATCAATCCACCAGGAAGACACAGTGATTTGAAATGTGTATGCCCCAAATAACATAATTCTCAAAATACAGGAAGCAAAAATCGATGAAGCCGAAAGGAGAAATAGACAAATCACGATTATACTTGGGAACTTCATCACTGCCCTCTCAGAAAGTGATAGATCTATGAGTCGGAAAATCAACAGGAATGTAGAAGACCAGAATACCCTAATCCAACAATAAGATGTCGTTAACACATACAGAACACTCTACCCAACAACAGCAAAATAAACATTTTTTTGTAAGTGCCTAGTATATTAGTATAATAGTATATTCACTGAGATAGTCCATATGTGGACCATAAAACAAGCTTCAGTAAATTGAGAAGCATGAAATCATAGAGTTGGTTCTGTGATCACAATGGATTCAAGCTAGAAATCAGCATGAGAAAGACAACAGAAAAATCTATAAACATGTGAAAATTAAACAACGCGTTTCTACACAATTGATGGGTCAAGCAAGAAATCTCAAAGGCCCTAACAAATACAGAGAGTTCAACGAAAAGGAAAATACAATAGCTTAAGTTTTTAGGATACAACTAAATGCAGAGAGGGAAATTTATAGCACTAAATACTCTTGTTAGAAATGAAGAAGATCTCAAATCAATACTCTAAATTCTTACCACAAGAAACCTGGAAAAAGCAAACCAAAATAAACCCAAAGCAAACAGAAGGAAGGAAATAATAATGATAACAGCAGAAATGAATGTAATTCAAACCACAACCACAACAACAACAACAACAACAACAACAACAAAACCCGACGATTTTCCTCTGTTGCAGAATTCAATGAAATAAAATGTTTATTTTAAAAAAGGGATAAAATTAACAAATCATTAGTAAGACTTACAAAATGAAAAGAGAGAAGGCAGACATCACCAATATCAGGAATGAAACAGGGACTATCACTGCGGATCTTGCAGCCATTGAAAACGCAAGGAGGGACTCTGAACAAACATTCTACACTCATGGATCCAACTACTTAGAAAAACTCTCCACTTCCTCAACAACCACGTACCACCAAACCTCAATTGAGATAAAATAATCTGAATAGTTACATAGCCATTAAAGAAAAGCAACTTTTAGTTAAAAAGTTTCTGGAAAAGAAATCTCCAGGTCCAGATGGTTTCATTACAGGATATTAGCAAAGACCTTGGTAGAAGAATCCAGAAGAATTAGGGCCAGCTTCACACAATATCTTTCTAAAAATAGAAAAGGAGAGAAATTTTCTAACTTATTTTATGAGACTAGTATTACCCTGATAACAAAACCAGACAAAGAAAGTACAAAAAATTAAAACTCCAGACTAATAGCTCTCATGATCTTTAGGTGCAAAAATCCACAATAAAATATTAGTGAATCAAATCCAACCATATAGACCAAGATATCACACCATGACTAAGTGAGATTTATTCCATTTATGTAGGGTTGGTTCAGCATTCCAAAATCCATGTCATGGGACACCACTCAGCAGTAAAAAAAAGAATGAGCTCTGAATGCACACAACAACCTCGTTGACTCTCCAGAGAATTATGTTGAGTGACAAAAGACTGTCCCACATTTTATATACTGCAGGATGCCATTTATGTAACATTCTTTTTTTTTTTAAGATTTTATTAACTTATTTGAGAGAGAGAGAGTGAGTGAGAGAGAGCATGAGAGGGGAGAAGGTGAGAGAGAGAAGCAGACTCCCCATGGAGCTGGGAGCCCAAAACGGGACTTGATCCTGGAACTCCGGGATCATGACCTGAGCCGAAGGCAGTCACTTAACCAACTGAGCCACCCAGGCGCCTTCATTTATGTAACATTGCATAGAAGTAAACACAGACACACACACACACAACCCAAACCGGGGAAGTCTGAATAAAAGCAGCAAACTATGTTAATGTCAATATCCCCATTGTGATATTATACTATGGTTTTATAAGATGTTACCACTGGGGAAATGGGCAAATGATATGTGTGAACTGTCTCTACTGCTTCTTACAACTGTATGTGAATCTACAATTGCTCCAAAAGAAAAAGGATAATTGAAATGATCAGTTGACCGTATTTAAGTGAGTATCTTTTTTCTCAAGACATTAAAAGAGCTCTGTATTTGCTCTTTGGCATTTCCTCGCTCGGGTTGAGGGCCTCTGCCTTTCCTCCTTCTTCAACCAACTCTCTCCCACCGAACATTTCAGAGAGTTAAAACGAAGGATGATATCTGATATAATTTTATTGTTTAGAGTTCTGTGCCTTTCCTGAGATATGGTGGTAAGTTAATTATTCTCCCTCTTCAATGTCTGCTGGGTCCAACAATATTTTATGTTAAAGCAGTATGCAACGGTTAGTATCATTCCTTGTTTTATTTTCTACAGCTAACTTACGAATTAAGGGATTTTTTTTAACCTTTAGAAGAAAATCTCTCCCTCTCTCTCTCTCTTTTTTTTCTTCTGATAGCAGTTATGATCTCACTTTAAACAAACCTGTTATACACAAATCTGATGGTCCCCAAAAAGAAATTAGATGGTGAGAATTCACCTGCCAGGAGCATTCAGTAGTTCTCCTTAGAAAGTAGATGGTATGGTCAGATGCGATCAACCAAGTGCTCTTCACCTGTAAGTGAGTGTTACTTGAAGTAGAGAAGTCTGGTTATATTGACAGAGGTGTCCTTCAGCTGATCCGTCTGATTGCAACGATCTTATCTTCAGTGGGGCAAGGGTTTAAGGAAGCCCTAAAAGGACCAGCAGCAAATAGAGAAATGCTCTAGCCCAGGGCTCTAGCTGCTAGCTTTTTCTGTCATTGGCTTTATGGACCCTATGGTCACCGGTGCAACCACTCACTCAATCTGAAAGCAAATGGTGTGTCCAATAAAACGTGATGGGTGGACACTGAATTTGGAATTTCATACGGTTTTCATGTGTCATGAGCTATTACTCTCCTTTGATTTTTCTCCCACCATTTCAAAATGTACACAGGCCACACAAGACCAGGTAGTGGGTCGGCCCCTGCTCCCGGCCATGAGAAAGCAAAAAACAGAGGAATTAAATTGGTTGCAAATATCTCAACGTGCATTTGGTAGCATGAGATCCACTTAGGTAGTTTTTCAAAAAACTAGCAGGAAACATTTCGTAGGTGCGGAAAATATATATATTAAGAGAGATTTATGTACATCATATATACGTTTTATGTACATCATATATGGATGACGTATATAAAATATTTATGTACATCATATACATGTTTTATATACATCATGTAAGTATATTACACGGTGTATATATGACATGTATGTCACATGTAAGTATATTGTAGCCACACGTGTGTATGATTTACATGTATGTTACATGTATGTCACATGTGAGTATATTGTAGCCACACATGTGTATGATTTACATGTATGTTACAATATGTGAGTGTATTACATGATGTATATATGTATATATTACATGTATATTACATCATGTAATATACATCATATATAACCGCACACACACATTGACCAAATGGACTACAGTGGAAATTATTTTCGTGTTCCTTGGCCGTAAGTAAAGGGTTAACCCGTAGACTAGCTCCTGAAATCCATACTCCTCACTGCCGCTAACACCAAAGAAATAGTCTACATTCATCTCCTAAGCTGATAAACCTTGCAAAACGCTGTTGCTGGAAATTTGAGTAAATTTGCTTTCATCTGCAGATCTCTTTACCGTGCAGCTTGGAATGGGAGCTCTGGCATTGTTGGGAGCTGTCAGTCACAGCCGCCTCTCTGCCACAGAGACTGGATTTGAGTCATGGAAACTTCTGATAATGGTCTTAGGAGCAACACTATCTCCTTACCTACCTGAGGGGAATCTGTCCTGAAAGCGCTATTTATTTCATTCTTTATTCTAGACTTTAAAAGAAAGTTTGGACATCATTGGAGCCTCTGAGATGACAAGTATTCATCTCTTTCAGTGATATGTCCAAGTTCGCCATGACTTGTCAAAAAATCCAGGTGATTTTAACTTACGAGCAAACCTCCAACATTCTTCAGTCTGTTTGCATTTTCCCATCCTTAGTTTTGAGAGGCGTCTACCAGTGGTTCTGGAACTCTCATTTATAGCAGGATGTAACTGCATTCCTTAGCTTGAGGCTTCGTAAAGAACGTGTGTGTCATTTTCATGCCAAATACAGCGATAGAGATAAAAACTTCGTATCAGTAGCTTTAGCTTCAGACATTCGCTTCTAAAGCTACTACTAAAACCATTTTTTAAAAAAATCTTTGTCCCCAAAACACTCTCTCATACTCTTTCTGCACATCTGCGACAGACAACAATTTTGTACAAAACCTGTCAATGGGGAGAAAGCACGCGATGCTTTTTCAAACTACATGAGCCTCACCTTCCCCCTGCGATTCTGATAAATTTCCCATCTCCAGTGTGTCCCCGCTGAGAGCCATTTGCTTGAATGTAGAGATTGGAAGACCATCACTCAAGAGTCTTTACATCTCTGGTGCTGAGATTCCTCATAGCACTCACAGTGATTTACTATAGACTATTGACTCCTTTTTTCTTCCTAACAAGTCACTAACTCATGTACAATTTGATACCAGAATGAAGAATGACCTAATTTTCTTCCACATGATTTCTCATTGACCACTGTCACAAAAAAAGAACAGAACAAATGTCCACCTGATACAAAATCCTTATCTAGGGTCCAACTAACTCAAAACATGGTTGATCAATTTCTCAGTACCCTGGAGAGGCAACTAAGATGTTCTGTTCTCTTTCAGCGGAAATCTGGGAGACTCTGGGTGGGTTACGTAGAGGGAGCACAGTATAGCTAGCCTCCTGGGGAATCACAGGTACTGGATTTCTTTCCTGACCATAGTCCGCTCAACTTGGACCTCACTTCCATGTTATCCCAGGACATTAGCAACTTGTTCAGTGTTTAGGTAGGAATACTGCCTTGCCATGGAATAAGAAACAAGCCTAAAGATAAACTCTGATACAAACAAGAAGACTCAAGGTGGAAATCAAAGGGTCTGACCCCATACCTAGCTTCTCACTCTACCACCCCCAGGCGATCCCACATTGATCCAGCACCATGGGCCAAAACCATAGGAGAGCTAAGCTGTGTACTAAAACTATGGTGCCTTGATGTCTCTTTAGGTATTCACTCATTCCCTGAGCTGCTGGACTGTTGGAGGCAGAGCTGCTTTGCCCACGGTCATGCCTTCTCCCAAAGGATGCTGTATATCCAATGGCTGCTTGATTAGGAGGGTATAAAGAACTGGTCCATTGGCCCTAAGGCAGACAACTCTGAAAGTCATCAGATTCTCCAAAGATTGGCTAGAGCTTTGGTCGTGATTGCATTGAGGGTAAACTACCTCTCCATGATTGTCCTGCCTTCACTCCCCCCATATCTGCCCAAATTAAGAACCCTCCCCAATAAACTTCCTTTATGCAAATCTTCATTCAGAATCTGCTTTCCCAAGGAATGTAATTTAAAACAAGAAGCTTATCTCTGGACAGAAATGTTTTCTCTTTAAAAGTTCATTTTCAGGGCATCTGGGTGGCTCAGTTGGTTAAGCATTTGCCTTCAGCTCAACTCATGATCTCGGGGTCCTGGGATCGAGCCCAGCATGGGGCTCCCCACTCAGCAGGAGCCTGTTCTCCCTCTCCCTTTGCCCCTACCCTGCTCATACACTCTCTCTTGCTCTCTCTCTCTCAAATAAATAAAATCTTTTTTAAAAATAAAAAAATAAAATAAAAGTTTATTTTCTTTATTCATGCAGCCACTATTTACTGAGCTCCTCTAATGTTTGATCCTGACTTAACTTCTTGCAATTACAAGAAAAATAGGCACTAGAAGTCTTGCCTTCAGAGAGGTCATAGCCTACTCATGGAGCATAAGATTTTTTAAAAATAGTATACATAATTATCAAATCATTCATAAGAAATTGTGAGATCTCAGAAAAGGGTTGTTACTTAAACCCAACCTGGAGAAATGGAAAAAGGCGGGGAAAATTTCTGGAGAAAGTGATGATAAAAAAAAAAAAAGTGATGATAGACATAAGATTACATAGTGTTTTATTAGTTTAATTTTTTTTTTGAGATACAGTTCACATACCATAATAGTCACACCTTTAAAATTAACAATTCAGTGGTTCTTAGTAGATTCACAATGTTGTACATCTATGACCACTGTCAGGGCCCCTGGGTGGCTCAGTCAATTAAGGGCCTGCCTTCAGCTCAGGTCATGATCTCAGGGTCCCGGGATCGAGCCCCGCATCGGGCTCTCTGCTCAACAGGGAGCCTGCTTCCCCCTCTCCTTCTGCTGCTTCCTCTGGCCTCCTGGGGAATCACAGGTACTGGATTTCTTTCCTGACCATAGTCCACTCAACTTGGACCTCACTTCCATGTTATCCCAGGACATTAGCAACTCGTTCAGTGTTTGGGTAGGAATACTGCCTTGCCATGGAATAAGAAACAAGCCTAAAGATAAACTCTGATACAAACAAGAAGACTCAAGGTGGAAATCAAAGGGTCTGACCCCATGCCTAGCTTCTCACTCTACCACACCCAGGCGATCCCACATTGATCCAGCACCATGGGCCAAAACCTGCTCTCTCTGTCAAATAAATAAATAAAATCTTTTTTTTTTAAAGTTTATTTATTTGACAGAGAGAGAGATCACAAATAGGCAGAGAGGCAGGTGGAGAGAGAGGGGGAAGCAGGCTCCCCGCTGAGCAGAGAGCCCGATGCGGGGCTCGATCCCAGGACGCACTGAGCCACCCAGGTGCCCCTAAATAAAATCTTAAATATATATATATAACCACTATCTAATTCAAGAACATTTTTATCACCCCAAAATAAACTCTGTACACATTAGCAGTTACTCCCCATTTTCCCCTCCCACCAGCCCCTGGCAATCATCTTTTGCCTCTATGAATTTGCCTATTTTGAACATTTCCTGGATAGTAAATCATACAAAATGTGGTCTTCTTTGGCTTCCACTTAGTATAATGCTGTCAAAGTTCATCCACGTTGTATCATGTATCAGTACTCCAACCCTTTTAAAAAATGTGGTAAAATATACGTAACATCAGAGCTACCATTTTAACTATTTTTAAGTGTATAATTCAGCAGTATTAAGTACATTCATGGTGTCGTGAAATCATCACCACTATCCATTTCCAAAAGTTTTTTTTTTTTTTATCATCTCAAACAAAAACTATGTGCCCATTAAATACTAACTCCTCATTCTCTCCTCTCACCCCCCTCTTTGTTTCTACCTTTGGGTTATCGCAAATAATGCTGCACTGAAGACTGGCATACAAGTCTCTCTGTTTGAGTCCCTTCTTTCAATTCATTTGGGTATGTACCTAGAAGTGGAATTACTGGGTCATTACAGAAATGTGATATTTGTCCCCTTAATGGTGCCCTACGGGTCGGTAGGCCCTGTCTGCTTTTCTCCATTCTTTTCTTGTTGTTCTTCTTCAAACTGAATAATTTCAATGATCCCGTCTTCAGGTTCGCTGAATCTTTCACGTTTTCCCAAATTTTTCTGCTGAACCTCTCTAGGGAATTTTTCATTCTAGTTATTGTAATTTTTGTCTCCAGAATTTCTATTTGGTTCCTTTTTATAATTTCTATCTCTGTATTAATGTTCTCCGTTTGGTCAGATATCATTCTCATACTTTCCTTTAGTTTAATAGACGCCGTCCCTTTAGTTTTTTGAACATATTTACAAGGGATGATTTAATCTTTTTAAAATTTTGTCTAATAATTTCAACGTCTACGGTTCCTCAGAACTGTTCTATTGATTGCATTTTTACTTGCATATGGGCCCTACTTTTTTGTTTTTCTGAATTCATGCATTTCTGTTGTTGTCGTAGAAAACTGGACAGTTTAAATAATAAAAAAAAAAAAGGACAGCTCTGGAAATAAGATTCTCCCCATTCATCAGGATTATTGTTTTATTTTTATCTGTTAGTGGTTTTTCTGAGCTAATTCAGAAAAGTCTATATTTGTCATGTGCCGCCACTGAGGTCTCTAGTCCCTTAGCTTAATGGTCAGATAATGGTTAGAGATTTCCTTAAACACACGAATCGTTAAGTCTCCCAGTTCTGCAGGGGAGTTCTGTGTGTATTGTGGAATGTGCTTTTACCACTCACCCTGGCAACTCAAAACTCTGCCTTAGTTCCTGTTTGTAGAGTGACTCAAGGGCAGCCAGAAGGGAGCGAGTAGGGCCTTGTCAGGTCTTTTCTGGGCATGCACACATCCCTAAACATGTGCATGGCCTTAGTAGACTCTCAGGAATATGTTTGAACTCTCAAAAACCCTATAGATAACGTATTCCCCAGATTTATTTTTAAGCTTTCTGGTTAACTTACTGTTTACCCCAATAGTTATTCATTGCTTCAGGCAGCCAAGATACTAAAAATGGCCTCTGATGATTTTCAACAAATGGTCCCACCCTGCTTCCACTTTGGAATAAAACTCTTTGCATGTCAAATAATAATAACTATCTGGAAATGGAGCTTTAAGACCAAGATCTTTGCAAGACTCTCCATTACTTTCAGGGTAAAATGCTGAATCAATAATGGAGCATATAAAGTCCTTTACAATCCGGTCTCCACCTAAATCATCGGTCTCATCTGCCGAGAAGCTAATGATATTTCTAAACGTCCCAGGCCAGTCGCTGCCAGGTTTCTGGTTTTCACTTGCCTGTGGCTTTTGGTTTGAAGACTATCGTGGAGCTGGGAAGGGGTGGTGGCATTAGGTCAAGTTACACCACATAAAGCTCTCTGTTCTTACCAAGATTTTGCTATTTTTCTTGACAAAAAAAATCTTCCTGGGTTTAATCTTCATCTTGAACTTAATCTTGGCCTCTGAAAATGGTCATTCTTACAATTTGCACCAGTGTGTCCATTGTTTTATGGAGGAGAGAATTTTCAGAGGAATGTACTCTGCCATTTTCACGGCTATCTAAACTACATTTTAAAGACAGAATAGAGGGGAATATTGATTATGGCAGAGATGACAGCTTGGGAAAAGAAAAAAAGAGGAGACATACACTTGACTTATGCAGGGGAACTGCAAGCAGCTTGGTCTTAGTGGAAAATCAAGTTGATGAAAAGGAGTGGAAAGAAAAAGGTGGAGGAATGAGAAAGGGCTAACAGCGAATGCTCCATGTGCTACATTAAAAGATGTTCGCACACACACAAAAATAAATAAAATAAAATATGTTCTTTTTTTTTTTTTTTTTTTACTGTCAGCTATTTTCCTCTCAGGGCCAATTTAAAATCTCAGCAATTGCAGGAACACAGGCATAGCAGCTCAACCCTGCAATTCTCGGACTCTAGTACCCCCACCCCCACCCCACCCCCCCACATTGCTTGCCTGCCCTTAACACTTCTATCGAATTATCTTTTCTGAACCTCCCAAATGCATTCTTATCCGATCGTAGCACTCAGGGCCTATCCCTGTGTTGGGACAATGTTAGGTCTTCAAAAGATCTGTATTAATTGAT
This sequence comes from Nasua narica, assembly GCA_028533885.1. NCBI lineage: Eukaryota > Metazoa > Chordata > Mammalia > Carnivora > Procyonidae > Nasua > Nasua narica. Next base: position 11,776,242 of record CM052812.1, read on the forward strand.
TACTGGAGAGGTTACTTAGAAGTGCTCACATGTTCTTTCTTTAGGTATAATTCTTAATGAGGCAACTGTACTAGTACATGTCAGGTCAGAAAAGTAGGTGACACTTAAAAATACTTTTAGATATTTTAAATACGAGATATTTTAGGCAAGAGGGATGCAACTAGCGTAAGGACTTAGAAGCTCGTATAACTAATCACTGGAATGTTGGAGGATTGAAGATCAAGAAGGTTCATGCTCATTTTCCATGAATCCAGAAATGGAACAATCCCAAGGTGCCACCCTCGATGATCTCAGCTACAACCAGGCAATTCTCAGGAAATTCCTGAGGCCACTGACAAAAACCCACATCTACCGTTTTCCAGTGCTTACTTGCCTACATGGCAGCTGTTAGACAAGAATAATAGTGTATTTTTCTTTGTCTTTGAAATCTCCTGCAAGTAATCTCTCATTGGTGGTATGGGATGTTTGTTAACCTACCAAGATCCACGTTCAGTGGTGAAGGATTTACATCTCAGCTGCTGAGAGTGGTACCAGCTGAAACTCTTTAGAATCCTTAGAAATTTAGAGTCCTTGGAAATATCAGCTGTCCATAGAAAGACGCTTGCTGAAGGAAGCCACCTTGCTAAGGTCATGTTCCCTTCTTGAAGAGGCCTACATTCAATGATTGGTTCCTACAAAAAATATAATGATCCCGTCCATTCCTCCCAACTCAGGACATTCCTAAAGAGCCAGCCCAGCTTCAGAAATGCCTGGAGCTTGATAAAGATTTGTTTTGCATTTCTGAACACCCCAGATACATCAAAAAGCAATTTCTCCCTCTGCCCAGCCCTGCTGCCTTCACATTGCCTGGCGGTATTAATCTTAGGAACACTTCCCCCTAAACGTTTTGCATACTCATCTTTATCTCAGAGTCTACTTCTAGGAAGAACCCAACCTGCATCTAGGTCAAGTCATTTAACAAAGTTAAGATGGGATTCTAGAGCTGGGTCAGCTCAAAGTGAGGACCTCATCACTGGTGGTAGGTGAAGCATGGATAGCCTCTGGTCCGATGTAGGAGAGCAATTAATTATTAAAACTTTCTTTGGTGGTTAACTAAATAATGTATCAGCTGAAAAAAATACTTTAGCCTAGTACAATGTTTTAAGTGTTTGAAAAAATACGGAGAAAAGTCATAATTCTAGGAACAATTGAATTGGTTGGCTTTTGCCTGGGTCAGTTGACGATTTGGGGACAAATACAAAAAGGCCAATAGTGATTAATCGGTTAAAGGCTAGGATGGAAAGCTGACAGCATAGGCTATCCTTGATGAATTGCTATGTACCCAGCATAAATATTTTACATAACTCATGCAACCCTCAGGACAACCTTGTCGAGTACACATTTTCTCCATTTCGCAGATGAAGAAATGGAAGCACAGAAAGGTCAAGAAAGTTGCCTGGGATCACCCAGTGATTATGCATCTGCTTGAGTGCTGATCTGACCACACATCCTTTGCTCCCAGGAAATCATATGCTCCATACGAAGAAAGACCTCTTTTTGCCCCCAGTGGCCCTAAGCCTCCCTTCCCAACTACTCAAACTCTTCGCCATGAAGTCATCAACAGACTGAGGAAAGATGCAGCCCAAGTGCCAACTGTTGGCAGAGCCCAAGGAGTCCAGGGGGAGCCAGGAAGTATGATGGCTGTCCAGCTCCCTCCGGGGCCATGGGTTGACCACCCTGGGGAGCCTGGTGAGTGACACACGAGGAGCACTGGTCCTACAGTCCTAAGACGTGAGTTCGAAACCAAAGACATCCTAGTCATGTGACCTTGAGCCATGACATTACTTTTCATGCTCACCTTGGAGTCGGCTGTTTGTAGGCCTCTTGTATTTTTTTTTAAAGACTGATTTATTTATTTGAGAGGGAGAGAGAGCGAGAGAGTGGGGGGAGGAGGGAGCGAGGGAAGGGAGGGAGAGAATCTCAAGCAGACTCCACACGGAGCATGGAGCCCGACGTGGGGCTCCATCTCACGACCCTGAGACCATGATCTGAGCCAAAATCAAGAGTCAGATGCTTAACCCACAGAGACCCCCGGGTCCCTTGTAGTCCGCTTTTAAACACAAGAAATGTCGTCCCACTAGAAGGGAAGAAAGGCTAAAGCAACACTGATGCGGTCTGCAGTCCGGTCCATAGTGATCACAGGTCAATCACCGCCACCATTAATAGTCTTAATCTTTGTAAAAACAGGTGTGGCCTTGCTATTCCTGGGATCAGCCTCTTCTGAGTCCCCCCCGAGACACTCCTTTGGCTGCCTTGACAGCCCTTTCCCACGGCTCAAGGCCACGCGATTATTTGCGGCAAAGAATTCCCCCTGGCTGTGACCTTGGCTGCAGTCAGTGAGCTCCGTGCTTCTCTCTCCCAACAAGCTCGCCACCATCCGCCCCATTTCCACCTGATGTTCCTCTCTCATTCCTGACAGACATTATAGAAACAGTGTGCGTACTGAGTTGTAGCAAAAATAAATTTACGTGTTGATCAAAACTGGGCAGCTTGCCTGGGGAATGTTTTCGAGACACCTGTGTGTGCCACGTGTGGTTGGAACGCATTTGTTTCCACACCAGCTGTGTTATGGGGACACGCGGCCTCCCCGCTTGGAGAAGAACCAGAAGGAGGGATGCAGAAGGAGCCCCAAGGTCCCTTCTGGTTATTTCTACACCTTGAAAATGTCTAGCAATCTGAGATGCTCTAGATTTTGTAATGCTGGAAGGTTTTTATTCAACTAGTTTCCTCTAAACAGATAGTTGTGGTTCCGACACTGCTGCAAGATGTTGTGCTAGAAGCTATGCACCAAATGGGAATGACACAGCCTGGCCTGCAGGGGGCTCACAGACCATAAGAGGAATGCCCTGGAATGTTCCAGAAGGTCTCACTGGGAGGATGTACATTTTTGCCAGGTATCTTATTCTACTTGGGCTGTTAGAACAAACCACCACAGCCTAGGTAGCTTATAAGCAACAGAAATTTCTTTCTCACAATTCTGGGGCTGGGAAGTCCAAGACCAAGGGCCAGAATGGTTGGGTGAGGGTCCTCTCCCTGCATCATAGCTGGCACCTTCTCTCTGTGTCCTGACATGTCACAAGGGATAGGGGGTGGTTCTGCGGAGCCTCTTTTATAAGACATCCGTTCTGCTGATATAAGGGTTCCACCCTGATGACTTGAGCACCTCCCAAAGGCACACAATCACCTGGGCGATGGCGGGTGCCGTGTGAGTCAGGCCCGCAGCGTGCAGGAGTGGAGTGGGCCAAGGATGCCCTGGGAAACTTCCAGGCTAAGGTCTGTGTGGAGGAGACAGACAGCCCTTGGGTCCGGTTAATGGTTGTCAGGCAGGAAGGCAGCCCCAGAGTGAGCTCATTTCTGATCTTTCAAAAGATGCTGCAATTTGGATCTTGAACAAATTTCCTGATTTCTTTTTCTTTCTTTCTTTTTTCCTTCCTTCCTTCCTTCCTTCCTTCCTTCCTTCCTTCCTTCCTTCCTTCCTTCCTTCCTTCTTTCCTTCCTTCCTTCCTTTCTTCTTTCGTCAAATTGAAAATATTTTATTTCATGATCCATGGGTAAAAATAACTTCCTGATTTTTAATTGTTGGTGATCAATTAAAAAAAAAAAGACCTTTTTGCGCCAACGGTAGTGGACACCCCGGGACGCACCCAGAGTCCCTCATCCCTCAGCTCAACACTCGCAGTGTTGACCCATGCTCACCTCCTTAGTCTGCATGTCTTTCTGTATCTGGAATGTTTCCCAAAGAGCATCCAAACCTCGCCCTGGGCACTAGATCTGCTGCTAAGCTCTGGGGCCGAAAGGGAAGATGACGACCTTGTTAGGATCAGCCCATTGTCCCTGCAGGGGAGTTCCTTCTCTGAGTGCCGGGGCAGGATTTTTCTTTTTTAGAAGATGCTGATCAAATGAGGCTTTAGGAAGATTACCTGGGTCGCAGCGGGAGACGAAGTAGAGACGACCTACAGTGGGGCATCTCTTGCTCGGGTGATTGGAATAACCTCTTCATGGTTCTTCCTGAGGCTCGCCCTTGTCCCGCTTGGACTCACCCTCATCCCAGAGCGACCATGCTGGATGTAAGTCGGATTCCAGGCTATGGTTTCCTATGATACCCCACTCAGCCCCGTCCCTACATGCCTCCCCTCCCCTTGTCCCCGGCAGACTCCCTCCCTCCTCAGGCCCTGCACTTGACCCTTCTGGCTCTTCCCTCCCCTATCACTGGGCTGCCACCTCACTCTCACAGGTCCCCATGCAAATGACATCTCTCCAGGGAGGGCTACCCTGGCCTCTCTACAGGAAAGCATGCAATTCGACGCATGCTCACACACAGTGGGTCATTCCCCACTTATAGCTGCACCGCCCAATGGCAACCGCTGGAATGAGCAATCGGGTTCTGAAATCCCGCCCTCCCTCCATTGCCAAGCCTTGAGCTCTGCGTGCGCTGCATCCCCCGGGTCCGGGCCCGAGGGAGCTTTCTCCAGGCACAATGGCCAGGCTGTGTCCCCGCACAAAGGAGGCACTGTGTTTTCGTTGGTCTGTCTAGGAACCTGACAGTGTACCTCTATTAATTTGCACAAAGGGACCTCTTCCTGCACTCTGGCCTGCTCCCTTTTTTATTTATCATCCAGCTACATGCTATATATTTTATTTCTCAATCTTGTTTATAATCTACCTCCCCCACTAAAACACAGGCTCCATGACTTTCAATCAATGCTATTTCCCCCCGGGCCTCAAATACGGCCTGACATAGTAGCTCAATGATATATGTTGAATAACTTATGAGTGATTAGAAGGAAGGACGGAAGGAAGGAAGGAAGGAAGGAAGGAAGGAAGGAAGGAAGGAAGGAAAGAAGGAAGCAAGAAGGGAGGGAGGGAAACAGATTGGAGGCAGGGAAATCCATTTGCAGGCTATTTTAATAATTAATAAGAGAATAATGGGAACTAAAGTGGAGGCAGTTAAGTCATAAAGGGCTGCAAATATTCTGAATATAACGTTCATTTCTCTTGACCCTCTCCAGCCAATTCTGCAAACCAATGGATCCCTGGAAACACCTTGGTTTCCTTAGTCCCAGTACTGCGACCCCAAATTCCTACACTCCAGCTATGGGAGGCAGCTTCTCTGGGAGTTTCCCGCCTGTCATTTCAATCACTTGGTTCCGGGTTAGCTTTTTCACGTGAAATACCATGTTTGACATCCCTCCCTCTGTTTCTGTCATTTGAATTTTCTAATAACTTGAATTCCTTCCTGAGTCCTTTGTCTCAGGGCCTATGCAGGCTGCCAGGTCCAGGGTCCGGGAGCAGAGAGACCCTACTGGCAGCCTGCCCTCCGGAGCTATTCAGGAAAGGGCCCTGGGGCTGTGGCCACCCCCTCATTCCCAACGGCCCCCTGCCAGTGACCTCCATGGGGAAGGGAAACTCTTCCTGGCGGGAACATCCCTGCCCTGTTCCGCTCCCCGCCCAGTGGAAATACTTGCATTCGGAGAGTGGGAGTTGATGGGGATAAGATTCACAGATGGAAAGCTAATCAGGATCTGTCTTTTGGGGCGCCTGGGTGGCTCAGCGAGTTAAAGCCTCTGCCTTTGCCTCAGGTCATGATCTCAGGGTGCTGGGATCGAGCCCCACGTTGGGCTCTCTGCTCAGCAAGGAGCCTGCTTGCCCCCCCCTCCCCCATCTCTCAGGGCACCGGTTTGTGTTCTCAGGCAGCCCCAGCAGCACAGTCTGGGACCCATGGTGCACCTGCGGGTCAGGCTTAGCCGCCTCTGTGCCCACAGCATGGGGCGGGAGGCCACTTCTTGGGTGGGAGGGTCTACGGTCTTTTCCTTTTCTAGGGACCTGCTCTGGAGATGAAGTGACTGCAATTTCTACCTGAAAATCCAAATGTCAGAAAGGAAATCACTGTCCATGAGAGATAAAAGCTGCTCCACCCACTTCTATATATTTGAATATATATATATATTTTTCCCGCCAAATTTGTCATTTCACCCTCCAGTATAAATTTTTAAGATAAAAGATCAAATTTTGATGGCTATGAATGTTCCTTCTTCTTCTCTTTAAGGGTGGGATGGGGTAAACAGTGGGTTGGAGGACTCCGAAGTTTAATTTCTTAATTCGGAAAGGGGCTAAGGCAGCTGTCCAGGCAAACCCAGATTAACATATTAAGAAGAAATAAAGCGAGAAGATGACTGAAACTGCCTTAGGAGGAGCTCACTCTGCCTTTGCTATGTTCCCGGAAGAGAACAGGTCAGGTTGATCTCCTAAGCATTCCTGGTGTCCCCAGAGAATTTTGTTTGGTTCTTTAAATATTAGCCTGTAAATTCCTGGCCAACTTCGAGACAGGCTGCATTGTGGAATGTGCCTTTCTCTCTTCCCCATATTGAGTTTACACCCCGGGATCTTTCCCGAGTTGAGGAAATGGCTCTTAATGAGTTTGCGTTCAAAGGAGGAAGGACCAGGAATTCAGCTGAAGCTCTTTGCGCGGGGCTCCCACAGCCCTGGGGAGGAGTCCTTCCCCGTGGTCTGCGATGGGGCTTTTCAGGCTGAAATGCTTGTCATTTGATACCGATTAAATACGGGACTAATTGGCACTCCTAAGCTAACGCATTTTTGGATGAGTTTTCTTCTGATTTTTTTTAAAAAAAAAAGCATCTCAAAAGCCTCTTCTATAAATGATTCTCAAGAACTCTCATGGAGAGAAATTAGTCTCTTAACAGTAATAGGGGTAGGCTTTGTCCAGGTTTATAACCGTTCTGTGTCTTTTAGAACGGTTTCTGTTTTTCCCAATATGGAAAACTAAAAACTAAGTTTAGTTTAATTCCCTCTAATTCCTTTCAGTGCAGCATCTTAGAAACAACCAAGAAAAAGAGAATGAAGGAGGAAATCAATTCCTTTGCCTGTGTCAAAACAATGACCTTAAAAGTAATTGCAGACATGTGCAAATGGGGTAATTAAAATGTTTCTCAAAATCAATGGGGCAGAGGTGCCTGGGTGGCTCAGTGGGTTAAAGCCTCTGCCTTCCGCTCGGGTCATGATCTCAGGGTCCTGGGATCGAGTCCTGCATCGGGCTCTCTGCTCGGCAAGGAGCCTGCTTCCCCCTCTCTCTCTGCTGCCTCTCTGCCTACTTGTGATCTCTCTCTGTCAAATAAATAAATAAAATCTTTAAAAAAATCAATGGGGGAAATTCTGATATTATCAGCTTGAGATTTTATGAAAATTTGCTCAGAGGGCACAAACTTCTTTCTCCTTTCTTTTCCTGTCCTTTCCTTTCCTTTCCTTTTCTCTCTTCTCCTCTTTTTCCTCTCCTTTCCTTTCCTTCCTTCTTTCCTTTCTCTCTCTTCTTTCCTTCCTCCCTCCCCTTCCCTCCTTCCTTCCTTCCCTCCTTCCTTTCTCTCTCTCTCTCTTTCTTTCCAAAAACAATAATAACTATTATAGGGTCTCAATTGTGCGCTAAATACCAGGCTGGACTTTTTAGAGGGACTAACCATCTAGTCCTCATAAAGCCATATCAAAGAACATATTGTTCTCCCCATTTCACAGATGTGGAAACTGAGGCTTTGAAACATTAACTCCCTCACCCGGTCAATAGATAGTAAGTAGATTTGAAACCAGGGCTGCCCACCTCCAAAGCGCACATCCCTCCTCTCACCCAGCTCTCTCGTTAACCAAATCTAACAACAGCGGCAACAAGAATAATAGTAAGTTGAGACCAGAACTTAGGAAGCACGATTGTCCACATATATCTCATACTTTTTAACACTTTATCCACTGAAGGGTTTTGAGTGTCTGCGTGGGTGCCATCCAGTAATTTCCTTTCCTGACGTAAGTTCTACCTGGTGCTCCCTAGCCGCCAGGTCAAGGGACACATGCGATTCTTGAGCCCTGGAAACGTAGTTTGTGTGACTGAGGATCTCAGTTCTTAATTTTATTTGATTTTGATTAATTCTAATTTCAGTTCGTTAAAAAGAAAACCGCAGGCTCAACATGGCGTCACGTAGGCCAAGTCACCCAAATCAACCCCTAAACTCATTGAAGTAAGTCCTCACCAGGCAGGCAGGAATTTTCCAGTCATCATGATAAGGTAATTTGTCTCCCGGGCCTTTATCACCCCACCCCCACCCCCAAAGGGAAGCTGCTTCTGCGCTTTCCCCTAGAGCACGTGACCTTGGCTGAAGCAATCCTTCCCTTTTCTCTCTCTAGGCACTCACTTCCTTACGCCACCCTCCGTCCTATAAAAACCTTCCATTTTGCATGGCTCTTCTAAGCTCTCCTCTTTTTGCTAAATGGGATGCTGCCCCATTCATGGGCCAGTTAGATCTTCCCCTTTCCAGCGCTGAGTTTCTGCTCTTTAACACATTTAAATAACCACATGTGGTGTGGCCGTCCCCGGGACTCTGGGCGCAAGAGCACCTGGCTTGGGGGTCTCCAAACAGACCAGGTCCCCCCACTCACCTCTGACCAAACCAGAGGCACAGAGACGAGTGGTCGTGGAGCAAGAAAGGGATTTATACCAGTGAGGCCAACATCGGGAAGATACAGAGCACCAATGTCTCAAAAACTGTCTCCAAAGCTCTGCAAGTAATTCTGGGCTTCTGTCAGGAGAACATGAGACAGAGGTCGGCGGGTCCATGCAGCTGGGCGTGAAGGTCAGGTCGATCATTGTCTGCTCGAGGGGTAATTTTGGTTCCCGCCACGGGGTGCTGGCCTGCCAGCTCGCTTGCCTGCATTAAGAGATAAGCTGGAAATTCGAAAAGTCTCTTCGAAAGTTAGAGGTCAAACGGAGGGGGTAGAAGTCCTCTTTTGAGGCAAGCAGCACAGGTCGACGTATTTATAATTGCAAAGCTTACAGACATGAAGTAAAGGAGAGAATTTTAATGTAAGCATAATATCAATGTTGATTTTTTTTCCTTCCCAGCATTAAGGAAACTTCTAGAAAATAGGGGAGCCTGGTCCACGGGCATGTCTACTAAGAGCTGCTTCTCCTCCCAAGTTCCTATGCATCCTCACCATCCAGACAAACTTGGGACACAATTTTAATTCTGCTGTCTACATTGAACTCTTCGGTCTATAGTTCTCATGTCTACAAGGGGCACATTTTCCTGGAAATAAAATAGGAACATGTTTGTTTGGGCAAATGTAAATATGGCAAAGGAAAGATTTTTTTTTTCTGTTTTCAATTCTGCTTTTTACACACACACACACAGAGACACACACATACATATGTTTACAAACATGCAAACACACCTTTATATTGCTTTCCTGAAAGATAATTCTTTCCATTCTGAACATACAATCCAGATTGTGGCCAATGAGCCCTCAGTTCCTCTAAAAACAAAGCTTCTCAAAGATAAGGATTTCTGTCATTGTTGATTCTGTACTATATGACAGGTATACAAGATAGAACCCCGAATGGGGCCCCTGGGTGGCTCAGTGGGTTAAAGCCTCTGCCTTCGGCTCAGGTCATGATCTCAGGGTCCTGGGATCGAACCCTGCATCGGGCTCTCTGCTCAGCAGGGAGCCTGCTTCCCCCTCTCTCTCTGCCTGCCTCTCTGCCTACTTGTGAACTCTCTCTCTCTGTCAAATAACTAACTAACTAACTAACTAACTAAATAAATAAATAAATCTTAAAAGAAGAAGAAGAAGAAGAAGAAGATAGACCCCCGAAATGTTATCAGAGAAACTTGGACCCACGTTCACTCAGACGGATTATGGTTCCTATGTCTGCCCATCCAGACTTCTTCAGGGGCTGTGTGTTACTCCCTTCGAGGCTACGAGTGTGGCCTCTGTCAACCAGGAAAGAATTCATGGAAAATTTAAACCACAGGCATCTAAATGGGTAATGAGGATTGCTAATGGGGCAACCTGATTGAGGTGGAAACCCAAGTTCTGTTCAGGGAAGACAAGGAAGGGCATAGAAGTAAAGGTGAAGGGTCATGAGCGCAGCTCTCATTTAGGTCCTCTATGCAGAATAGGGACTGAAGCTACGTTGGGATGGTTGGGTTAAAATGCAAATGGTGGGTCGAAACTTGTCAAATTATATTGGCTCCTTTGGAAGTGAAGAATGCCTATGATCCAAGTGTCTCTGTGGGGAGGAAGTTAAGTCCAGGCTAAGAGCTTACAGCTGGCCAAGAGTTCATGGTTCTTCCGATGAGGTTGTGCATAAATTCCTCCTCCCTATGACTTCCAAACCCTATTTTCAAAGAGATTCTCTTAGCTAGGCTTGCTTGCTCCATTCTGAAATCTCCTTTCATACCTGCTAATGTTTCAAAGCTGTTCCTTCTCCAAAGAATGGCCCTTGGACAAATGGGAACCCTCAGCCTAAGAGATACCCTCCTCCTTGGCTTCGCCCCCCTTCCCTCCACCACACAGGTGATGATGGATTGATGGAGGAGCAGGACACAGAAAGCAACCTTCTTCTCAACATGAGACCAATTTTATGGTACAATTCTTGCTCCAGACCTCTCATGGCATCAGGCTGGTGATAGATGATAGATAGATAGATAGATAGATAGATAGATAGATAGATAGATAGATATACAGACAGGCTGGTGAAGTCACAGGCCTCTGAATCCCTGTCTTGGCTTCTGCTACTATGGAACTTGGCCTAAGACACCGTCTCAAGGGCCTGAATTATCTGCATAAACAAGAAGTTCTATGCCCACCTGTAGACTAACATGACCCTCCTTGGAAAAGTATAGAAGGTATTTCCACTAATAAGCTTTGAGAGACAATAAACTTTTGCTCTTTTCTTTTCTGTGTGTAACTTCTATCCAAGAGATTCCAAAGGTTAAAAGAGTTCTGCCATGTCGCTGCAGCCTAGATTTGGAGCCCAAACCTAACTACAAGGTAGGGGCTGTCACGTCTGCTAACTTACTTAGCCCAAATGGCAACGGCTACAAGACAATTTAGAGAGGGAGATTTTTCATAAGATGGTTATTGAAGATGTAGGTTGAGTAGACAAAGAGAACAATGGGGTGGAAGAATAAGGGGGTATCAACATATAAGGTGATGACACCTACATTTCATTTCCTGAGCATGCACACCAACCAACAAACATACAAATAAAAGGAAAGGAGCAAGTGTTTTTTTTTTTTTTTTTTTTTAAAGATTTTATTTATTTATTTTTGAGAGAGAGAGAGACAATGAGAGAGAGGAAGAGGTCAGATGGAGAAGCAGACTCCCCGCTGAGGAGGGAGCCCGATGTGGGACTCGATCCAGGGACTCCAGGATCATGACCTGAGCCGAAGGCAGTTGCTTAACAACTGAGCCACCCAGGCTCCCAAGGAGCAAGTGTTTTGCACGACCTTCATTGGCCCTGGGCCCACCGAACGTTGAGCGAGAGCAGTAAAAGCTCTCATTTAGAATATACAATGATTTTGTAGAAAACAAAGCCTTAACTTCTTCATTCATAATGGAAATAAAACCGTCAAGCCCACCGGATACTCCTATTTGCTGTTCAGTTTATTCTAGCCCTCTAGGCACATTTAGAGGGAAACCAATTAAAATAAAAAATTTTCATTGTAAATGTGGACTCGGAGAGGCAGGGAGAGTTTGGATGACTTGAAATGCTGAAGTCAGGGATCTGGGGCTGTCTGATGGGACTCTGGCCCCCTCACCCCATGGGCGTGTCACCTGCAAAGGGGCCACCTGTGTTCCTGGACCCGGCTGTCTCCCCTGAGTGAGGACGGAGGTCTCTTGCCAGCAGGGATCTCTCCTTCTCCTTCTCCTTCTCCCGGACTTCCTGGGCTGGCCAGCTCCCTTCCTTCTGACTACCGGATGTTAGAGGTTGTTTTCTATAACAATATATTGGTCCTGTTTAACCTTTTGTCCTACAAAAGTATATGATCATTGTTAGACCTATGGACAAAGCAAAATTCCCTATCACTTGGAGCAGAGAGAGTATACTTGCCTCGCAGTAGAGAATAACGAGTGTGTATAGAATTGAAGTCATTGCCTATGGCATTAGGAGAGAATAATCTTCCTCCTACCTTTCAATATATTTATTTTAATTTTTTTGATTATTTTTTATTTTTTTTAAGCTAATGGAAAAGTAGCAGAGGGCAATGGTTTATTTGTGTTTGCTCATTGGTGTTTTTTTTAATTATTATTTTTTTTTACATCAGTATTCAGAAAACTTTATCTTTAAATAGCCACAGAGTAAGTAATTTAGGCTTTGTGGGTCACATGATCTCTATTACGAGGACTCACTCTAGCTGTCCTAATGCTAGAACACTATAGACATTACATTGGTGGATGGGCTTGGCTGTGTTCTAATAAAACTTTATTTATAAAAACAGGCCACACGCTACACTGGGCCCATAGGCCTTAGTTTGCCAGCTGCTTTTTCTACTTCATCATCTAAAATGACTCCAGAGTAGAGCATGAATTTCATTACCAGGAAATTTTTTTAATTGAAGTATGGTTGAGACACAATGTTACTATTAAGTATTAAGAAAAAGTTTTATTTTTCTAGTTAAACTATTTTTTTTAAGATTTTATTTATTTATTTGAGAGAGAGTGAGCGAGCAAGAGAGAGAGAGCATGAGTGGGGGTAAGGGGCAGAGGGAAAGGGAGAAGCAGACTCCCCACTGAGCAGGGAGCCCAATGGGGGGCTCAATCCTAGGACCCCCCAATCAGGACCTGAGCCGAAGGCAAATGCTTAACCAACTGAGCCACCCAGGTGCTCCTAGTTAAAATACTTAAAAATGCTTCTCTCCTTAGTTTCTGCAATTCATATTTTGTCCAATATCTGGATCAATATCTGGATCAATTAAATATTTAAATATTATAAACAATTTATAAATAAATTGCTCGATATCATCGCTGGAAGTGCAAGATGCATGAGAAATGGACCATGGTTTTTGCCTGCCAATATTAACAGCGCATTTATTGAGGTGGAAGATGTCCAGTGACCCAGCCATTCCTGTTCTCAGTATATGCTCTCCATGTGCTCAGTTAAAATGCAGGGACAGGAATCTTTATTCATGGCAGAACGCAGTCATATCCCCAAACTGAAAGCAATCCAAGTATCCACAGAGCAGAGAGGATAAATGCATATTTGTATATCATATTGTAAAATATTATATGGCAATGAGGATGAGCAAAACACAGCAGCACATATAATATGTGAGTGGAGCTCACAAACATACGGAGAAGAAGAATGTACGATTTGGTCCCATTTTCACAAAGCTCAAAAACTAATTCATGATATTGACAGCAGACTAGTGATTTCATTTGGGAGAGGCTGGTAAGTGCCTGGGAAGCGCAGGCAGGGTTCCCGAGAGTGTTGGTAATACTGTATTTCTTAATCTGAGTGCCGATTTCACAGATAAATTCACTTTTCTGTGAGTATATCTAATTTTTTTAAATTGCAGCAGCCACAAAAACAGATGACTTTTACTAAAAGGCAACCATGTGCTGAGCCCTTTATATACATTGTCTCATTTAATCTTCACAGAATTCCAAGGTGGTTTCTTGGCCCCATTCAGTAGCGAGAACAAGGTTCAGAGAGGTTAAGGAACTTGCTCAAAGTCACACAGCTAGTAAGTGGCCAAGCGGAAGCCTACTCCTTTGATATTTTACAAACAGGTACCGGGAGAACAATCCACAGCTTTGTGCAATCAGTCCCTGGATTGGATATCCTGCAGGGGGGTGGCAGGGGGAGGCGTGTGAGATTTCAGGGAGGGAGAGCTCCATAGGCTGAGTAAGAGCTGAGCTGTTTGAAACACAGGGGGAAAGAGGAGGGGAGCACTTAAGGCTGGGGCAGCTCACTGTCTAAATGTGTCCCCTCTGCTTTGTGCTGCCACCAGGCAAACAGATGGACTGCAAATAGAAGGTTTCTCCTGCTCAGCTCATTGGGTCCGAATCAAAATCACAACAGCTCAAGCACGGCTCCCAAGCTAAGGGTTGGTTTTCTTCCGGGAGTGACACACTCTTCCAGAATGTATCTCTGCACAGACACAGCCTCTGTGGGCCGTGGCCTTGACTGTCACATTTGAAATCAAAACAGACGGAAAAGGATCTCAGAGCCCTGCCTCTGAGTGATAAGGAGAGGGGAAACCAAGGACCCCAATTAACCAGCCTTCTCTAGGGCTGCTGTGAGGATGTCCTCCGTCCCGAATTCTCTGCTCCTGCAAACACTGACTGGAGGGAGAATCACGACCTGCAAGCCCGGCGCTAGGCATTGCAACGTCTTATTTTTATTTTTATTTTTTTAAGGGATGGTCTCAATATAACCTGACTCATATATAAACTTGTGAAGTTATTCCTACGTCCCCAAACAGAGATACGAGAATCTATGTCCCCATAACGAATCCTGCAACAATTAGGAGCTTTCAAATAAAGCCCATTTCCAGCATAGCCAAGAGAATGGGAGTGTTTGAAACATTTATCTGAGCCCCTGAAGGTATCAATAAACTTTTATACGGGGGAAACAATGTAGAGACTAGAAAATATACACTATAACATTTTATGTTTTATTTAGCTGTAGTACATCAACTCCCCGAGGCTCGAGGCTCGCCAGAGGAATCCGGGTGGGCTCTGGCTTCTGGGCTGTTTAAAGGGATTCTCGAATATTCCTCTTAGCCATCCCAGCCCACTGCTCTCTCCCTCCATCATAGAATCAGTTCCTTTTGGCTCCGGGGAATTTGTGAATGCTGCTTTCAAAACACTCTTTGCAAAATTTAGCGAGCTAAAAATTATACAAGAGCTAATTATTTCCGGGAGAGGTGATTCATTCATGTTCTCCATTGTTGAGTGTGCATAGGAGTCTGCCGCTTTAATCGTGGGTAAATACCTTCCCTTTTATACCACTTTTGTTTATGTGTGTATATGCTGGCCAAGAGATAGCTATTATGGCTGTAAATTGTGCCTGATACTGAGATTAATAGCTATAAAAATAGTGCTCGAGGGAGTTAGGGGTCTGGTTTAAACATCTCTGTAATGTTCCTACTCCAAGAGCAGTATTTCATGGGTGTTGTAAAATTTATAAGCCTAGATTCATGAGGTCTGCATGGTTCCAACAGGGCAAGACTGGAAGTCTATTCCCAGCATCCAGGATCCGGCAGGGGCTACCCCAGGTGTCACGATGAACACACTACCCGGGTTTACAGAAGCTGAACTCAATGCTGGGTCTCGGAGCCCTCACTGAAGGAGAAGAAAAAGGTCCATTGAAAAGGATTCTTCCCTTCAGTAAGCAGGAGCGTGCACAGGCAGGAAGAAGGGGTCGTATCACTGTAATTGCCTTTTCATGAGTCCCACCCCCCACAGGCAGGACAGGACGAGGGGAAATTGGTGACTGCTGTGTGCCGGGTCACTGCGGAGAGGAAGGCAGACTGCCGCGTGTTGGAGACCCCGGGTCGCCAGAGTTTATCCTTACGTTTTCAGGAGCCTGTTGTTAAATACAGCCAAGGCGAACCGAATTACAATGAAATAAGATGCATTTCAAAACGGTTCGGAAGTGCTCAAAATTCTTCGGTTTCCTGATTTCACAATTACCTCTGCTCTGCTGTTCTCTTGGTGTCTCTTATCTACGATGGGCGATGGGATACGATCACTGTGTGTCCTGCTCCCGGCCCCCCCCCCCCGCCCTACTCCAAAGTCAGCCACTTCGGAGTGGGACTTGGACTTGTCCGTGGTGGGAGGGCTTACTCCGCAGACACCGGCCAGCGCCGAATGTCAGCAGGTGTGTGCGCGCACATGCGTGTGTGTGTGTGTGTGTGTGTGTGTGTGTGTGTGTGTGCGCGCACATGCGCGATTTGTTCCGTTTTTTTTGGAAGGAGGGTCAACTGTTAAACATCTCCCAGCCACCATGACTGGAGGCTGGGGTGTTTTGTTGCCACCCAACTTGCACCTTCTCTCCCCACCCCCACCCCCGCCCCCTTCCCCCTTCCCTCCTTCCCCCCTTCCCCCTCCCCTGCCATACATAACTCCCCTCCGCTGCCATTCTCTGGCTCATCTTTCATGCAACAGTT
>CM052812.1:11792736-11861386 GCA_028533885.1 Nasua narica
TATTATGCCTCCATCAGAAAGGATGAATATCCAACTTTTGTATCAACATGGACAGGACTAGAAGAGTTTATGCAGAGTGAAATAAGTCAAGCAGAGAGAGTCAATTATCTTATGGTCTCACTTACGTGTGTAGTATAAAGAAAATCATATAGGGCACTGTGAGAAGGAAGGGAAGGGTGAATGGGGGGAAATCGGAGGGGGTGATGAACCAGGAGAGACTGTGGACTCTGAGCAACAAATTGAGGGTTTTGGAGGGGAAGGAGAGGGGTGGGTGAGCCTGGTGGTGGGTATTGAGAAGGGCACGTATTACATGGAGCACTGGGTGTGGTGCATGAACAATCAATCTTGTAACACTGAAAAATTAAAATAAACATATCTGGGGAGAAAAAAAAAAAAGTTCCAGAAATGGAACTGCTGGATCATGTGGTAGTTCTATTTTTAACTATCTGAGGATCCTCCATACTGTTTTCTACAGTGGCTGCACGAGTTTACATTCCCACCAGCCCTTCTCTTTTCTCCATATCCTTTCTAACCCTTGTTGTTTCCTGTCTTTCTGATGACAGGTGTGAGGTAAGCGCTCACAGTGGTTTTGATTTGTATTTTCCTGATGACGAGTGATGTTGAGCACCTTCTCACGTATCTGTGAGACACGTATGTGTCTTCTTTGGAAAACTGTCCATTCAGATCCTCTGCCCATTTTTCCCATCCATTTGTTTTTGCTACGAATTTATATTAGTTCTTTGTATGTTTTGGATTCGAAGCCTTTATTGCATATTTGATTTGCAAATCTCGTTTTCTCCCATTTAGCAGAATGATGATTTCCTTTGCTATGCTGAGTTTTTGCATCGCCATTGGTTTATTTTTACTTTTGTTACCTTTGCTTTTGGTGTCAAATCCAAAACATCGTGGCCAACATCCACATCAAGGAGCTTACCAGCAATGTTTTCTTCTTGGAGTTGTTTGACTTCAGGTCTTACATTCAAATCTTCAATCCATCTTGAGTTGTTTTGTGATTTTATGTAAGACAGTGGTCTGGTTTCATTCTTTTGCATGTGGCTGTACATTTTTCCCAGCACCATCTAACCCTAACCCTTTCTCCATTGCGTATTGCATATTCTTGGGTTTTTTTGTCACTTAAAAAAAAATACACACACATACACATATGTGTGTGTGTGTGTGTGTGTGTGTGTGTATAAACCCATATATATATGGGTTTCTTTCTCAGCTTCAGCTCTCTCTTCTGTTCCATTAATCTATGTGTCTGCTTTTATGCCAACCCAATGTTGGCACAGGAAAGCCTTCTCACAGAAGGGAGAGTGGGGTAGAGCAGTGAAATTTGTCCAAAAGGAAAAAGCTGATTTTGCAGAGGGCTGGGGTCTGAGCCCAGTTCTGCTAAAGCTCAGACACTATTGTGTTTGGTAGGTTCTCAGTTATATGCCTTTATACTTCTACAGAGAGCAGATATAAACTGCAAAGAAACACACACACACACACACACACACACATATACAAAATAAAAAGATTTTAGGCTCTGATTTCTAAATATCACGTAAAGAAACAACTCAAATGGATTGTGAGGGCAAAATTTGCAATGAGATAAGTCAAAATGGGAATTAGAAATGATTAGTAATTGAAGGGAAAGACAACACTCTGCATTCACACTGGGACACAACTTGTAAAGAATAGAGTCCCTAAATTGGTTGTTTGGGTCACTCAAGACCCCAAGTGATCTGGGTTTAGAGGTGGTAAAATAGAGTTTAAGAGCACAGTCTCACAAGTCAGTCTGCTACAATTGGTCGTGGCCACGTTAGAAACCTCTCTCTGATTTTCTGCTTTCTTGCGCATAAAATGGGGAAAATAATATTAACCTGTCATGTTTGGGGGAGTTAAAAAGTGATATGTACGTTTTAAATGGACTAGACCTAATATCACTGAACTTATAGAGTGTGACAAGGGCAGATCAAGTAAGTGAGATATTATATATTATAAAAAAGTGTTATTTAATTTGTTCACTAAATGAAACTTGAATTTTCCAATCAATGGTGTTGAGACTTTGCACTAAGCTTCGCATCTTCCATGATCTATAAGAAATCGAAGAGTTAGGCTTCCTGTATTGGACAAATAGCAAAGTAGCAGAATTCTTAATTTCTAGTTATACATTGAACAAAGTAGGTTCAATACATTCGATACAGAAAAGAATCTAGGAGTATAAAATCTGGTTCTTTGAAAACATAAATATAATTGATAAATTTCTAGACAGACTGATGAGGAAGAGAGAGAAAGAGAAGACACAAATCGCCAATTTCATAAAGAAAAGATTTACTAATATCATATCATATTAGACCCTATAGATATTACAATAATTTAAAAATATTATTAAAATCTTTGTGTCAATAAAATTGATGATTTAAATGAAATTAATAAATTTTACAAAAGACACAAACTACCACAGCTAATTTGAGAAAAAATAAATAAATACCCGAGTATCTCTTTATCTACTACATAAATTAAATTATTGGTTAAAATTGTTTCATAAAGAATACTCCAGACCCAGATGGCATCACTTGTGAATTCTACCAAACATTTAGGGAAGAAATAATGTCAATTTAGCACAAATTCTTCTAGAAAAAAATTAAAGAAAAAGAAATACTTCTTGTCTCACTTTATGAAACCAGTATTATCCTGATACCCAAACCTAACCAAATAATTACAAAAAGAGAGACAAATATCCCTCATAAACATAGATGTGAAAAACCTTAGCAAAATGTTAGCCAGGTGAATACATCAATTTATAAAAAGACAATGCAGCATGACAAGCTGGATTTTATCTCTGGGTTGCCAGGATGGTTCAATATTCAAATACCAGCTTTCTTTGGATTACTGTTTGAATCATATACCGTTATTCATCCTTCTATCTTTAAATTTTTGATATCTTTATATTTAAGTTGTGTCTCTTATAAGCAGTGCAGGGTGAGTTTTTATGTTTTTATCCGGTTACTGGTAAAAGAGTACAGATTTTTCTACATCTTTGTCCAATTTGGTATATTTTGCTTTTTATGTTTTGAGAGTGTATGGTTAGCTGCAACAAATGGTAAGTCTTCTTTGTTTGTTGGACATTTTTTCGTTATGAAATATTCTTATCTACTTGAAGTAATGATTTTTGCTTTAACAGCTATTTGTCTGAAAAATTAGACTAGAGGAAAATTATAAACGGTTGATCAGATGAGGCCATGAAGATCATTTAAAAATCAAGTCATAGTGAGAGAAGATATATACAATACACATATCTGAAAAGATGCATGTCCCGAAGTATGTAAAGAATATATAAACCAATAAGAAAAAGTTAGAAACCCAATAGTAAAATGGACAAGGCATTCGAACAGGCATTTCAAAAAATGATATCTAAATAGCCACTAAACATAATGAAAGGTGCTCAGCTTTATTAGTAATCAGGGAAATTTAAAACATGAGGAATAGCCATCACGCTTACTAGAAGGGCCCAGATTTAAAAGTCTGAAAATGTTAAGAATTAGCAAGGATGTCAAGTAATGGGATCTTTTACACAAACCTGGAAATATATTAGGTATATATTGATATATATATGTATTAGGTACCATAATGGGTATATACATAGGTACAACCATTTTAGTAAACTTTGACCTTATACACTACATTTTACTATACACATATCCTGTTCTGGAGATTTCATTCTTAAATATATGCCTGTAAGAAATATATGCACATGTACACCAAAAAATAGGTACAAGAATATTCGTGACAGCACTACCCATAATCACCAAAACCCCAAAACAACCCAAACATTTATCAACAGTAGAATGGATAAACTGAGGTGTACTAATAGAATAGAATATTATCCAGCAACTAAAATGACTGAACTATTTCATGCAACAATTTGGATAAAAATTGCAAACATGTCAAGCAAAAGAAATCAGACACAAGAAAATGCACACCATACAATTTCATTTATACAAAGTTCAAAACTGAATGATCTATTGTGTTGGAGGTCAGGATAGTGATGGGATGGATGTAGGGTAATTTGGGGAAAGGGCAGCCAGGGGTTTTCAGGGGATCAATAACACTCAATTTATTGAATTGGGAGGTGGTTACATTTACTTGCAATACTTCATCAAGCTGTGGGTTTATGACTTTTGACTCTTCTAAATGTAGTTGTACCTCAGTTAAAGATTTAATAGAAATTCCTAACACGTAGAATGCATCTAAGCTTAAATCTCTGCCTGTGTTTCTTGACAGTGAAGCCATAAATGGAAGACATTAAATTATGTCAAATTTACTTTCCAGTGCAAAGGAAAATCAAGCTACTTTCAATGAACTCTCTTCTGCTAGCTTTGCTCCTGGATTATAATATGCTTCCATTAAAAGGACCTTTATGTAATCTTCCTGTGTCAGTTCCATGGGGGAAATCTGGTTTCTGCTTCGCTCATCATTGTGGATCTAGTACCTAGATTAATTTCTAGACCAAACGAGGTGCTCAGTAAACATTTGTCGAATGAATAAATGAATTAAAGCAAAAGGAAACTGTTGATTGAAACACTTATATAACGTTATTGATCCCCAGAAAGTCCCTGGCTGCCCTTGAATATTTCTCTTGTTGTAAGAGGTACACTGTGAGAATCAGCTCTGGAAATGTCAGGAGAGAAGGCTTCTTTTTCTAGCAACCTGAGAAGTCACAAATATGTCATAATCACCTATTTCAAGACCACTTCAGCTTTGCTTGAGTTCAGTGTATCCCCCTGAAATGATTCATAATGGCCTCTATGAAAGCCATGGCAGGAAGGGGGCATGTGTCTTCCACAGAGTCCGTTGCTCATCTTTCCACACCTCAGAATTTATACATTAAGAGTAATATAGTGGCATTCCTTTGAAAAAATTCTGTAATTCAGCCTTGCCCTTTCTGTGAGTTTTCCTTTAGCATTTTAGAGTGACTTGTGAATGGACAGGTAGAAAATCCCTGTGTGACATAGGTATAACTGTGGAGAACAGCACATATAGTTCTTTCCAGGGGCGCCTGGGTGGCTCAGTGGGTTAAAGCCTCTGCCTTCGGCTCAGGTCATGATCTCAGGGTCCTGGGATCGAGCCCCACATTGGGCTCTCTGCTCAGCGGGGAGTCTGTTTCCCTCTCTCTCTCTGCCTGCCTCTCTGCCTTCTTGTGATCTCTCTCTCTGTCAAATAAATGAATAAATCTTAAAACACACACACACACACACACACACACACACAAACCAAATTGTTCTTACCACACATCTTGGCCTGTAATCGTATATTGCCTTGAATTATTATCGATTCTTTTCATGAAAGCATGAAAGCATGAAAAGACGCACTCTGCGTCTCTCATCTAAACTGTGGGCTCATTTAAATCGGGGGCTGTGACTCTTTCAATCTCACGTATCTTGCCTGGATTACACTGAGCCAAGAACAGGAAATGGCCTGAGCCCAGGGCCAACTGGCAGGGAGAAGGATAAAAGCAGGGAGACCAAATGGGACCAGATCACAATAATTCAGACAAGAATGGTGGCTTAAGCCAGGAGTCAATAATGTTGATGAAGCGCAAAGGTGGAGCTCTGAGAACCTCCAGTATTATATGTCAAGGAGATGAGCAGAAAGAAGGATGCACATTGATAAGGCATGGCCAAGGCATGGCCAAGGAGGAGAAAGAACAGGAGTGTGGTGTCTTGAAAGCCAGCCAAGGAAAGCCTATCGAGAAGGAGGGAGGGGTCAACTTGATGGCCAAGTAGGAAGAAGACCCACAACATTGGATTTAGTTACATGTGGTTTTTGGTGGCTTCAACCAGAGCAGTTTCAGTGATGAAGTGGAGGTGACAAGGGCTGGTGAAGACATAGTAGCTAGAGGAGCTCGGAGACAGTGAAAACAGACAACTCCGTGTGGTGTTCTGCTACCAAATGGAGGAGGGGAATGGCCAACAGTTGATCAGAGAACTGAGTTTTGCTTATTTTATCATCATCATCATCGAATGTGAGAAATATGGACAATGAGCTAAAAATAAGGATATACTACAAAGGGGAGGATTGATGTTTTAGGATGGGGAGGAGTTTTGCTAGAGTGATGTCCTTGAAAGGTTGACAAAGGGTAGAATTGTATGAGTGACTCACCCTGTCTTTTCCCGGCAATGGAAGTTCTGTGTCCCAGGAAGCCCTCAGGCCGGGGCAAAACAGGAGAGGTTGTCACGCTAAGGGAAGAAGGAAATAAGGTCAACTGACAATGAGATCTGGGAAGGAGGTAGTGGGGATTTGGGAGTGAAATGTGATTGGAAATAGCTGTCCTGAGATGCACTCCCGGCTGACACATGCAAGTCACTAAATTCTAAGAGCAAGAAAGAATGGGCAGAGGTGACCTTTTCATTATAGTTTTTTTTACCTTCTGATCAAAACAATCAGTAATGAGAGAAAATCTGTATCAACAAAGGCTTTGATCTCATGGAAGAGAAATCCAACAGATGTCCAGAAAGAAAAAAAATAGAGCCTTAGCTGGCAGCCACTGAAAGGAGGAAACATTCAAAATATTGTCCACATCAATTACCATCTCTCTACCGTTAATGGAAAATCACATCGTCTGTGAGCTTTCGGGAAAGAGGTTTACTAGATAAGGTACTTTGAAAAAATCGTACACGGAGAACTATTGACCATATCATTTGTTTTCCTTCTGTTCTCTTACTGTGATTGTAAACTCGGCTTACTTGATAAGAACCCTTCATGTGAAGGCTCCGTAGATAATGCCCTCATAGGTCGCTGGCTCATAGTCAAATGATAAGTCATGTCAAGATAAGGAAATCATTTGGTTTTTTAAAGTTGAAAAGACGATGTGATTAAAAATGTCGTTTGGTAGATATACGAGAAGACTTCCTCTCATCCGTTATCCAAAATAAACCGTATTATTTAGCAAATGTCTGCAGGGAGACAACCAAACAGATGTTTAAGACAATGAAGGAAAGCTGAAAATATCTCGAACATCGAAGTGTTTAAAAAAAATGTGTATTGATTTTGGAGTGAGGGAATGAGAGATATGTTTATTTTTTAAATGATAGGCTGCTATTGCTTTTATGGGGCAGACTTTTTTTTTTTTTTACATACTATAGAAATGAATTCTATGAATATTTACTTCAAGGCGAGGAGGCAAAATACGAGATGAAAGCTATGTGTAATCAGCATTTTGAACTACAGAGAACATGACTTGTGTGGAAAAGAAGTCTCTGAAATCTACAGAATCACAAATTGGGAATCACAGGTAAACTGTGTCCAGGGGAGGTGTGAAGGAGGAAAGAACTGAGCACATTTAGAGGCAGGGTTATTTCGTTGGAGTTTCACCCCAGAACATAAGGCAGGGGGTTTCTTTCCTGGATGGGAGCAGCGAGGCCCACATGCAGCAACACTTCTTCCTTCCCCCTCCCTGCCTTTCCCCAAATAACCCGTCCTTCTGGTCTACCCCAAATAACCCTTACTTCTGGAATACTGCAGGATGCCCAGCTCCCGAGGGGCTTAGGTGGAGACAGAGAGCACATCAGCTTCCCCTGCACAGAGACTGACGTATGGGAGGATAGCCCCAGCAGGGAAATGATTCCAGAAGGTGCTCTCCTAGCAGCCATGATGGGATGGTAAAGAGCTCGGTTTCTTGATGCCGAAGGGGCCAGGGGTGGGCAAGGTCTAGAATCATGAATGTGGAGGCATTTTATACAAATCGGACATTCCTAATCTTTATTTCCCCCTCACGGCCGGGTGTGCACCCCTGAGAATCAGGCAGACAGCAGTTCAAAAGCCTGCTTGGTTTCCCAGGAGCATAGGTTACATTCAAAAGTTTGGGACAGATCCGCTTTAGAGATCTCATTCGAGAGCTCTGAATTCACGTGCTCTGAATTGATGAAAACTTTGGGGGAAACTAGAAGGCACTCCTGGATGACTCGAGAATCCCCTGTCGATGGTCTTTCTTGGCTTATTCTTTTAACATCATGTCAGACTGTGCTAAGGTGCTCCCAAAGGGGGGAGGGTGGCGTTTCCTCGAGAAGCAAGGGCGACACACCGAATACTTGAGTTTTTTGTGCCAATCACACTGCCAGTCCCTGACACAGTCCAGGACATCCAGACTCACCAACCAGCAGCCTTGGATGGGGGTATGATGGGCACTCATGCAGTACACGATGAGTGGGGGGTCCGTGATTCTGTCCAGTCACTTCTGAGCATGAGCAGGGGGGATACGAGGGAAGAGTGCACCAGGTGCTTCCCCTCCTCTTCCATTCTGAGTCCTACACCATGCTGAAGAGTGCCTTTCTCCCTTCTCTCCTCCCCTCCCCTCTCCTCCCTTCCCCTCTCCTCCCTTCCTCTCTTCTCTCCCCCGGACTCTTGCCCCGATCAAATCCCGAACCCAACGGCAGACAGGAGATATGTGCTAGTGTAGGTGGGAAGGTGTGGATCCGTGAGGGTTGGGTGTTTGGAAGGAGAATAGTCAGAATTATTTGGGGGAAGGAAAGAGATTTCCATTTTGGGTAATTATTATTATTATTGTTATTGCTATTATTTACCTGGAAGTCTGAGGCAACTTCACCCTTTGATTACCACCAAGCACCTTGCCCACAGGTCAGTCTCCTCTCTCCCTTCCGTGAACTTACACATTTTTGCAACCCCCTTATTCACGGTAGTGCCTGGCAAATAGGGGTATTCAGTAAGATAGGTTTGCTGAATACATGAGTGAAGGAACAAATGAATACCCAAAGGAAGAGGACAGGCTAAACTTCTGGAAAACCTTTCTTATCTCTCCTGCCCCTACTTAGGAGCAGCCAAGTGTGGGGGCAAAAGGAGTGTCTTCTCATTTTCCTTATAGACAGAGGAAGCTATAGTGCTGGTTGCCAAGGCCAAGAAGTGCCCCAAGGCTCAAGGCCTGGCCACCCATCCAGCTGCTGTCCCTCTCTGTGTGCATATGGAGTCACACGGTTTCCTCCACAGGGCCCTTCCTTTGAAGAATAACAACGGCAATACCTTGTGTGCCTGAGATAACTTGTTCTATCACCCCCCAGAGAGCAGAATTTGAGGGACTAAGAAACAGAATGGAAGGCAAAAAACATATCTGATCTCATTGTCAGACAAGAGGAACCAAGTCACACAAATCAGCTTGGGTCCTGGCTGACGGTGGACTAAAACACGGGTGAAATCAATTAGAGAGTCATTTGGATTATCCCTGAGACCCTAAATGGTCATTAAAGGAAAACACAGAAACTTCTCCTCCATGATAGCCGTGTTTCTCTGGTCTATTTCTCCTCCATCCCTGAAAAAAATGTGTTTGATCTAGACAGCTGGAAATTAGGCTTAATTATGTGGGGTCTTCCGTCCTGATGAAGCTCCTTCCTTTACACCCAGGCCCTCCTTTTTCTGGACGGTAAACATCAGGTTCCTCTTTCCTGGGCTATGGACCAGGTCAATCCAAGCCTAGCTTTGGTGTGGGGGCCGAGGAACAGCGTCACTAGTAGCCAGCGGTGGTCTAGCAGCAAGCATTCAGTCGTTGTCCTGCCCTTGGACTGACCCCTCCAGGCTCCCGTCCCCCGGCTAGGCTGTGTCTCATTGCTCTGTGTTCCCAGAGCCCATCCCTGAGCCAAGAACGTGCGTGATGACAAATTCCCGACTGCTCAGTGCCGTCTCCTCCTGGTCTGCTCTCTCCATTGTGCTGGGCACCCTGCTTCAGGGGGTTGACCTTCTTCTGGGTCTTTTAGGATCCTTTGCAAAATTTACTAGTGCTGTGTTCCATTCTCTTGCCATGGTGCCTGTTCTCCAGATTAATCACATCGATTAAATCAGCGTTAATTGTTTAATGCTCAACCCCTGCTGAGAATACTGGCATTTTAGTGGGGACTCATTGAAAGGCTAGAAAAATGGATCTAGGAACTGTGTAGCATAAGAAACGGGAAAGAAGTGTCAGAAGGGAAGATAAGAACAGTTAGAAGCTTACCATATTCAACCGGACTTGAAATAATGAGAGCGTAGGTTAGCACGGTCATAGTGGACTGGTGAACATTTGTCGTTTCGTCGATGTCGCGATCTTTAGCAGTTTCCTGTATTTGGGGAGCATGGGAATGAATCCAGCCTTCCCTTGGTAGAAGCTGGAACTTCAACACAAGTGAAATATTTCCCAGTGTCCTCGGCTCCTGAGGTCCAGCCTTGGATACTTGGCTAATCAGAGCACCTATTAAAAAAAGAAGAGATGTCATTTGCTGGCAAGGGAGGGTAGAGTCTAAGGAAGTGATAACATGATTTCAGAAGCTGCAGGGCCGAGGTCCTGGTGGGTTCAGAGTGTGAGCCATGGTCTGTGTTCAGAAGAGGCTACACGGGGGTCTCTGCTGCAATAATCTGCTGGGAAAGTTCATGTCAGTTCTTCCTGGCTATGGACACTTGAATCTCGGGAGAGTTTATGAGTTTCCTAATATCTTTTCATAAATTCCTTTTCTGCTTAGCCTACCTAACATGAGTTCCTTTCTTGCAACTCTGATTAATACAAGAGAATACTGAAAGGATTTGATGTTAAGTATCCTGTTGATTCTTTAACAAGATGGTAAATCCTTGAAGGACCCTATTTTGTCTTCTTGACTACCCTACAGGACTTAGAATATAATAGGCATTTCAGAAGTAGAGAAGAATACCCCAATCTGATTGAGAATCTTCTGAAAGTTATAAAAGACCCTCTGGTTTTTAAAGCCAGATTGAGCGTAATTGGTACAAATTCTCAGCGGCCTCCAGAGATCTCAGCCAAGCCAGGCATCCTTTGGGGTAAGTAATCTTACTTCATGGTTATATCCAACAGTACCTGTTGAGGAGAGGTCTTGGAAAGAGCATCTTTCCAGACCAAGCATGGCGCAGGAGGCCAGAGAGGCAGAATCTTTCCAACAGAAACTGAATTGTTCTCCAACATTTAATCTGGCTATATGAATTAGAGAATGAAATTAGCACAAAGGATGTTTAAATTGGATCCTTTGTTTGCCTGGATGACTTGTACACCTTTGAATTTCATTTTCTGTTTTGTTTGTCTCCAGAAGAAAAGAAAAGAAAACAGGAAAGTCTCCAGCAGAGATGAGGTGAGAAACACTCATATGAAAAATCCCATTTGTTTGCCTGACCCACCGTGACCTCCGTTCTGTGGCTAATATTCACCGTCTCCCGGGAAGCTGCAGTCGGCGGGTACTGGGGATGGGCAGAATTGCTTGCACGTGAGCCCCAGTTTTCCATCATCATCTATCATCTATCCATCGGATGTCTGCCCTCTCTGCTTCTTATCTTCCCCTCCTTTGCTCCGCTTGGAGAGAAGTTGTAAAGCACTAAGAGAGGAGTCTCCAAAGAGCATGCGCCAGGCAGGTCGCTGCCATGTTTAATAAACCCAGGCATGGAGTTTTCAGGCTGCAGAGTCCTTGGAAGGAGGCCCACTCTAGGGTCACGTTGATGGTGGGACATGTGACCAGGGTTATGTTGGCCTCACCTGGAAGCAACTGAACACCGGCCATCCAGGGAAAGAAAGACACCAAGGAAATTAAATTCAGGTTGGGTGTCAAAATAGAGAAGCCAAGAAACAAGGAGTGTAGAGCTTCCCAAATGACATCGTTGATCTTTAGTATGAGCTTTTCTTTAAAATGCCCACCCCAAGGGGTGCCTGGGTGACTCCACTGGTTAAGCATCTGCCTTCAGCTCAGGTCATGATCTCAGGGTCCTGGGATCTAGCCCCACATTGGGCTCTCTGTTCAGCGGGGAGCCTGCTTCTCCCTTCCCCCCTGCTCGTGCTCTCTCTCTTACTGTCTCTTGCTCTCAAGTATTTTAAATAAATACATGTAAAAAATCTTTTAAAAATAATAAAATAAAATAAAATACCCAGCCCAAAGCACACGTTGTTGCTTTATCAACCTTTTGTAACAACTATGGCCCTCTCATTGGACAGGAATCTGCTAACGGGATCTACTTGGAGTTAAACAGCAAAGTAGTGCCTATCATCTGAACGTACAACACACTCATTGTAACGCCACCTTGTTATCTTTGCAATTCTTTAAAGTTCAGTGGTATCATTAAAGAGAAAATGTAATGAGTTGGTGTTGGATTTTCACAATCACTGAAATGTCTATTGGCGTGACCTTTGCTCTTTTTCTGTCCTGGTTGGATAATAACTCTCTCTAGAGCTTTACTGTTTAAGATACTCCTGAGCGTGACTCCACTTTTTCATCCCACTGCGTGGTAACATGTCTAGTAACTTCGCCATTTCCCAGACGAGGAACCTGAGACTCAGGGGGCTGAAACTCCCTCCCCAAGTTCTTACAGCAAGAGACAGCCTTCCAAGCTTGCCACTTGCCTCTGACCCCAAATCCCAGTTCTCCCTTCTGTGCGGTCAAATCCTAAATGATGCTGATTCTCGATACTACGATGCCAGTCGCGGTTTTATGATGGGATTGAGGTCAGCACTGTCTCTCCTATAGTAAAGACATGGAAAACTTCCAGGGTAGGAAAACAAAACACATTAAAAAATGATAAATCTGCCCAAACTGGCAAAAACAGACAAGAAAGCATTTTCTTTTCCCCTTATGCAGCTCCTGCACGGGGACTGCCTTGGGGTTCCCTAGCCCATGCCTGTCTCAACCCTGCTGCTTGGAGTTTGCTGCACCCATGAGCCCAGGTACAATAGAACCATACTCAGCAGTAGATGGGCTGCATGGTTTTTGACCACTCACTTACCATATCTCCAGATTGGTGTCCTCAAAGGTAAAATGGAAATAAAGACAAACATGGCACCACAAAGTGCTATAGAAATACTTGGTGCTGTCATTAAGGATGTAAGTCAAGTGAGCAAAACTCTGTTCAGTGCACAGCAAAGCACCTTCACAATTACCAGCCCCTCATCTGGCACAGTGCTAAACCCGGACGGAAGTGCCAGGGAGCTCGGAGGGAGTTCTCGCCACATCCCAAAAGAACCCTTTCTGCGCACGAAGAGATCCAACTCTAGAACGTTCTCCCCAACCAGCCAGTTTCTGCGTGTCTTATGAAACCCCACAGATGTTTATCAGATAGGATGCAGGTGCAGGTGCTGCCTTTACAGACACAGCTCAGGGTAGAGACCCGGGCAGGTACCCGAGTCCCGCGCGCTGACTGAATCAGGGCTTTGGTCTGGAGTGTGCGTCCTCCCTTGGTCCGCTGTTCTCACTGGCCCTGGGGGGCCAGAATAGTGCTTTAGCCTCCAAATCCAGCTCTGGCTGCTTGTGGAGAGAACCAAAGGGAAATCGAGCCGAGACTGGCCACCACCAAGAAGAGGACTTTGAGTCAAGATGTGTGGAGCCCCTGTGGCAAATCCAGACAGAATCTCTCCAACGGACTTGCTCTTGTTTTGCCTCTCTGGGCAGACGTTTCTCTTAATAAAAAGCACAAAATTTGCATACAGCAATTTTCCTCCCTTCCTTCTTCCTCCCCTCCCTCCCTCCTTCCTCTCTCCTTTCCTCCTTCCCTTCTCCCTCCCTCCTTTTCTCTCTCTTCCTCTCCACCACCCCGCACCTCCAACTCCTCCCTGCTATTGGTTCCTATATAAAAAATCCTTTTAAAGATAATTCTAGGGTCAGAATTTAGATGTGTTCTCATAGCTTTTCTAAAACTGAGATAGTCATTCATTGTATTAGTAAATTCCCATAATGAAGCACTTCTCTGTGCAGAAACTATGGGACTAAGCCAACACCGGGAAGCTGCTTTTAGCTGAGGGCAGAGGCAGGAGGGACAATGCATGTGACCCTGAGAGGTGGGGACTGTTGGCCCAGGATTGAATTTGAAGAAGGGTCTGTTGTCAGGCCTCATGGGGAGGCCTAGAGCACATCCCATTGGGTGCGAACGATGGGCACATGGTCCTTTCTGCAGCTTATGGCGGGGGCCTATGCCAACACTCAGAAGAAAGAGCAGATTGGGGCTGTAGGTCAGAGATACTGTTAAAGGTTAATTAAATCACCATGGGATGGTGGCAGTTGGAGAAATGTGTTGACGTTGAACTGTGAGCCCCAGGTATGTGTATCATCATAAATGCCAAGTACTAACTGCTACTTAAACTCTCCAAGACGGTTCTGTTCAGAATTTGCTCAACAGGATATATTTCTGACTCATAAGAGGATAGAGGTTTTTTTTTTTTCCCCACCTAAAATTACTATTATTGTAATTGCTGTTGTATGCGGTGTACTTTTCAGTTATTTTATCTTAATGAATTTGTCTTGATACATCATCAGAATGATTTTGTAAAGTAGCTACTGTCACTACTACTATCTCCATCGTCTTTTCCATCTGTCCAGCAAGCCTGTCAGACACACCTGCAACCCAGGGTGTGTATAACTAATGCCACCTGGACTTCCACCAGGAGGAGCACGTGGAGGTTGGAAGGTGGCTGGAGAGGGTGCCTGTGGATGCTGGATCCTCATTACTCCCAGAGTGCCCTCCCTAAGGTCATGATCATGTCCATGATGTCATCTAAAGGGTCTCGGAAGGCAGCGTACTCTAGACAGCAGAACGTAGGAGGTTATTGCATTCCTGAACCTCCTTTTTGCTTACCCCATCATTAGAAGATAAAACACAAGTTCAGTAGTCCCATAGCAAAATGTGTTTCCTGGAAAGTGACCTAAAGCCCTTCAGTATTAGAATTAAAATGCTAGGTCTGTTTTACTCTTTGAAAACTTTATTTCACGAAGGATATATTATTTTAGATATAATGATTAGGACAAAAGGTCACAGAATCAAAGAAGAGGAATGACATTTAAAGTGCATCCTTAACTTTATCTAAATTTAAAATTTCTTGGGTTGTTTACAAAAGCCATGCCACACTCTGCTATAGGGAAAACAGCGGGGGAAAATGAGAGGAAAGCTTTCTAAAAATAGTCTTTGGAAGAAAGTTTTCTTCAGAAATATATTCAAGGATCTCAGGGTAGAACAGGAAAGAAAAAAGTCTTTGGAACAGTTGAGGGGAAAATGTTTTTAGTGAAAGAGAAATTCAAGGAATATTTATTTATTTGCTCAGTTTCAAAAGATATTCTTTCGTCCCGAGACCCTGAGGAAGGCCAATGTGTGTCTCCTGAGGCCGTTGGGAAAAGGAGACAGGAATTTTGATATTCAAGTGGGTGATTCACAGAGAGGCTAAGAAGTACCAGAAACAGCTGCTAGTCCCCTACTCCCACTGACACCCAGCAACGAAAAGAGATGGTAGTTAAAACCGCAAATCATTTCCCTGAAAAGATCCAACTGGTAGACAAAGGGATTGTTTACTTTTAAGATGTGCATGGCTGAAGGAAATTTTAGGAAACCCTGAATCTGTGTATGTGTCCACGTCTTTCTCTCTTGCACTCAAAGATTTTAGGATTTTTCTCTTTATCCATTTTTGTTTCTGAACTTGTACAAAAGTGTATCCAAGTGTGGATTTTTTAAAGAACATTTATTCTGCTTGGCACTTTGTGAAACGTTTTTGGTTTTTTTTCCTCTAAGTACTCAGGCCTCTATGCTGTCTTCTGGAAAAATCCTAGCTATTACTCTTCAAACACTGACCCTCAAGGATCCTCTCTGTTTTCTATCTCTAGAACTCATTGGGTAAATATCTAGATTGATCCTCCATGTCCCTTAACTTTTCTTTCATATTTTCTTTTTCTTTGTTTCTTTGTGATCCATTCTGGAAGATTCCTTTAGTTTGATCTCCCATTTCATGAACTCACTTTTAAGCTGTACTGAAATTCAACTCATCTTTAGAGTTTTTGTTTCAATAGCACTGTTTCTCACTGCCAAACTTACTAATTTGTTATTTCTGTGTCCATCCATTCCTGTTTGATGAAGCGATTTCGTCCTTTACTTCCTTGAGGACATGGAAATACTTCTCGGTGCCAAACTTGCTTCTGTGGGATATGAGGATGTCTGGCGAGATCATGTCCTTGTGGTTTCAGCCTGGGAGGTGGCAGGAGCAGTACTCGGGGCTCCCATGACCCGTGGAAGCCATGCTCTAGCCTACCCACGTGTGGACATTTTTCTGCTAGGCACAGCCATGGACGGGCAGCTTAGTTCTGACTGCCAGCCCTCCTGCCCACCTGGGATGGAGGCCCCCAACCCCTGCTGCAGGTGTTAGGCCTTGCTCTAGACCAAGTCCATTGTAGGACTGTGGGGCAGATCTGCACTTATAGTTGTGGGCTTCCTTCTGCCTCTGTGGTGTAGGAACAGCGCTCATTTCTTACCGACAGAGATTTCCTTTTCTTGTTTTTGCGCTTGACTGTGTTGCTCATAAATATATTTAAAAATATTTTTCATATGTGGTGAAGAGGAAGGGGAGTTACAGCCTGTGCTCAGCAGGAACATCTGGAACCTGCTATCTAGTTAGGAATTTCTCAGGAGAGGAGCAGGAGATTGAGGTGCAGTGGGAGATAGGCTGGTTTCTTCAGTTCCTTATACTCTCACAAAGGTAGGAATGGAAAACACAGGGATGAGGAAAAGCAGAGTCCACTACAGAGGGCCAGGAGGAAGATATGAGTGGGAGTCATGAGGATTACATGAGGATTACATTACAAGTACCAAAGTCTAGTGTCTCCATAGTTCATACTGAAATAATGATTTTGCTTTCCCTATCCTGAGGAACAAAGTTGCAGCATGTGTTTATTTGCAAACATTTTTCTCAGGATCCCTTCCTGTTGCGACATATGTCCAGACAACACAAGTCTCATAGAATAAAATCATTCTTTTGATTATGTGGTTGGTAACATGTTGTTAGCATATATTGTTTCACTGTTTCTGCCTTTAAAATATAAATTACATGTAAACAAAGTTGCTGTGGGCTTTTGAGAAGAAGAAGATGGAGAGGTGTCTTTCAGCCTTCCAGAACTCTTTTGGCAAAATTGAATCTAATATTGGGGTTTAGTACTTCATCTCAGTGTTGCTAGTAAGAAATATTCCTTTCTAACCTAAATATAAATGTTTGGATCTAATAATCCAAACCAAAGTAAACCCCTAGGAAGAGAAGTCTGGCTTAATGCCCAGAAAGTCAGTAGATTTGGGATCTTGAATGCTATTTAAGAAAACCAATCTTGGGGTGCCTGGGTGGCTCAGTGGGTTAAAGCTTCTGTCTTCAGCTCAGGTCATGATCTCAGGGTCCAGAGATCGAGCCCCACATAGGGCTCTCTGCTCAGTGGGGAGCCTGCTTCCCCCTCTCTCTCTGCCTGCCTCTCTGCCTACTTGTGATCTCTCTCTCTCTCTCTATCAAATAAATAAATAAATAAATAAATAAATAAATAAATAAAATCTTTAAAAAAAAAAGAAAAAGAAAAGAAAACCAATTTTGGACAAGGGTTCTTCACTAAAAGGCAGAATCTAGATACTTCTGAATTTGCCTCTGCTATGATCGATCTAAGATAGATCTAAGCAGATAAAGACCCATGCTATTGGGATCAAGTGACCCTAAAATGAATGGTCACCTGAAACCTCAGAAGATGACCTTGTTTGAGAATAGGGTTTTTGCAGATATAGTTAGTAAAGATGACATCACACTGGATTAAGATGCATCCTAAATTAAATGACCAGTGCCCTTATAAAGAGAGAGTGATTTGGAGACACAGAGGAGACGGAAGGAGAGGGCCATGAGATAATGGAAACAGTGATTACCAGTGCCAAGGATCACTAAGGATGCTTGAACCACTAAAAGTTAGGAAAAGGCAAGAAAGGATTCTCCCATGGAGCCTTTAGAAGGAGTATAGCCACACTGTCACGTTGATTTCAGATTTTCAGCCTCTAGAACTCTGACAATAAATTTCCGGTGTTTTGAACTCCTTCTTTGTGGTATTTTGCTGTAACTCTAGTAAGCGAATATAGCTCAGGGGTTGATCAGCAAACACAGAGCTCATGTAGCCATGTACTATCCACCGTTATCATCCGATACCAGAGAAGGTAATGGATCAGTTCAACAAAGGTGCATTGTCAGGCTCCTGGCACCTTAGAGACATCAGCTTGAAGACCCAGGATCAACTCTTATTATAGTCTCCCCATCGTTGATTCCTGGGATCCAGATGAATATGCAGTAACAGATGTCTACCCCTTGCTTGTGAACCTTGCCTGAGGTCTACCCCTTGAAACTCACACTCTAACTTAGAAAATGTTGGCATAAGGCAAGGAAAATAATTTGAAGCAATTGTTTCCATTGTCTTACTCCATATACAACACATATGGGAGTTGTACTCAAAGCCCTGCTTTCGAGGTTTTGGCTCTCTGACTTGCAAGTTGCATGATTTCATGTTAAGTTATCTGATGACTTGTGTCTTCTGTCTGGAGCTTATCTTCTCCTTTGCTTTATCAACTTACTTCACTGGGAGGAGGATCAACATGGGAAAGAACAATAAAAGACGTAAACAAATTTATCTGTTAATGTTATGTAATAAGTTGGCACATTTTTACTGTCTAAATAAACTAAAACTCCTAGAAGAAAATATAAGCCGTAATTTCTTTGACATCAGCTGTAGCAACATTTTTCTAGATATGTCTTCTTAGGCAAGGAAATCGAAAT
The DNA here is from genome assembly GCA_028533885.1 of Nasua narica. Taxonomy (NCBI): domain Eukaryota; kingdom Metazoa; phylum Chordata; class Mammalia; order Carnivora; family Procyonidae; genus Nasua; species Nasua narica. The sequence continues at coordinate 11,811,293 of CM052812.1, forward strand.
CAAAATTAAAATATTAGGATTAAATCAACATAAAAAACTTTTGCATAGCAAGAGAAACCATCAACAAAATAAAAAGCAGATCTCCTGAATGGGAGAAGATAGAGCCAAAGGATAGATCCAAAGGATAGATCCAATAAGGAGTTAATATCCAAAATATATAAAGAACTGACACAACTCAACACCAAAAAACAAAACAAAACAAATAACCCAGTTAAAAATGAGCACAGGACCTGAATAGACATTTTTTTCAATGAACACATCCAGATGGCCAAGAGACATGCGAGAAGATACTTGACATCACTCATCATCAGGGAAATGCAAATCAAAACCACAGTGAGATATCACCTCACATCTGTCAGAATGGCAATATCAAAAAGACAAGAAATACCAAGTTTGGTGAAGATGTGGAACAGAAGGAACCCCTGGGTACTGTTGGTGGGAATGCAGATTGGTGCAGTCACTGTGGAAAACAGTATGGAGATTCCTCAAGAAATTGAAAGTAGAATTACTATATGATTCAGTAATTCCACTACTGGATATTTTCCCAAAGAAAATGAAAACACTAATTCAAAATATCTATGCACCCCTATGTTTACTGCTGTATTACTGACAATAGCCAAGATAGGAAAACAACCCAAGAATCCATTTATAGATGAATGGATAAGGAAGTGCCCTAGGCCTGTGGGGTGGGTATTTTTTTTTTTTTTATAATCACCTGTGACCAATGAAGATTAACCAGACCCTAAAGGGAAGTAAGCCATTGAAGATGTTATCACTAGTCCTTCCTCAATGGTGATATCAATAGAGATGTTAAAAGGATTTAAGTTCCCTGGTTAGCTTTCTATAAAAGACCAACCCTAAAGGCCCTCACTGAGGGGACCCCTCTCACCCCTGAGGGCTTTTTTCTGTATTGCCACAAGTTTATTAAAAAACTTGTATTGCTTTACTCACACACACACACACACACACACACACACACACACGCAAAAGCGCTCTATCTATTATCTATCATCTATCTTTCTATCTGTCTAATATTAATTAGCCATAAAAAAGAATGAAATCTTGCCATTTGCAACAACGTGGATGAACTTAGAGGGTACAATGCTCAGTGAACTAAGTCAATCAGAGAAAGGCAAATACTATATGATTTCACTCATATATGGAGTTTAAGAAACAAAATAAACAAAGAAAAAGAGACAAACCAAAACAGACTCTTAACTACAGAGAATGAACTGATGGTCACCAGAGGTGAGGTGGGGGGGGGGCTGGTGGGTGAAACAGGATTAAGAGCACACTTATCCTGACGAGCACTGAGTAATGCATAAAATTGTTGAATTATTGTATTGTATATCTGAAGCTAGTATAACACTGAATATTAATTATATTTTAATTTTAAAAAGCAGAAAATAATTATTTGTTTTGTTTTTACTGTCTAAACAGCTGACCCCAGAATTCCTCTTGGGAAGGGAACTGCCTTTGCCTGAGGAAATTCCTTAGTAAGGTTTCCCAGATCCCTTTGGGCCTGCTTGTTGATTGGTACCACTGACAGGAGGGTTGAGTTGTTCTACATCTAAGATGGCAGACATGTCCAGCTATGCAGGCAAAGAGGAGCTAAGAGTAACAGGGATGGGGGAGAGCAAGAATGGTTGAGGAGATGGCATGAATATAAATGATGTTCATATTCCCTCAGAATATTCCTGAATTCCTGGTGAATTTATGAATCTCCGGAGCAAGTGACTTATTTGCTATTGTTGCAGTGGAATTGAGTTTCCCGTTGGAATTAATGTGTTCATTCATTTGTCTATTATTTATTGAGCATGCAGAGAAGACATGTCTTCTTTCTTACTCCAGGAACATCCAGACATCTCAGGGAGATGCTGGAATTCCACTGGACATAGAACACAGAGTTGGCATTTCCGCACCCGGACTCCAAGAGGCAAGACAGTCTGGCTGGTGTTCGGCTACATTGTCCGATCCATTCTTCCAGCCATACTGCTGTTGGAATAGAGATTTTATCTCTTTAATTGAATTAGATTGATTGTCTCTAAAAGAGGTCAAACTGGTGGCCAATAATATGTTCTCTTTGGCTTAGGGTGTAAAAACAAAAATGAGGACCCACCTGTAAAAATTCAGAGACTTTGCATAGAACCTGGATATCAGGCATCTCTTACAAAGTAGGAAGCTGGGACAGTACAGCCAAAATCAGCTGGCGTGCCCCAGGGGCTCCCCTTATACTGGGCATGACCCTAAAGGTTGCTGCCATAACTATTGTCTCTTGGGCAGCAAGGATGGCCATTCACCCTGCGTTGCTGGTTTCCTTGTTACGGAAGATACTTCTCAGGAGTGACATCTCCGTCAGAAGTGGGAAAACAGAAGATTGAAAAACTGGGGTTTTAAATAAAGCAGGAAAAGGTATATTTGTTGGAGGCAGTACTGAGTCCTCCCCGCTGCTTGATCTGCATATCCACTACTTGTGGGTATGCAGACACCTTGGCCTGAGTCCCTGGTTTATGTTATCTGTCTGCTCCCTGCAGACATTCCGGCTTGTGGGTCTGGGCTGCATTGACCTGATGCTCACCCTCGTGTTCTATGTCCATCCCTGGGCAATGAATCCCATATTCCTTTATGATTCCTCTTTCGTTTCTGTCTCAAAGTGATCAAAATCTCATCTTATTTTATCTTTGTCTTTACAATGAGATTGCAAAGTTTTATGAAGGAAGAGACGATTCCTAGCAGTCTCTCCCCTTTCCCACGCCAGCCTGGTTGCCGCCCTGCCCAGCGGAGGCCAGGGCAGAGGCTTAGGCAGCCAGGCCAGAAGTAGCCACACCTACACCTGCCAGGGAGAGCCCCCTGGGCTGCCAATCTGAGCCCCTGCCCTCTTCTCTGTGTCTGGGTCTCCTCAGTGGGCTGCCAGTCCTTCCAAGCTACCTGCAAAATCAGCATCTGGCTCTGGTTGAGCCAATCAAACTTGGATTGGGGGCACCACTTCCTGTTGTGCTAGAGGCCCCCCCAACACTTTGCCCCCCCCCCACCCAGAGCCCTGCCCAGCATCTCCTCTTGGAGCAGTTCATAGGTCTATGCATTGATTTATACAGCAGGGCAAAGTAATTCATTTAGACTAGTGTGTACACGGGCACCCATGCCTTCAGCTCCACAATTCTTCGAAATTTTTCTTGTTCCTTCTCTTTTTCCATTTCTTGGGAGCAGGAAAGAGTTGTCAGCTTTTCTCCCTCATTCTCACAAACAAACGACTCAGATTTATGGAGAGACCACATTTTGGTGCCAAATGGAAATGCGGGGATAAAAAGGGGGGCATTGAGCTGGCTCGATGCCACGGGATGTCAGGGAACCTGAGCGAACCTGTACAAATGTCTCTGACATTTGCACAACATTTCGATGAGTTTTTTTCTTAAAGCTATCAAAATTTCAAACTGAAGGACAACTGATATACAATAAATATAATTTACACACAGATCTGAATCGTCCGCAATGGTGAGTTTTTGACAGCTGTGTGCACCTGCATGAGCACAGCTCCAATGAACACATAGAACATTTCCATCACCCCTGGGCAAGGCTCCTCCTGCCCCAGGCCCCACTGCCCTAGTCCTGATTTCCATCACCACAGACTCCCCAACCGGTTCCCAAACCTCCCACTGATTAGAGTGCATACAGAAGGAATCACAGTGTGGCTCATTGTTCTGCTTCCTTTGCTCAAAGGGAGGGTTTTGGGGTCAACAGCTATCACTGGACCTGCTTTCCAACCCCTGAGATGTGCCATTGCGTAAATGCACCCAAATTCAACCAACCTTTCTCCTCTGTATGGACGTTTGGGTTATTTCCAGTTTGGGATCGTTACGAATAGAGTGGTTCTCAACATTATGTCCTGTGGTCCAACAAAGAGGAGCTGGGTCAGCGTCTACAGCAAGGGTCCAAGGCATCTACAGTGGGGAAGGGGGGTTCGAGGGAGCAGTCAGATCAGAGGCTCCGTGTTCCCTGGGTACAAACTAGGTGGGTGGCCGCCTCACGCTCACTAAAGGAATGTTAGGCTGCTGGGAACGCCGTGCTCTCTTGTATGAGCTCTAGTCTCCTTGAGTGGAAGGAGCTTGGGGAGGGCAGGGAAGAGGGACTAGGGTGGAGGAGTGGGGTGTCTCGGGAGCAAAGGGCACGGAGGCGCCCATGGTGGCCGGGAGCAGTCGAGGTGGGAATGAGTGGAACCTGGGTCCTCTCCTCGAAGCTTGACGACAGGATGCAACCTGTGACGACGTTCTTGGCAGGCTTGGAAGAGGAGGAAAGAAGAGGTGGGATTCCTGCTACATCATATGAGTAGTGACCTTTGCGTTTATATTTTGCCGGGAGACTCGGCCTGGGCCTAATTCTGTGCTTGTTGGGGGTGGAAAAAGGAGGTTGATTTGTTCAGCTGCTGCCCGGTGTCAGCCAGATCTAGAAGATTCTCCTTCCCACTCCCAGAGGCGCTACTCCGCAGACCCTGTAACCCTCTCTGCACTTGTTTCTTCCTCTGTAAAGTGGGGATGACCCAACTTGCTGACGATCCCCTCTCCACAAGTATCATGATGATTACACCGGAGAACACACGGGAAAGCAGCGGATGAATTTCGAGTGCCTCTGTTTGTGAAATTAATACAGGAATCAGCCATCAGATTGATTGCTTGAGTGGTTAATTTGGTTAATCTGGTGTAAGATGCTCTTTAGAGGGCTCCTGATGGGCACCGTTTGGAAGAGAGCTCAGAGCGACACTAATACGTGCCCCCTTGTGGGAAAAGAGTTGAGGGGACCAGCAGAACCCCCTGGGGCCTCTCTTTTCCTGCTGCAGCCACCTCAGCTGCCCTTCGAAGCTGGCGGGTCTCATGAAGTGCCTTTCAGTGCGTTCTCCCTCGTCCAAGTCAGAGTCGACGTGAACACCGTGTGTTACGCATGTGCGAGAGGAAAGACGGAGTTGGTAGTTCCACAAAAAAGCACACAGAGTGGTAGAGACACTGGGTGGCTTGGTGAATGGCCTGGAGATGAAAGTGAGAAGATGGATCTCCCACCAGAGGAAGGGGTATCTGGAAAAGATACTTTTTGCAGCAAGAGATGTGGAATTTCAGCAGTTTGAAATAGCCAGGGAGCTGTGCGATGACCGCATCCAGCCCCAGCCATCTCACAGATAAGTAAACCAAGGCTGGGAAAGTCCGATGTGTTTTTACCTGGTGACACAGCTAATTGTAAGCATAGCTGGTGTCAGAACCCCGTTCTTCTAAATTCTGGTGAATTCACCGGAGTCTCCCAACGGAGACTTGGAAAACCCAGAAAAAAGAATTAGAAACAAATGTGACAGCCCACCAAAAAAAAAAAAAAAAAAAAAAACGAGACAGGAAAAAAAGTCTTAGGAGTTTGTATCGTGAAATATTTTCGAAAAGAAAAGCTAAAAGAAGGTCGGCATCACCAAGCACATTTAAAATCCCTGTAAGATAATACTGAGAAACCAGAAAAAGGAAAGAAAAACCCCAGAGAAAAGACGAACTCCCCGAGAAGTGACCCCAGACAGAAGGAATGTGGCAAGCAGCAACAATGGCAGATGGCGGCAGGGGGGCGGGGGGAGGGGGGCAGCAAGGGACCAGGAGGAAGAATGCGAAAAGAGCGTCCACGGGGCCACAGTGCAGGAAGACTGAGCTCAGGTGTGCGATCCCCGACAGCCGGCCTGCTTGTAAGCCTGAAGTGTGGGCACAGCCTCTGCATCCATGACTCATGACTTGGTTTCATCAGAAGTGCCCCCTGAAGGAAGGACGGGAAAGGAGAGGAAGACAGAGTGTGCCAAGCACGGTGGGGCCCTTTCCTACTGTCCATACTCCAGTGACCCTCTAAGGATCTCCCCGGTTCCCGTCGGGGGACGGTCAGGACCAAAGGCGCTGGGAGTGAGCGGAGGGCTAGGAGAGGAAGGGAAGAAGCAGCATGAACTTGCCTCTGTTGTCTGGAATATTGAGCCTTTGTGCCAACATGATAACGAAAAAGAATAAATGAAAAGAAAGCCTCTTGAAAATAACAAGTCTCTGAAATTGACTGATGATGAAGAACGAGGCTTTAATTTTTGCTTGGAGGCAAAAATGGTACTGAGATCTGGGCGCTTTTCATTTCCTGGGTGGTGTGGCGACTCTCAGAGGCATGCCGTGAACTTGAGATCTGAAGTGCTCTTTCTAACGTTTACCCGCTTCTCCGTCGTGATGATAAGAAGGGCTGTTAACAGAGTCACGGACGCCTTTGCCCAACAGCCACGCCTGCTTGCTAGTCTCTCCCTAACTCTTCCTGTCCTCCCCCCATCCCCCGGTTTCCAGGCACCTGGTTCCGAAGGGCAGACACCCCCCCCTGGCTGGAGTCCCCTCCTGGTGAGCTCACCAGCCGGCCGCGGGGTTGTGTCAGTGGGTGGTCCCCGCTCCCACGTGGAGATGGTGACTCCTTCATGCGGCTAACCGCCCCGCCGACACACCCTGGGAGCTCTCTGGCTCCAAATGAAGGCGTTGGTCGGTGGAATCCTTTGATCCCCTTTGCACAGATGGCCCTCCCTGCAATTCTTAGGTTAAACTTCTTGTGCTTTTTTTTTTTTTTTTTTAAAGCATTAGCTTGAGATACAATTTCTTCCCAAACCAGCAAGTCCGAGTGCCTCCGGGAGCCCGGTCACTAGCACTTTCCGATTTTTTCCAGCAGAGCCCACACTGAAATATACTTATTAGAGTGCAGAACTATGTCTATACAGCCATTGGTGGGTCTGTCGGTCTTGAATTCTTTGGTGTGGGCACACGTGTGCTTGTATCTTTTATGGAGGGAGAAGGAAAAACACAGAAGTTATTGGCAAATGTTGTTAAAGAACTTCCATCGGTGATTCCTAAAGGCCAGTCTTTGCCCCGCTGGCCTAAGAATCCCGTGTGGGGCTTTATGAAGAGACAAGGTTCTTCTGGGGCGCCTGGGTGGCTCGGTCAGTTGAGCATCCGACTCTCGATTTCGGCTCAGGTCATGATCTCAGGGTCGTGGGTCAGGCTCCGTGTTTGAGATTTTCTCTCTCCTTCTCCCTTTGCCCCTCCCCACCCTCTTTCCCTCTCTAAAAAAAAAATAAATAAAACAAAATAGTTGATGTAGATTCTGCTCCTGGGGAATGTGGATGATTCTCTAGACTTAAGGAGCACCGGCTGAACTACACCGGGCCACATGATGGGCCCCATGCTGGGTTGGTTGGTCTGAATCAGTAATAAATGAGTGGTCATTCATTCATTCATTCATTCACTCAGGAGATGGGTACTGAGGGCACTCTCTGTAGCCGACAGTCTCCTAGACGCTGGAGCGAGAACAGCGATTGACACAGATGAGATTCACGGAGTCCTCATGTTCTGCCACACTTCCGCCGAGCATGTAGTTAGTTACGTCCCCTGGAGAATTGCAGGATTCATTCTCCCTTGCCCATCTTCCCTCCCCTCACCTCTCTTTCCAACGTCCAGCTCCAGAGCACGTTTGTTAAACGGAACCCCCAAGGGAAGATTTTTAGTACAAAAACCACTTATTGGAAGGAAGACCGACGAAAGTTTCTGTGACTATGTACTCCCAGGGCTTTGGGGACAAGGGAGAGGGCGAGCCCGCCACTGGAAAGAGCTTCAGGAGAAAGAGATGAACATCTTGGTCTCCCCGTGAAAAAGCTCTCCCAAAATGGAGCCTCGGGATTGTCTTTGTCGCTCTCTCGATGTCGTACTGAGAGGCATAGGCGACATTATGCCAAAGATAAACCCGCATTAACACACCGGAGGAGTTTTCGGGGTGGGAAGAGGCGTGTTGGTGTTTTTAGCGCTATGGGCACACGCGTGCTCTAACAAGCAGCTCTTCCCGAAGTGTGACGTGTGTTCAGGTAGGAGGGGAAACGATAAAGATTGAGCGGAAACCCAAATTGGCTCCAAGGGTGTGAATACCAGGATTCGTTAAAAAAAAAAAAAAAAAAAAGGCAGACGTTGACTTGAAATTCAACCCAGAACAGCTAGCAAGCCCAGAAACTGGAGCGTATCACTCCTAGGTTCCTACCCGGACTTCTACAAAGCCTTCCATTCTGGCCCCAGAGACAGGTCTCTCCACGCCGCGAGGGCCCCAGGTCCCTGCGGGGGGCTGCTGGAAGGCAGGAGCCTCTGGAAAAGACCAGCTCAGAGGCAGGAGTCAAGTAAAATTTGCACACAGTCATTCGTATCTGTCTCCCACGTTTCAACCTGTTTTCCTTTTCCATTGGATGTGTCCTAATTCAGTTCTTCTAAGCTCTGTGCAAGGCACTTGATGGCCTTCTAAGATAGGAGCGGTTAATCATACACTTGCCTAGACTTGAAGGCCCTCAGTGCCCACTGGGCTTTAGAAAACCTCTTCGTGTTTGCACACGGCTTTCAGTCCTGCAGCTGCATGGGTTGGTCAGAGTCCCTGCAGCCTGGCCCTGTGTCAGCATCATCTTAGGGCCTGGGAGTCCAGCTGTCCCCCGGCTGAGAAGGGTGGAGTCCGGGGTTGGGGGGGCCCAACACGGCTCCCGCTCTGCACAATCCGAAGGCTGCTGGCGTGCTCGTGGGCCCCACACCCGGCTTCCGGGGAATGCCGGGGAGATGGGCGCCCTGCCTTGATTGCGGTCAAACTTGTGTAAACACTCGGAGCCCCCCCAGAGGCTCGCACATCGAGGGACCTCTTGACGACCTCCAGCAAGTTTATATTCGTCGGGAGATAGAAATCTGGCTGAAATGTGGCTGAGACGGCCTCCACGTTGCCCAAGAATTTTGCAGAACCTACATGCCAAATGGAAGCTAATCACTTCAATTCTTTTTATAGAGATCCTCCCATTTTTCAGGTTTCCTGTTTGGGATTTTGAAATTCTAGACGGTCGCTGCTCAGCCCGTGCAGGGACAGGAGGTATGATCTCCGTAGACTAAGCAAAGCTTCACGACAAAGGTACAAGGTACGGGGGCTATAGACACATCTGCTTCTGTATTTAGATTTAACATCTGAAGGGACCTGAATTTCTAGGCGGCCTCCATCTGGCCCAGCTGGTTTTTTATTCTGGGCCATTTCAACCTGCTGCCAGCTTCACCCGGCTTTGGCCACAGACCTGTCACGACCCTTGTCTTGGGCCAAGGAAGCCACCGCGTGCTCCTGAGCTCTCTCTGGAGGTCGCAGAGATGGGTGGCATTGTTAGAAGGTCTTGCGACATCGTCCCAGCTCAGTCGCCCCATTCCCATCTTGTGATTGTTAGAACAGTTGGCGAGAGAGTAGGGACCAGTCCCCGGGATCAGCCTGGATGTCTGGTGTCACATACAGGGCTCCCGTAGCTCACAGCCAGGCGAGGACTCTGCTTGGCCATTGTCACTGTCCCGCCCATGGGATATGGACGGAATTCCGCTAGCACCTCTGCTCTCGACAGCAGCGCCTGGCCACTCACTATGCGAGGGGCACGCAGGGGTGCAGGCGGGGACACCAGACGGCATGGCGAGCTTCCACCTGTAGGAGTCAAGTATGTTTCAGGCACATGCTGGACTCTAACCCGAACCATCTACCTTAACGCCCACAACATCCTTTGCCAGTGGTATTACCCACGCTTGATGGATAAGGAAGCTGGATCAGAGGAGAAGTGACAACTTGTCTCATCTCGCTCTGGGAGAAAGTGGCAACGGCCTGATTCACACTCACCCCTAACCCATATTTTTCTGCCTCTGCGTGTCTCTGCTTTCGATGAATTCCAGAGCAGAAGGGAGGCACGTGTGTCCCAAGGCTGTTATGCAAGTTCAGAGGGACAAGGTCTGGCAGAGGAGTACTTACAGTCGAAGTAGTCAAAATAGTAACAAGATCTGGAAGATACAAGTCCGAGTGCAGAGGGGTAAGGCAAGCAGTTGGACCAGGGAGACCGGGCAGAGCTGTGTCAAGGGGATAGAATTGAGTGAGTCTCAAAGTCTGCGTGGGGTTTAAGAAACGGAGGGAAAGGAACGCTGAGGGAAAGCTCTCCTCATGTGTGTGAAGGATGGAGGTGGGTGCACTCTGTTTATTCCTCTGAAACTCAGTAGTAGTTTCTCTTGCTAACACAGTTGAGGAATGCATCCTCTACTCGGTAATGTTGCCCCAGGTAGCTCCCTGAAGTGAGCGCGCTTGGTTCAGGTGGCATGGCCATCGCCAACGTTGCCCACCCTGGACGCCAAGTACGGCATGGCCCCCCCATGTGTGGCACAGCGGGAGCCGGTCCGGCTCAGATCTTCACTTCATTCATGCTAAAGTGTGCCCTGCTCTTCTCTTGTCACACAGGGAGTTCTCCACACCCAGCTCCCCCTCAGAACGTCAGATCTGGCCCTTCTTTTGGGGTTCCCGGGCCCAATTCCAACATGGAGGGAGCATTCCTCACACACGGTACCAAGCGATTTTCAGATACCAGTGGGGTGTCCCAAAATTCAACTCGATTCTGACATGATCTACCCAGATCAGATTCCATGGGGTAAGGGTTGAGTTCTACAAGACTGTGCCTCCATCCCCTATGTCAGACACTGGTCTCAAGTCCCAGGTGGGACTATGCTATTGACTGCTTCTGATGGCCGCGGATCAGAGGTTCCAACCAGTTCCTCCTTAGGTTCAATTAATTTGCTAGAGCAGCTCACAAAATTCAGGAAAACACTTCTTTAGGTTTCCCAGTTTATTAAAGGATATGATAAAGAATACAAGTCAACAGCCAGATGAAGAGACACATAGGAAGAGTTCCCAAACAAAGGAGCTTGTGTGGTCGAGGGGCTTGGGGCCTGGCTCGGTGGCACATAGAAGGATTCTGGTCCTCCAAGAGTGGAAATTCTCCAGGACCCCAAAGCTGTCCCTGTGTTTTTGTATGGAGTCTGCATTACATAGTTTTGATTGACTAAGTCATTGGCCATTGGCTGATTCAACCCCTGGTCCCTCTCCCCTCCTCAGAGGTCTGGGTAGAACCAGAAGTTCGGACCTTCTAATCATAAGGTTGGCTCCATTGGCAACCAACCCCCATCCTTAGGTGCTTTCCAAAAGCCGTCTCATTAACATGACAAAAGACACCTAGATCACTTTCAACACTTAGGAAATTCCAAGGGTTAGGGGAGCTATGAGCCTGGGACCATAGACAAAGACTAAATATAATATGAATCACGTATCCTAGTGTGACACAGACCAAAAAAACCTGGGTATTAATTCTGATCCATGGGGATAGCAGCCTGGGGGGTGGCGGCAAGAACAGCGAGAGGGGCCTCAAAGACCGTGGGGGTGATCTGAGATCTACCGCTAGAGTCTTGAATGGCTGGTCTGCTGGCCTTTCAGCTCACGGTAGAGGAATCTATCTCAAACGGGTGCTTGACCACCACGTTCAATTTCCCTTGATCTCTGCATGAGACGAGATTGCACTGACACTCAAAAGATACCAGTTCAGTCAAGGTCTGACATGTTGATACTGCAAGGGAGGTGGATCCCATGAAAGGGACCGAAAAAGCAAGTATGTGGAGCGAAAAGAGGACTAACGGGAAACTGGCAGGAAACGGGAACCCCCCAAAATACACACAGGCATGGAAAAATAGAGAATGGGGTCATTCTTGCTTTAGTTTTCGGTGTGACTTCCATCCAGCTTTCCTCGAGTTTCAGCAGGACGATAGGACGCGGCAACCGCAGCCCCTACCCGTCTTGGGTGGTGCAGGAACATCTGGGATTGCACGCTAAGAATCAAGCTGGTGCTCAATCAAATGCTCTTGTTTGTACACCTTGCAGGCATTTGCTAAGGATGAATTAGATATCTTCAAACCTCCCGAATTTCTCAGGAGAATTTAAGGTGATTGCATTGCATTTCTGCAGTCCTAACCTCCAGTGCGTCCAAATTCCTTACGAAAGATGGTTTTTTTAAATCCGTGTTTCACATGTTCTGTAGGAGTGATGCTAGATTATCATTCCGATTCCATTTTACAGATGGGGAGACTGAGTCACAGAGACCTGGAGTGACTTATCCAGTCGGCCTGAAAAGCTCCCTGCAGAGACCTCAGACTTCTGATGTTCCTTCCTCGTGTTCAAATCACCGGAAACCAGATTTTTCAAACAAAGCATTCGTTGCCAGCTGCTCTGTCATTGCCCCGTGGAAAATGGAAAGATGAAACCAGGACACAGAGTGTGTATTAAATTTTAAACAACTAAAACGGGGGCAAAAAAAAAAAAAGGAAGAAAGGAAGAAATCATCCAAACTAATAATATTTTCATGCAACTCTCCCTAGGATGTTTACTTAAGTTGCTGAGAACTAGCTGAGACCGTGAAATGGTGAAAAGGGGGACAGTCTGCACTTGGTGAAAGAGTCCCATGGAGCCTCGAATCCAATTTGAACTTGGAAAACGTTTATATAATCGTCTTATTCAGCATCTCCATGGTGTGGGAGCGACCGAGCGCGAGAATGTCCCCAGTGCCACAGCCTTTTAAACCGTAACGTGTACCCTTTAAAGGCCTGGGTCTTTGGCATTCTGTTGGCATAATGGTGGGCAATGAGAGTGGGAAAGAGCACACAAGCAGGTGCATGGGCTATACACCTTCTGTTGGGAAAAGAAGCCCTCTCCTTCCAAAGCACGGCCAGGGTCCACGCAGACACTCGCCCCACCCATGCTCTGGACAAGGTCCGTGGCTGGGTCACACCCACGGGAGTGACCTCTGGCCAGTGGTCTAGTTGAATGGCACCACGCCATCTGGGTGGCACAGCACATGTGTCAAAGACAACACACACGTAAGCTGATGCCATCGAATGAACGAACGAACGAACGATACTTCGCATTGGGACCACCGTTTATAGGAGCCATTGCCATATTCTCTTGTATATTGCTCTCAACTCTGTGTTCTAGGCATCCTGAAACATGACGGTGTTTAATCCCTTCAAACAGTCCTACGATGTGCACGCGATTCGAATCCCCATTTTACAGAAGGGAAAACTGAGACTTGGTGATGAAAAAAAAGAAGAAGAAATTGTTCCGGGTCACTTAGCTACTGAGTATTGTAGCTAGACCTGAAGCCAGCTCGCTCAGCCCCCAAAGCCCGTGTTCATAACCATCGAGTTATTCTGTCTCTCTGTAAGAAAATTGAGGTCCAGAGAATATTCTGGGGTAAGCAGGACAATGCAGAAGTAGAGTCTGTCTTCCTGCTTCAGCTACTTCTTGTAGCCCCACCATTCTGGGCATGGTGCCGTGCGCATTGTTAATAAGGACCAAATGGATACAGGGCTAGCCTTCCACCAGGCTCTCCGCACCCAGCAATGCCGCCTGGACTCTGTCCCCCCACCACACACCCTCCTAACACAGAGCAGATCACAGCTCCTCCAACCACAGGCCGATTGCTACCGACCCGTGACGACATTGCTATTTTCATTGGCAGGTGCACTGTTCCCAGACTTTCGCTCCAACTTGGCTTTGGCGGTTGGTTTCCCACGTTGGAAGTGGCCACTGAATTGGCCACTGAAAACCAGATCAAATTGGACAAGCTCTTACGTTCCTTTGATTACATCAGATAGGAAATAGAATTAATATTTCGAGGCGTATCTATTTTTTTAACTTACAAATATTTGTTTTTATTTCCTCCTGTGTGGGGGCAGTCTTAGGTACTAGAATTCTTCCACAGACTATAGTTTATTTGTTAATCCATCGATATTTATTAAACACCTACTATATGCCAGATATGATTTTCGACGCTGGAGATAGAGCATGAAAAAAAAAGAACAACAACAACAAAAAAACCCTCAGCAGACTGTTCTTGTCTACAAGGAGCTTATATTGAGAGGGCAAGACAACCTAAGAAGTGAATATATGATGGGTCAGGGGGAATGAATCCTAGGAGGGAATGTAATGGTGAAGGGGAGAGACGGAAATAGGAGTTCAGGGGAGGCGTCCGTGAGAGGGAAGAAATCGAGTAGCGGTAGCTGCCCAGAGGCTTGAAGGAGATGAAGGGAGAGTAGCACAGATATTTGTGGGAAGAACATTCCAGGCAGAGCAGCGGGAAGGCAAAGGCTGTGGAAGGGGGCCCTGCTTGCCACATTTGGTGATGGCCAGGGAGTGTCATGGACAATACGGTGACTATAGTTAACAGTACCTTCTCCTTCCCCTCCTCCTCCTCTTTCTTTCTCCTTCCCCTTCTCCTCCTTCTCCTTCTTCTTTCTTCTTCCTCTTGTTTTTCTTCTTCCTCTTCCCCTTCTCCTTCTTCCTCTTCTTCTCCTTCTCCTTCTTCTAACAAACTGCACACCCAATGTGGGGCTTGAACTCAGGACCCTGAGATCCGGAGTTGCACATTCTACGGACTGAGCCAGCCAGGAGCCCCGCCCCGCCCCCATTTCTTTTCGTTTCTTTTCCCTCTTTTCTGCTTTTGTATTTATATGAGGAGATGGATGTTAACAAACTTACTGTGGTGGTCGTTTTGCAATATAAATCAGCAGTCGGGTTGGACATCTTACACTTACGCAGCACTGTACATCAATTCTATCTCAATAAAACAGAAAGGGGGAAAAACTGACTCCAGAAATCTCTCAAGGGAGCAAACTTAAAACTTTGTCCTTTTACTGAGTTTAAAACTTGTTTGACCTAACCACAAGGTGTTCAGGGGCAATAGCATCTGTGATCTGGGAAACACAAATGCAAGAAGGATTTACTCTCAGTTTACAAGGCAGCCCATTGTTCTTTCTGGGTCTTCGCCTCGGAGTTCAAGGCCACATGGCCCTGGAGTACTACCAACTCAGACATCTCTTTCTTGTCACAACCTTTCCCTTCAAATCAATGGTAGTTTTATTGGAGGAAAGCCCAAGAAATACCGGCTTGTTTTCCCTTTAACTTACATTATGGTCGTGATCGCCAACCTTGCAGGTAGCCTTCAAAATTCAGACAAATTTGGTTTCACAATTTATTAATTCAAATGTCACCTACTGGGGATTCTAAGAAAAGCCATCCACCATTTTTCTTCAACGTACCCAGAGGGTTTTGCTTCTAAAATAAATAAATCCTCCTTGGTAAATATAGCAAAAAATATAGCAAAAAATAAATAAGTAAATAAATAAAAATATCAATGCATCTTGTCACGTTCTCTTATGCAGGGCACTTTCTTTCAAGAGACTTTAAGAAGGTATCTTGAAACAGATTTGAATGTTTGAGTAGATTCCATGGTCAAGATCATGAGCTCTTGAAGAACTTCTAGAAGATTGTGGCAGATGCATTATCTGAGTTCAAGCAATTGGCAAGATAAGACAGAAATTAAATGAACTCAAGTACAGCTACCAGAACACTGGGAAGTTAAGTCTTTTTTGCTTTGTTTTGTTTTTTTTCCAGTTTCCTTATACTTATTTCAAAACCTTGGTTGCAGATGCAGTTTATGTGGCCAAGGGAAGTTTCGTTTTCCTGTGCCCCTTTGTGGAGCCACTGAATTTTTGATCATTTAATCAATAAATGTGCTGAATCACTGCTGTACTTCCTTTACTCACTTGGGGATACTGCCCCTCCCAAACTGAGCATTATCACGGTTTATAAAAAAAAATTTCCATTATAACCTTACCATGTAGAATACATAACACAAATATTTATCACTCTGTGTATGTGTGTGCTAAAAGGTAATACCTTTTGTGGGCAAAATGCTTATCGACAGAATTATTTTGATTAATTTTGTCCCTTCATATTCATTTCAAGAACTATCTTTTCTTTTTTTAAAAAAAAATTGAAATATTTGATATATAACATTACTTTCAGTTGCACAACATAATGATTTGTTCTTTGTATATGTTGCAAATGATCACCAGAGTAAGTCTAATTAAGATCCATCTTACAGTTACAAAATGTTTTTTTCTTGCCACAAGAACTTCTCAGATCTGCTTTTAGCAAATTTCACATATACAACACAATATTAGCTATATCATCACCACACAGTTTTTTACATCCCTAGGATTTATTTTATAACCAGAAGTTTGGACGTTATGATTCCTTCAGCCATTTTGTTGCTGTCCTTCCCCTCAGGGTCGCCCTTTCTTAGAGTTTGTAGTCTTGGCAAATACCCAGTCAGGGAGGAACTAACTCCTTTGCCTTCCCAAGCTCGTTGGCCTTTCTTCCTCTCCCTTTCCAAACAGAGTCATTCCCTCTACTCAAACAAGTCCCCTCTGGCTTTCTAAATGAATTTCATCGAAGCTTCTCCTGAAGGTGACTCACTTCCGTTCTCTTGTCATTTTTCGTTTACTTCCCCACTCCTCCCTTCTGTGCTTCCTTGGCTCATTATCCTCCCTGTCACTGAAAAAAATCGTTTCCAAGGGGCCATTTTTTTTTCCTGACAGATTGAAGAGACCCACGGGATAGAGGCAGCATCAACTGAAACCAAGGCACCACAAAAGTCTAGGTTAAAGTCAGCCTCCCTTAGTGCTGGGACTGGTTCCTTTGGCACCCACCACATCAGAGCGGAATGCCTTCTCAAAATTCAACTCCACCTGGGGAGAAGTAGCTGGAAGCCGATCCAAGGACAAGCCACAGGTTTGCTCAGTACATGCAAATCCTCTACTTTCCTTGTGCTCTTCACTGACCTCCCAAGTATGAGCCGAAACAAGTAAAATGGAGGCCCGGTGCTGAGGTATTGCCAAAAACAACTGTGTTGCACAAAGCCTGACAAAGGCCTGGCACTTTCTCCCGCCCTCCTCGCTAGCGGTACAAGACCAGTCATGAGCTTCTTCAGTCCTTTGTCAGCAGGCCTCCAGCTGTGGGCTGCCGCACGCTGACGAACACAGTCCAACAAAGACATGATTTCTCACTCCGTACAAGGACAGAGGAAACTCGGCCAATTTTGCAGATATTTCAGCCAATTTCTCCTCCCACATCCCACACCCAAGTACCTAGGTCCCTCTCCTTCGAAGCCGAACGGCTAGAGAAATTCTATGAAGCGTGACAGAATTGTTTACCAAAGAGAGAAGAAAAAACGCGGGAATCTATCTAAAAAAAAAAAAAAAAATCCTCACTTGGAAAGTAACTTTTTAGCTGATTCATTACCTTCCTTGGGATTTACTTTGGTCAGATTACCAAATGCCTTCTGTAAATCACCTCCTCCACCGCCTGTGATTCCACCATTTTCTTGTTCTAAGATCCGCCATTGCTTCCCCTACAACTATCTCCCCTCCTCTCTCATCCTGCCTTTCTTGACTACCCACAGATTTGCCATTTTAGTGGCTTATCGTGCTTTCTTATATTTCAGACCTCCTATCTGGGGATGCATCTTTTCTAACTTAGTGAGTGTCTGGGGGTGGGCAAAATCTTTATTTTGCCCTTGTTTGGGAACAATTTATTTATTACATAACATTATGAAATGGTAGGTATTTTCTTTCAGCGCCATGAAGCTATACTTTCATCGTTTTCTGGCTTTTGCTGTAATTGCTGAGAAGTCATTAATAAATCAGGTATGAGTCCACCACGCCTTTGAAGATAATAACTTCTTTTTTCTTTGTTCGTTTCTGGCTGCTTTTAAAATCTGCTATATTTTGGGATTTGGCCCTTTCGTGAAGCTGTGTCTAAGATCGGCTTTCTTTTTTTCATCAGGTCTGGAATTAGTCGGGATACTTGAAATTGTGAACTACTGTTCTTTATCCTTTCTGGAAAATTCCCAGATATTGTTTTTAGGAGTATTGTTTTGTTTTTGTTTTTTTTAGGAGTTTTGCTTTTTGCCCCATTTTCCTTCCCCTCTCTTTCCGGAATTCGGACTCGATATCTATTAGACCTTCTCACCCTCTCTTCTGTATCTCCTGGCTCCTCATTTTTAAAGTGTTTTCTATTTTTTTATCTTGCATTCTGGTTAATTAATTCTATTGGTTTCTTGGTGTACCAGTTGTCTCTTTATCTGGGTTTAATATGTTTGTATACACACCTATTACATTTTAAATTTTTTAAATTAAATTAAAAATTAAAATTTTTAAAATTTTTAAAATTAAAATTAAAATAATTAAAATTTTTCCAGAAGTCATCTTTTTAGACCTATCAAGTCTTTTCAAGTTTTTTTCCCCCCTATTTTCTACATATATCTTACGGCTCATTTTTCACAGTGTTAAATATGGTTGATTTAAAGGTCATATAGTTCACATACAATTGTTCTAACATAGGAAGTCTTCACACATCTGTTTCTGCTGGTTCTCACTCATGGTAAATGGTTATTCATTATCATAAGCTTCTCAGCTCCGTGGAAAATAATGTTTGAGATCCTTGGAGATTTAAAAGGAAGGTGCCTTCCTCAAGAAAGGTTTGCATTTGCTTTGCCAGATGCCAAAAGGCTTTACTAGTCTAAAAACACTTTAAATTAAATTCATAGCTTGAGGGTGTGGAGATAACACATATGATACGATTTGGGGCTGCAAATACATAAAGAAGACTGCTTACCGCTACAACTTTCCAGAGCCTTTTAAAAAATTTTTTTTAGAAACCCCACTTTGCTTTGTGCCAAGGATACTTTCCTTCCAGTCTTTAGGAGTGGGGGTGTGGGGTAGTGTGGGAAATGTTGGTTCACCCTTTTCCTAATTATGTAGTACATTGTGTTTTGGGCTTAGGGGAGGAGGACCTTCTCTCTTTTTTTTTTTTTAAGATTTTATTTATTTATTTGAGAGACAGAGAAAGTGAGAGAGAGCACGAGAGGAGAGAAGGTTAGAGGAAGAAGCAGACTCCCCGTGGAGCTGGGAGCCCGATGTGGGACTCGATCCCGGAACTCAAGGATCATGACCTGAGCCGAAGGCAGTTGCTCAACCAACTGAGCCACCCAGGCGCCCAGGACCTTCCCTTAGTCTCCAGCATTGGACCAAGATTTAGTGCACTTTCTCAGTCTCATCCCTTTCCTTTTCTGTCTTGGTTGGCGCTCTATCCATGCTGGGCTGTCCCCTCTCTTGAATTTAGGATATGGTTCCTAAATCCTAAATTGAATTTAGGATATGGTCAGATGATGGAACCGAGAAGGACAGGATGTTACCAGCTGGTGAAACTTGACCAGTGGGAAGTGAGAGATGGGAGGAAATCCCACAGGCAACTTCCTCTTCCTTCCTCTTTTACCTAGAGGACTTCAGGGTCATTCTTGCAGCCCTTTCAGGGAAATCCCCACCCCCACGCCGCCTACCCACATGTGCAGAGTAACCAGCTGGGTCCATCTCCAGCTGGTCGCGAGGCAGCAGCCAGCAGGGGAATGTATTACATGGCGCTGCTGGACATCTCTGTTTGCCTCACTTTCACTGCCCTGGGCCCTCACCTACAAGGTCAACTTAGTGGTGCCTGTGGCTCTGCTTTCCAGAGGAGCTCGTCCGAGACAACTGCTTACCCTGTGAAGCTCTGTGGATTAAAGTCTGCCCCCTATGCCTTATGAGGGCATCAGAATTAAGGCTCAAGCTTACCTGGGTTGGTAGATTACCTCAGGGCAAAAGCGACTCCATTGCTCTGTTTATCTCGCTTTCTCGTCAAGTTTGGCCATGTAACTTCTCATTATCTTGTTAAATCTTTGATGCCTTTTAAGAAGAGCCTGTTTGTGTTTATCCAACATTTTTCAGCACTTTCAGAAGGAATTCGGATCTAGACAACTTAGCCAGCCATGTTTTCCAATCTATTCTGACTGCAATCAGGGAACTATTTCAGCGATTGATACCGGATTGTGGACCCTTCCCCTTGGCTTAATACCCTTCCAGAACCTGTGATTCTTCGAATGAAATCCAGGGTTTTTAACATGATTTATCTGATCACATGTTCTGAATCCTATTTACCTCTCCTCCTCACATTTTTGTACTGTCATCATGATGGACTTTCTTCAGTTCCTCCAGTAATATGGCTGCCTTCAGGCTTTTGCATATCCTGTTCCCTCTGCCAGGAATCCTTTCCCTCCACATTCCCATATCCTTCACTAGCCACCTTCTACTTATCTTATAAATTAGACGGTCATTCCTCAGCACATGGGTGGCCCCCAGGAACTGTTGGTTAAGTTGAATCGTTTCCTTTCTCAGAGAAATGAGGAGTGATCTCTGCCATCTCCAGTGAATTTATTCCCGATGCTACTCTGGTGCCTAAAAGGCAGAATCTTCTATTTTCAAGTGTTTTGTGGTTCATGGTTGACTGGCATACTTCTGGGGCTCCCACAGAGCAGGGCTAGTGGTAGTAGGGATCCCGGAGAGCTCCCCAGACCTGGCTAG
This sequence comes from Nasua narica, assembly GCA_028533885.1. Classification (NCBI taxonomy): domain Eukaryota; kingdom Metazoa; phylum Chordata; class Mammalia; order Carnivora; family Procyonidae; genus Nasua; species Nasua narica. The sequence goes on from CM052812.1 coordinate 11,831,467, forward strand.
AGAGCTGGGTCTCCCGTAGGAGCTGGGTCACCTTGGGTCGTTTGAGGGGAAAGTGAGTGTGAGAGAGCTTTGTGAAATGGGAATTCCAAACACTTGTTCAATTATCTACCACAGCGGCATGTTTTGAATGTCTTTTCTGTGTGAAGTAATAGTGGACACACCAAAATGCAATCAGCGTAATGCTACTTTCAAATAGCTTTGAGGCCAGTGAGGGAGACAGGCTATGCAAATAAGATCACTAACGTACGAAGGCTGAATTTCTAAAGAACCAGGTGGACATGCTAAATGGCTAGAGTCATTCCTGAGGGTGTAGACACCTGGAGAGGGATTCCTGGAGTTACTTAGTCTTGGGGTGTACTTTAAGAAGGAATTCAGCCGGAAGTGAGTCAATCTGATGATAATGAGCACAAATTCAAAAACTTGAAGTGGAGGGGTGACCGGCTGGCACAGTCCGTCAAGTGTCTAACTCTTGATTTTAGCTCAGGTCATGATCCCAGGGTCGTGAGATCGAGCCCCACATCAGGTTCCATGCTTGGCATCAAGTCTTCTTGGGATTCTCTCTCTCTCTCTCCCTCTGCCCTTCCCACTCACGCTCTCTCTCAATCTGTCAAATAAATAAATAAATCTTAAAAAAAAAAAAAAACAAAACTTGCAGGAGAGAAAGGTATATTAATGACTCAAGCCAGTAATACAATACGGAATAGCGGGGACTATGGCAGACGAGGAGAGAATGTTCTAAAGGGAGTGAAGGTGACTCACCCGACTCCTTGGTATTATTGAGAGGTGAGAATGTGGACTCTGGAATGCCATAGCTTCTGCTTTTAGAATGCTGGAAATCAGGTTTTAACATGATGTTTCTCAATATCTAAAACACGACTCCAATTCCACTCCTACCACCTTGGCTGTGTGATCAACTCGGCCCATAAACCCCTAGTTTCCACCCCTACTCTAGATGAAACCACAGATGGAGTACATCATTTCATTTCAAACTTGCTTGCTCTTGTCTTAAGCTCTGATAAACTGATGGTTTCTAAATCTGTACCCTCAACCCCAGTCTTTATCCTGAGCCTTACACCCAATATTTAATAGCTTACCTGGCATCGTCATCTGGGAAGGCACCTTGAAGTCAACGTATCTGGAACCAAACTTTTGTGCCCAACCCCCAGTCTATTCCTAGTACGCTTGGTTTACTTGACTGGGTCTCCATTTTCAAAACGCAAATACGAATAATAGCAATAACCTGTCCTACCTCACTGAGGGTTGTTTGGAAGAGTCGATCACATGGCATGTGCAGGACAAAAATTAGATGAAAGGACCGAGTGAGGATTTACAAGCTAACTTTGAGAGAACGACAGGCTTTCAGGCTTTGCACTTGACCTTCCTACTGACATGAGAAGCAGGAGAGAGAGACTCAGAGTTGGAGATACTATTATATCTATCCGAATGTCACCCTAGACCAAGAAGAGGTGATAACACATGAATTTTATAATAATCGTTTGCTGCTCAGACCAGACTGCCTTCTGGAGTGTCTGTGGCAGGGAAATCAATGAGGTTGTCCCTCAAGCAGCATGTCACCGCTGAGTATGAACTTACTGAATTTTTGTTGAAAAGGATATAGAGTGCAGGAAGCATTCTGTTGGCCTCCCATGGTCTTGGTTTCATCACCTCCAATAACGTGGGTGTGAATTTTCTCAAAGGCAGAAGTTTTAGGTCCCACTGTGGCGGCTACATGGGATGGAAGGGGAGCTGGGCCCAGGCTGGGCTGTGGCTGCAGAAACTGCCAAAGGTAATGACAATTTCCACAGAGGGTAGGAGTGAAAGAGGGTGACACAGCAGAGAACATCCTGTCTAAGCGTAAGTAAGAATATTAGAAATTATAGTCATTATTCTTCCATGTTTTAGATAAAGGCAGTAAAATATAATATAATATAATATAATAATATAATATATAATAATATCGAATATAATTGAATATAATAATATTCAGTAAACGGCCTGAGCAGGAAATGAGGGAGTCATCTTCAACAAGTCTGTTATCCTTATCACCCAAGTCAATCAGGCACCAATTCTGTCATTCTACCTCATACACATGTCTAGGATCCATCGTCCCATACCCACGACCACTGCCCCTGTTCCAACATGGGCTCTCGCTATCTCGAACATCTTTCTGATCAGGGTCCCTCCCTCCATCTTACCTCCCACCGGCCCATCCTCCACTCTACTCCCTGAAGGCTCTCCGCAAACACAAATATAAGTCACGTCACTCTCCTACTTACAGTGCTTTGCTTGCAACCCTTTAGAGCCCAGCTCCAGGTACTGTTTCATCCTCACTTAGTCACTTTCCCACGTACGCCCTGGGTTCTGGGCAAACCTGATCGGTTGTAAGCTCTCCCAGCACACCCGGAAATAACACCTCGCAACACCTGTATGTTGGGCGTGGCCCACGGAGGTCCGGCACTGAAAGGCTCAGGGAGGCGTGGTTACGGTGGGAGAGTAGAGAGGCAGGGAAGATGACCTGTCGCTGAGATAAGGTAGATTCTTCAAGGTGTGTTCCCTGAGCCCAGCTTGGCCCTTCTTGGGCTTTCTGTGGCTGCTGATGAGGACAAGGGCTGTAGAGCCAATCAAGGCTTACAGAGAGCATGTCTCAGATGTCAGGTTTCTCAACTGTTCCCCTGTTGGAAATATCCACACAAGATACCCAAAACTCCTGTGATCTATGCCAGTATGTGAATATGAGGGATAATTGTAAAGCTGGGCATAGAGACACTGTGTTTCCTTGCCAAGCTTTTCCTTGGCATTAATTAACCTGAACTCTGAATTTATTTCCATCCTTTTTTTTTTTTTTTGCTTTATATCTATAAACAGTGTTCTTGTCACTTATTATTTCTATTTCTGGCCTAAGTCCTCTCTTTCCTTTAGCTCATCTCTCTTCTTCTCTTCCCCTCGCTCATAGATGGCACCTTCTCTCTGGGTGGTTTTAACTGCTACCATGTGCTCACTCACTCTCAGTGGGGGAAGGTCTTCCAAACCCCCAGCCCAAACTTCTCCAGTGCTTTCGAAACTATCCACCGCATCCTTCACATCTTTGCTTGGCTGTCTCATAGCCATCTGGGACGAAACAGACCCACACATAGAGTTGTGCCCTCGCTAATGTTGCACATCTCTGCAAACACATCACTGCCCTTAACTCCAACGTCTCGTTTCCTCCATGTTCCTTCACCTCCCACTTCCCTTGAGCCACAAGATTGTGATGATCCTACCTTTGAAACATATCTCCAAATCCATCCATTTCTCCTTCCTACTGTGCGTTCTGAGGTCAGGTCACCGTGATTTCTAGCTTGAATTACTGGAACGATCTCTAATGAGCCTTGAGCTCCCTGGCTCAGTCCCCTTCCATTCCACTCTCTGCTATGCTGCCAGAATGATCCTTCTGAAATATAAGTTTGGCCGTGTCCTTCCCGGGGAGACCGCAAATACTGTTTGCCTATTCCTTAGACTAGTTCTGTAGGAAGGCATAAATCAGAGACAGTGAAACCCATTGACATTTGTTGCATTTAGCCAAAAGGATAATTTGGCTGTCTCGGTAATGAGGAAAAATGATCATATTAGAGAAAAAGATTGAGTTATATTTTTGCACTTCCGTGACAAGTGTTTTTCTTCTGCCGCCCTGGGAGAGACTAGGTCTTTCTTTGGAGCTGGTCATAGTATCCTCAGAGGTCAAAGCAGGATGGCAAAACAACACATCCAGCTGCCCGGATTTCACACAGCTTGGCTGTGCTGAGTCTTAAAAGGAGGACCGTACCGATCAAGAAGGAGAGGAGAAACAAGTCCACACCATCTGCTTTCTAGCTTTGTGCGTCCCTGAGGAAGCCCTGAGCGCAGGACCTGGGCTCCCACGAGGCACCACATGGCAAGGTAAAACGGGGGCGGAGGAGGGGTGCGCAGAAAACCTTGTGTTGGAGAAGAGTCCGGGAGGAAAACACAAAGTGAAGCCACCCCAGCTTCCTGTCCCATAATCCCCAGATCAAAGCATCAGGCAGGGAAGGCGCCCTCCACCCAGACTCCGCCGGGGTAGGTGCTGGTGCTCAGAATTAAATTACTCCCCCGCCCCCCCGGGGGGGGGGTGGGGAGTGCGTCCAGAGTGCGAGGAAGGAACGGAGTGCTTAAGAGGGGTTGAACCAAAAGTCCTCTTCTTTGGAATATCAAGCAAAAAATTGAACACGAAAGCTGCCCTCCCAACAGGCTTGTGTGAGAACGTCCGGGATGAAACGAGCAGTGATGATGGCGATCATCTGAGTCACACGTGCTGCAAAGCCCTCCACGGCTGGGAGGACGGCTACCCCCCTTCTCGTGGTGCTTGATGGGTAGCAGGCACACTACTGTCTCTCGAACACACACACCACGGCAGCACTCACACCCGAAGCACGCTGGTTCCCACCCAGCCCGGCTCGCCAGCCCCTGAGAGTGGTTCTTCGGTGTCTGCCACGTCCTGGCCGCGAGGTGTGTTCCTCCGCATGAGTCATCGAGAAGGCTCGTGGGAAAGTTGAATAAGCCCCCTCGGATCTCCCTCAAAGCCAGCGCCCGCCGTGCAAGTCTCCGCAAGTGTGCACGTTCAGTCCCTCCCGCATGTCCTGACAGCGGCAGTTACGCTGAGAACCCGAACAGAGACAATTCACCATTTTTCTCCTCAGAGGGGTAAAACAGTAGACGTGTCCACCAAGATCCATTTGTCCAAGGGCAGCATCATTTTGTGGGTTCAGAGGTGGGAAGTTTCCGCTGGAAGCCTGTTGTCACGAGGCACTTTGCATTTGATGTCACAACCCTCGGCTCAGTTGGAAATTGGAAGAGCTGGGCTTCATCACGCAGAGAGAGGAAAATCAAGTGACTAAATCACAATGCTAGTGTGTGGTGGGTCAGGATGGTGACGTCCTTCTCTCTGGCCTCGAAGGCGACGAACGCTCCTTGTAGCGGGTACGTGCGTGCCCGGCGCCCAGCGTTCCCATCTATGCCCGGTCTGCAAAGCAGGACGTCATAATTTCTGGGCTACAGCATCATTTGTGATCCTTGCGATATATTCTGAGCCTCGCTGTTTCTACTTTCTCTCGTGGTTCCAGGCATGCGTGCCAGAAGGCTGAAACAAACATGCTCCCTGGCTACCAGGCACATCCCACCTAGAACAGATGGACCAACATGTGGAAGGAAAAAGTGTGGGAGAGGTAAAAGCGAGAAATTATGAAAAACCAAAAGAAGGCCAAGCCACAAGTGGAAAAGTTATTTTATTATTTGATTTGGACTGAAGGCAGATGCGCGAGAGACTATCCAAAATGCCCATATGGTATTTTTCCGACAGGAAGACACACACACTCACTTCAAGGGGCTACTGATTTAGGATTGTCCCCAGCCACGCAATCCGAGGGTCCCGTTAGAGACCCTGTGTGTTAACTGACATGGCTGCCGTCCTCGGCTCTCATCCAGCTCCTGCTGGGATTCCAGAGAAAGCTGCCTCCGCGTCACAGATGCCCAGGGCCATCTGCGGGGAGTGACAGTGGTGACGACGACCGTGACAAGTCTCCAAATGGCGGTCATCACAGTTCCCGCGGTCCCACCTCTCAGATATTTCTCGAAGCTTCTAACATGTCTTCACGTAGCTGGCTTCCCCAATCTTCCTAATCACCTGGGAAGCCGTCTAGGCAAGTGTCATTCTAAACTATTATTGGGCAATAATATGACATGTTTATTAGTGTGAGGTAACGCTATTATTGCACTGATTTTATCCAAGAGGAAAAAGAGCTCAGTGAGGTGTCACATCACAAGCTTCCTGGGTTTACTACAAATTCATAATCTTAACTTTCCTTCTTTTTTTTTTTTAATTTTTAAATTTTTAAAATTTTTAATTTTTTCGTAATCTTAACTTTCAGGGAGGAGGCAGAGGTCGAGAGATATGGTTACTCTGGTTCCTTTTCACTTTGTTAATTCCTGATCATTCTCTTTTTTTGTGTGGCTTAAAAAGCTAATGCATGGTTAGCAAATCTTCACCGACTGCGTACCCGACATTTGGTCTACGGTGAGGGAAAGGGGCCTTGGACCACACGTTTGCACCTGAACTGACCTTTAGAGTCCGTGTGCATCAAGGTGAGGAGCTCTGGAGGCAGACCTTCCACCTGACAAGTCACTTCACCAAATGGAGCCTTGACCCCCTTGTCCTTCCAGTGGGGATTGCCATGTCTAGCCTGCAGGAGCATTGTTAACTGAGTCCCTGTCCCTGGAGAGATATTCCATAAATGGCAGCTGGTATTCATACTGTGGGCTTCTTTTTCTTTATACTTAAAGTTCTAGTATTAACACTTCCCTTGTTACTGAAAGTTGCTCAGTACGCAGGATGGGGGGTTGCTGGTGGGAAGCGAACTCTTTGCAGGTTGCGGAGGGCTGAGCATTGCTTTAAATTGTTTGGTTATGGGAAGTGACTTTGGAATGAGAGCTGGGTGTAAATTTCAGCCCCAGGGTGCGCCCTGAGAAAGCCAGGTAGCTGCTCCCAACTTCGGGTCCTTCATCTGCAAAGCAGGCACCACAACGCCATGCGTATTACTGCCCAGAGAATGGAGAAATATTTGAGGCGTTTGACCTGGAGCCAAGGCTGGACAGACGTTGCCTCGCTGTTGGGACTGTGGTTGCTTGTTGAGATCCAGCCTGTCTGCCCTGGAGAGATTGCCATGAGCCGTGGGGCTCCCTCTCCCGCTCTCCATCAGTGGGTTCTGTGGGCTCCTCTTCCGTCTGCTCCTTCCCACACGACCAGGCTGCTCTTTAGACTCATGGGGAAGATGAAGGAGGTTGGGTCTGACCAGGAGAAAAGCATCTCGAGGGCAACCTAACCATGGTCCATTATATGGAGGGCTGACCGTTTTTTCTCCATCTCCGGGGGCGACCGAAATAAGGACGTGGGAGGGAGTTGCAAGAAGGGGGGCTGTATGAATAGGGACGAGCTTCCCGTCTGGAAGGTGAATCCTTCCTGGAAATACAGCAACCCAGGGGCTCAGGGCCGTAGTCCACAGCAATCTGAATAAAGTCCACAGCAATAAAGAAAGGCACAGCAATCTTTAAATGTTAAGAATGGCAAACCCTTATCCTGAATCACTGGGTCGTGGGTAATCTACTGCAGAACAAGGGCAGGGACTGGAGGATGGCTGGTCATCACTTTATTCAATGATCCCATGGCTTTTGAGAGGCCGGAGTCCCAAAGATAGTGTGTATGTTAGTATAAGCTCAGAACATAAAGTAAACTTGGGTTTACACGCAGAGCCCGTGCCTTCATTGTGTTCGAGGGAGCTTCCAGAGAACGACGTTGGGTACCTAACTTGGGGGAAGGCATCTATGGGGTTTCTTACGCTAAGGAAGTGTCAAAAGGAGAGAACAGGAAGACTCATCTGGGAGTGACTCCACTGGGGCACTGGACAGTAATGGGGTCCCACGTTATGGAAGCCGAGGGCCCCCAGAATCTAGCCCCAGAGTGGGAGCTGCACCGTCAGCCTCATTTGTGGGCTTGTTGGGTATGACAACGCACCATATGCAGGACTCTGTTTGATCCTCACTGATACCACTCACTGTGCAGGGGAGGAAATGGAGGCTTGGTCCGTCGAACTCCTGGTTCCCCACTCTGGCCATTGAACTTGTTATTCCTTCTTCCTGAATGTTCTTCCTTCAGATCTTTGTGTGGTTGGCTCCCTCTTATCCTGTGGGAGTGTGCTGGAAAACCACCTCCTGGAATGAGCTTTGTTCCACGACCTGCTTTCTTTAAGTTCATGACATTCCTTGCTCACTAAAAGTGTCTCGTTGGGGCGCCTGGGTGGCTCAGTGGGTTAAAGCCTCTGCCTTCGGCTCAGGTCGTGATCTCAGGGTCCTGGGATCGAGCCCTGCATCGGGCTCTCTGCTCAGCAGGGAGCCTGCTTCCCCCTCTCTCTCTGCCTCCCTCTCTGCCTACTTGTGATCTCTCTCTCTCTCTGTCAAATAAATAAATAAAATCTTAAAAAAAAAGTGTCTTGTTTATTTGTTTATCTATTTATTGTCCCTCCAACCCCCTCCCCCCCACTGACAAAGTATAAGCCCAGTGGGCAGGGATCTTACCCTGCCTTCACCTTTTTCTTCCCTCTATCAGCCTGGCAAACAGAGGTGCTCGCTACATCCTTGATGAATGGAAGGTGAAAGTGCCTTTTCCACAGTCCCACAGGTAGGACAGGGCAGGAGGGCCTATCCTGCAAGCCCAGTACCCTCCCAGCTTGCTTCCAGAAGATACCAGATAGGGTCAAAATAAAATCAACAGGCTAGGCCTCTTGCCTGATTCTCCCCTCTGGCCATTACTTCAGACCTTCTGTTCTAGCACTTGTCTTGAAAAGTCATTCCCAGGGGAGTCGAACTTTCATGGCGGTGGCTGCCGACGAGACCTTCATTTATGGGTATGAATTCTCATACTGCTGGGGATTTGCTGCCTTGGGACATTTGGGTATTGTCCACCTCATCCTGCCGGGGAGAGGCCCGAAGCAAGCTGAACCGTGGTCCCTCACATTTCCCTGTCAGACATACACTTAGGTGGGGTCTGACAAACCCCCTAAGGCTGCCTTCTCTCCTTTAGGGGACTTAGTAAGACCCCAGGGGCCTGGATCAGTTCATTTACTCCCACTAGAAAATGGTACTCGAACTTGGGCAAACATGGGAGGCCCAGAGAGGCGGTCCCTCCCCTCTCCTCCCACCATCTTGGTTGTGGTTTGTGAACCCGGTCTTCTGAGAACAAAAATTCCATCCTGTGTTTGCTCCCACATGGCGGCAAGGTCATTCTAGAAGGCCATTTGGCGGTCAGGTGTTGGTGAGGAAGTCTCTGGGTATTGGTGAGAAAATCGGAGGCCGGTTAAGGACAATGTGTGTTGAGGTGGGGGTCACAAGGAAGGGGCAGCTGGGGGAGGCGGGAGGGGGTGGCTCCAATCTTTCCTCACCAGAGAGGGGTGGAGGGTTCTGGCAGCTGTGACTTCCAGCAGAGACCCAAGAGCAGTTGAGGAGATTTATAGTCCACAAAAAAGTGCTCTTCAGCCCGTGTGTTAACCTCAAACAACCTGACGGAGGCATAAGAACCAGAGTCAAGTGAGCACCTTTGTGCCTTTTGCCTCTCAAGCTGTGGCATAGCTTGTTTGCTTTGACACCATTCGTTCTGTTTGTTTGTGAGACGGCAGTGACGGGTGGGAGCCGCGGGCATTCCCGAAAATTCGTAGACATATATGGACTTGGTATGTCTAGGCAGTTGACAGTTAATGACTCTGTTCCCCTTCGTTCCATTTAGAGGAAAAAATAACCCTTGTTTTCAGTTCTGTGTTAAGGGAAGGCAAGTTGCCTTACCCTTCTCCTTCTACTAAACAAAAATCTTGCAAATTGAGGGTTCCCGGGAGATGTGATTTAATCCTCCCCAAATTAACCAAGGAGAGTTGTAACCTCGACAAGAGCCCCGCTCGCAGGGCGGTGCACTGACCTTGAATGAAGGCGGAAGGGTCTCCCCCGCCCCTTACCCAGCCTGGCTGGCAGCTAGCTGTCCCCTTCCCCGTGTCACCCTTCTGTTCCTCTCACTCCAGCCCTCACAAGGCTCACAGGCTCTCCCCGGATAAGTCGCAGACACACCCGGGTCACACAGGCTGTGTGACTGGGGACAAGTGAGTGGCCATGGGTTAAGCAGTGAGGGCAACCCTCCTCCCTTCTGGGAGCAGGAGCTGTTGATTCTGTTTTATAAAACGTGCAGAAGCAATGACAATAAGTGCTCTATCAATAATAAATGGAATAGGAAATAGGAGCAAACAAGTCAAAGGAAGATGAGGTGGACGGTAAGCCAGTCAATTTTCTTTTAATTGCCTTCACATCCATAAATGTCAAAGGAGCAGCAACCCTGAAACTTTCCTAATCACACAGAAGGGCAGGAAGACTGCGGCAGGGAAATCTCTTTTGTAGGAAATGCAGAGTAATTTGAGTTTAATAAGCCAAAACATATTAGGCTAGCAAAAAGAAATCTGAACTGAAAATTCTATTATAAAAACAGAAACCAGCTCCTGGAACTTTTTTGAGCACTCCAGCTTTTGGGCACAGCGTTGTTTTTTAGAACTAGATCCACGTGCACAAATTGGGAAACGAGAATTTTAAAATCCAGGTAAGTTCCATCAGAATGACTTCTTGGTCCTCTTCGAAGGCTTTGCCCCTCAAGTGTGCTCTCAGACCCTACCCTTGCCTGCCCACCTCCCCATGCGTATCGCCATCAAACACAGGTCAAAATCTTAAGCTGAGAGTGTAAATTCATTTCTTCTTCTTTTTTTTAAATTATTTATTCCTTTGTTTTAGAGAGAGCGTGAACACAAGCAGGGGAAGGGGCAGAGGGAGAGAGGCTCTCCAGCGGACCCTCCCGTTGAGCATGGAGCCTGACACAGGGCTCTATCCCATGACCTTGAGCCTTGGTCAAGGTCATGGGACAGACCTTGAGGTCATGACCTGAGCCAAAACCAAGAGTTGGATGCTCAAGGGACTGAGCCCCCGCCCCCAGGTGCCCCAGGTGAAGTCTTTTCTGTCAATGACATTTTCAAACAACAGCCAAAGGGTGGAAAAGGAGTTGAGGGGTATCGGTATGTACCCCCTAAACCATACTATGTATAACTATTGGAGCAGGAGGGTTAAACTGTCCACCAAAGCAAATCACTATCAAAAAATATCAATAAGCTTTCAGGAAGAAAATTAGGGTAAGGCGTGTGCTGTGTCAGGCCCATTCATAAATGTCTCTCTCTTGTAATAAGATTCAAACCTGTTCGCTTGCTAATTAACTTCAGACACCTTGAGTTCTATTTCATCCCTAAGTCTTAACATACGAAATGATTTTTAGTCATCATTTTAATAAAACTTTATCGCTTGAAGTCTATTTGAATGTCTTATAGCATTATTGTGATTATTTGCTAATTCATCAAACATCTATTATAGATCTATTACGTGCTCTGGGAAATACAAAGATGAACTGAAGATCTCAGGGCCATCTTGGGAGAAGTTGCCAGATCTGGATGCTCATCCGCTATTGTTTGGCTGTAGAAATGGTTCTAACACGGGGCAGTCTGTGATCCGTGAGGGGCGTCAGGGACGGAGTGATCCAGGGTGTCGAGGGAGCTCAGTGTTACCCCTCGAGACCCAGGGCTGACATATGGTAATTCCTCCATCAACATTTATTACATAAAAAGTAACCAAGTGAGATGACAGTGGTGGGATGGACTGAAAGTTTGTGTCCCCTCAAAATTCCTACATTAAGTCCTACCCCCCCAAAGTGATGATGTTGGGGGGAGCCCTTGGGGAAGTGCTTAGATCCTGAGGGTGGAGCCCTCACCACTGGGGACCTGTCCCCTTATGAGAAGAGACCCAAGAGCTTGCCCTCTCTGTTCTCCAGCAGGTGAAGACACAGCGAGAAGGCGGCCAGCTATGAACCAGGAAGCGATCCTCGGACGCTGACTCTGCTGTCACTTTGATCCTGGACTTCCAACCTCCAGAATGTCTGTTGTTTGTAGGCCACCTAGTCTGTGGTATTCTGCTATAGCAGCCCCAGTGGACTAAAGTAAGTGAGGAAGATCTGAGAAGAGAAGGGTGATGGCGATATGTAGGTCAGGAAACCACACGTGCACAAAATACAGAGGTGATACGTTGAGGGATGTGGCCAAGCGAGCAGCTGGGCTGACGCTTAGCGGGGCTGAGGTGGGGGCTGGGATCAGACCCCACAGGGCACTGACCTCCGTCTACCTTTCCAGCTCTATGTGCCATTGTTCCTTTCCAGCCATTCCTTTGCTCCGTAAATCGCCTCTCCTCCCCCATTCTGTTGTTGAAACGGTTTCGCAAATGTCTGTTAGACAGGTTTGAGGTCACAGGCAGTTTTTACTTTCCCTTTCCTTCCCTTGACACCTGATCAGAACCCAGGCTTGAACCATCTTCCTCTGAAATTGTACTTGTATCCACCCCACCCTCCTGAAACCATCCTTCGCAGAACTCCTGAGGTCCCCTCCGCGAGCAGCCTCGCTTCAGACTCATCCCTTCCCATCTGATCTATTGCTGGAGCTTCTTAGTTTGTCTCCCTACATCCTAGGTCTCCTAAACATGAGGTCTCCTAAACATGGCTCCCAGATCACTTCTCTTAAAGCAGAGCCCAGCTGCCATCACACCCCTGCTCAAGAATCTTCAATGGCTCCCAATGACATGCAGGGGAGAGTCAAGGCTCTTCAGTCCAGCTGAAGAGTGTGGCCTTTGTGAAGGGTTTTGAACCATTATAGGAATTTAATCAGATGCGCCCTCTGATTAATCTGGTCAGAATTATATTTAGAAAGCACTCTTCCTCTTCAAATAGAAAGCAGACTGAAGGTAAATCAGGGGCACAGGTGAGGACTGAGCTTAGAGATGCAAGAGAGCCAGATGGGAGGGGAATGTAGTCAAACAAGGGAAATTAGTGGAGGTGGAGAGAAGTGGAGGGAGGAGAGCTCTGTGACAGGTGGAACCCACTGCTCTCGGTGACAGATTGGATGTGAGGGGAAGGAACTGGGAAGCCAGGATGCTGCCCGGGTTTCTGAGGAGATGGCAGGTTGTTTGCCAAGACGGAGGCAGGAGAAGGAGCCATTCGTCTTGGAGGTGGGCGTGGAGGAGGTATGTTGAGGTCAGTTTGGGACACATTGCATGTAGGTCATCAAAGTGGGGTGTCCAGGGGGCCCCTGGACTCGTGCGAGAGGGAGTTCCGAAGAGATGTCCGAGCCTGTATCAATTAGCATCTGTTGCGTAATGAACCGCCCCAAACCTTTGATTGCTCACAACTTCAAGGTGCCCGGCTGGCCTGGCGGATCTGGGCTGAACTCCTTCATGCACCTGCCAGTCAGCTGGTGGGTCAGCGGGGCACTGATTGCTTTCAGGGGGCCTCCCACATATGCTCAGCGGTTAGCTTGGCGGTCAGCAAGTCTGCCGGGGGTATCTTTCATCAGCACGCTAGCCCAGGCTTCTCCCCGGAACAGCAGCGGGAGTGGTCCCCCGAGAGCAAGCACACGCGCGCACAGTCTCTTGAGGTCCAACCTCAGAACTGGCCATTCAGTCTCCTACGTTCTGTTCTCCAAAGCAAGTCTCAAGGGCAGCCAGATGCAAAGGTGGGGGAAATGAACTCCACCTCTTGAGAAGAGCAGTAACTATTTCTGCTCAGGTGTTGCAATCTACTAGAGCCAGAGTATAGAAACGGGAGGCATCAACACATAGATGGTTACTGCCGGCAGGGAGTGGGTGTAGTTTCCCAGGCAGATGGGTATGGCGAGAAGAGAAGGGATCCCAGGGCAGAACCTGGAACCCCAAGGAACCTGAAGGCGCAGATGGCAGAAGAGCCCAGAAAACAGCACCCAGAGCGCTGGGAGCAAAGTAACAGGTGGTTGAACCCCAGATGAGTAGTGTGTTTTGAGAAGGAAAGCACCTAACGTAATTCTGAGATAAGGGACTGAGACAAGCTCGGGACAAGGGCAGTTTCAGCAGGGCAAAAAATAGAATCTACTATCTGGCTAACACTCAGGTAGCTGGATAACATTTTGATATTAATTTAAGTGGTTTCCCCTCTATTCCTCTGTATTACAACAGACTACTTCCTTTCCCAGCCATTCAAACAAAAGAGAGAGAAAGAGAGAGAGAGAGCTCTGTGCTTCGGCTTCAGGGAGGCTACATGGCAGCGTGGACGCCACATTGTGCTGCAAGTTTGTTTTCGGTGGGATAAGCTCAGAGGAGTAAGAGGATGAGCAGAGGCAGCAGAAGAGAATCAGGGCTTGGTGGAAAGGAGCAGAGGGGCTTGGAAGAAGCAGGAGGCAAAGAGAAGCGCGATGTAAGAGAGACCGAGAGACATTTCCCCAGCCTCCAGAAGAACGAGTGAGCTGTGTGAATGACAGAATAATGGGTCCCACACTGCTTCCCAGCAACCCTCGGGGCGGCGGGGCGGCGACAAGCCTGCAGAAGGAAGTGGCGAAAGTGAGATCACAAGGCCAGTGGTTCCCAGCCTCTCCCAGAATTCCCTGTCCAAAGAGGCACGTGACCTGAAGAGCCCATGATGGCGGCCGGGTAGAGTATGGACACCCCCGCAGAACTTGGGTTAGCAGATGCTAATGACCAATGGCCACAATGAGTGCTTCACCTCATCAGGTCACCCCAGAACCTTAAAAAGGTCCCAAATATGTGAGATGGAATTACCAACTAGTGAGAGAAAGCTAATTTAGTAACAAGTAAAGAAATGTGACATTTCCCAAACACCTAACTTTGTGGACGTGATTCACACTTGCCACGCCCGTTCTGTGCAACGTCAAGGGTTTTAAGTACATTAGTTTATTTAACCTTCCCAGCAGCACCAAGACTTAAATTCTACTTTTTATTCCTATTTCATAGATAAGGAAACTGTAGAACAGGAAAAAAATCAAGCATGTTTTTATGGTTCCAAACGAATCAGCGGTAGTGTCTGAATTTGAACCCAGGCGACTAAATGTCAGTGCCCTTCCTCTTAATTACTATCCCGTTCTGGTCCCGAAGGTTTCAAGTGATTATCCGAATAATTTTGGTGGAACGGGACGAAAAAACCAAAACCTACAGGTGCGCAGGCCCACACGCATGCGCACACGACTTCGGTAAGCAGACAATCCTTTTTTCCGGGTGTGGTGAGATTTTATCGGACCTCCGGGTGAATGGCCCAGCCCACCAGTTCTGACTTAGGAAAGGGGTAGCCAGGAGAATAGTGATAGCAGTGATGACAAAGCCAAAGGTTGGAGGGAAAAGAAGTTTCAGTAAGAAAATGGATGAGAGATGATGGTTCCTTTTCTATGCTCAGGAATGGGTTAATAGTCGTCAGCTCTCCATGAATAAGAAACCAAAGAACAGGAACAAAGGGAGCATGGGATGGGGCAAAATAACAGAAATAGAGGTAAAACAGAGAGGGGGAGGAGGGATTGGTGAAGGGAAAAAGCGTGAAGGGAGGGTGTGATGGGCAGACTTTCCAGCAATCCAGCCTTAGGAAATCCTATTAGCAGCAAAAAATGAGATTATTGTGTTTTTACTTTGCCACAATATGCAAATGACTCAATTTAGCTCCTAAACATGTTGTTATTGAATTCTGAGAAATTCCCTTCATAAAATGTAATATTTTTGTGACAATATTGTCAGCAATGCCAGATTGCTTTTCTATTTTGGTTAAGCTTTTACCCAAGTCTGCTATATGTCATTTACTCCCAGATTCCAAATGATGGCTTTTATGTAATTTTTGTGTAAGCAAGAAATAATAACATGCTCAGAAATGTGAGAAATGTGTTAACCTTCCCATTATTTTGCAGTGCCCAAGAGAATTAGAGGGTGGGCCACAATGGGGAACCTAATTATTTCTCATGATGAATTTTTATTTATGTTAATATCCTCGAGAGCCCACGTATCTGTTATTAACCACATTTGTTTGTTTTGCTCTGTCTTTGTATCTCATGTCTTTAATCCTTCTCCTTTTAGAAGATTTTTGCATAACTGACAAAGACTTTTAAGCCCATATGAAAAGGATTGTGAAATCACACTTTCTATCTCTGACACATCTGGGCAACGTCATTCTAATTCTAAGCATGTTTAGTAAAAGAAGCTGGAGTCTTGATCCTGCAATCCCTAACACTATTCTATCAAAATGGTGAGATATATATATATATATATATTTTAATTTCCTTGAGTTTCTCTTGGTTTAGGTGAACTCTCTCTGATAGACACAAGTCCCCACCCCTCTAGGATTAATCAAGGAGAAATAAAGAGGGAAGCAAAGGCAAGAAATGTTTGGCATTATCTTTCCGTCACAAACAATACACCCTGACCCTGATCATAACCATTTGGAAATCTGCTATGTCCGGTCACTTAGTCCAGGATAATAAATATGGTCAGGAACAATGGATTTTCTTAGGAATAACGATTTTGACTGGGGATCTAATTATCAACAAGGGCAATGTGATGGTTAGTTTCATGTGCCAACTTAGCTGGGCCATAGTACCAGGATATTTGGTCACAGAGTATTTCAGACATTTCCATGAAGGTATTTTTTTAGGTGATATTAATATTTAAATGAGAACAAAGCAAATTCCCTTCCCTAGTGCGGGTGGGCCTCATCTGATCAGTTGAAGCGGATAGACCAGCAGTTAATAGATTCTTCAATCCTATTTGAGGAAGAGGAATTCTGCTGGAAAATGACTCTTAAACAGGAACCACAATGTCAGCTCCTCCCTGGGTCTCTGGCTGCCTGAGGCCCACACAATCGTGTGAGCCATTTAAAAATAAATAGCTCACTAGCTCACATGCCTGCTTGCACATACACACACATTCTCTCTCTCTCTCCACACACACACACACACACACAATTAGCTCCGCTTCTCTTCAAAACTCTGACTAATAGGAATAGCTAGGGTCTATTTCACATTATTAACCGTTAATTGGTTGGGCTCATTATACTCTACTGGGTCACTGTTGATGTCAAGGTTTGGCCAGACAACTGAAAAGTAGAAATCCTATTTTAAGACCATTTTCCTGAATTGGAGACACCGTTCTTTTATTACCACATAATTAGAGATGTGTTGGTAAATTAAGATCTCCAAGGAGAGACTTTACGTGACTCTTGCCTGAAGCGAACTGATACCGGACCACCCCACATGCACCCATTTTAAAGACTTGAAGCAAAACAGGTGACCTCAAATGGGAGAGAGGCATGGAGGCAAATAAGGGCTGATAAAAGCCCCTAGATTGATATCAAGTAAGTCAATGAAGGAGCTAACAATGAATCGTTATCATCTAACGAACCAAGATATAAGGGGCTTAAATTTTTAAAATTACTCCCTTATCGAGCAGAGGTCTGATGTCTTCTCACCGCTCCCGGGGTTCCGGAGAACAGCTGCCCATCGGTGCCGTCCTCTCTGGGCACACGGCACTGAGACACAGCATCCTGCCCTTGACATCGCAGTCTGCCCCAGCTGGCATGGCTGTGAGCGCTTCAGACCTCTGGCAGGCTGCGGTGCGAATAGTCACGGCTCAGGTCCCTCAGGAGCCAGCGTGACTCGATCGCGGCCAGACTCACCGAGTGACAAGTGACAGACAGCATGTGACGCCGGGGGGCGGGGGAGGCGGCAGGTGGGCTGCTAAGCCCAGGGCCAACAGTTCCCGGAGAGTCAGCAGGGCCAGCGGGCAGCCTCCCCTCGGCTTGCAGAAGTTACAGGGCGCCTGGCACCCCTGGCAGAGCCCCATCCTGGTGTGATCCTGACTCCAGCAGAGCAGAGGAAGGTGGAAATGGAACTCTGGCTCCTTAAGAAAAAGAAATTGGCTTGTGCAGTAAATGCATCTCTTTCTTCTCGCTTTGCATCCCAGAATGGAGGATGGAGATGGGTCCCCTGTCTGGAAGGAAGCTCTTCCCTAACTCTTGCTGGCTCCAGCCCATGTCCCGGTGCCCCCGTTTGCTGAGCTGCTTGGCCCGGTCGGTACACAGGCTTCCAGGATGACAAAGACTGAGAAGGACCTCCTTACAGCTGAGGCTGTTGGCGGTGCAGGGGAGCAGGAGGGCCCTACAGAGGGAAAGCCCTGTGTTCGTTCCCTTCTGCAGCCTGCTCCCAAAAGATGGGCCACGGCTCTCCTTGGGGACACACTGGCTTAGGGACCCAGAGGTGCTGCACCTGGTCCCTAACCTGAGTCAGCCAAACGTTCTTCTCCTAGCTTTTCTGACTTCTCACGGGTATTCCAGAGTCCCTCTTGGCCCAGCTACGGACCATTTCCAAACTTCTCCGTTCGCAGACCGCGAACACGGAGAGCAGGAGCTTGGAAGGATGCGTCACATATGCACACGCACGTGTACACACACACGCACACACACGCCGCTAAGACCCCTTGGAAATCCTGGCCCGGGAACGTGAATCTTTGAGAACCCGACTCAGGAGACAGAAGGGGCCTAGGAAGGCACAAAAAGCTTGACTCACTTAGCAGTTCTGGATTTCAAAGCAACCTCCTAAGCTCCCAGCCCCCGTTGGCCTGCTCGCACCGCGTTATGATTTCAGGCCTAAAAAAGAGCTCTGTTCTTTTTTCGTAGACTTTGGCCCTGGGGGTGTTTTTGTCGCCTCCCAGTCCAGTAATAAATTTAACGGGTTGTTGAACTATACCTTCATGCGCCTGGGCCTTGGCAAGAGTCTCTGTCTATCAGCTGTGAAAAGATAAAATGCTGACCCTTTGGCCTTAGACAAACTTCAGATTCCATTGTGATTCACTGGTCCAATGAATGACACACAAGAATAAGGAGATAAGGAGTTGGTCTGTTTTTTTTTTTTTTTTCCCCCTTGAGAGAAATCGTCTTTGACCTCAAAAAGCTCAAGTTCCTCTCATGATCCTAACCTGGCTGACCCTTGGGTTCGGCAGCACAATGCATAAGCAATAGTTGTGGCCCAAGAGTGGCCACCACTTTTCGGGCCGTAGGTCCTTCTTCCCCGGCCCCCCACCACGCGAGCTCCTGTCTCTACCTCTGTAGGTGGCCGGCCGGGCACTCTGGCCTCTAGATCGGGAAAGTCACTTTGAGTCCTCTCTGGGCCACAGCCCGGTGGCTGGCTGCTCTCTTCGCACACGTGCACACACCCCTTTCTCAATCCTAAGCCCCTCGCCGCCCCTGCACCCCGCACCCCGCACCCCAAGCTGCTGAAACTTCAGCTCTAGGAGGTCAGTGGGGCTGGGCTTCATTGGGCTGTTCGAGGGGCCCCCTCAGAGAAGGACCTAGTGAGTTTCAAAGGTCTAAATTTTTCATAAAGCCAGTTTATCCTCCATTTGGGGGGATGCTTCGAGAAGAATTTTTGTTATTTGTCTGCTTAGAAAGCTTTATTTATTTTTATGAGCTCATTGCATTCTAAGCCTACTAAATCCTTTTTGATCCAGAGAGGTCAGGCGATGGGCTCACGGAGCTATCTAAGGGTTCTTGAGCACTGACGCGTGCAAGCATCACTGGGGAGCTCCCCTAAGGCAGGTCGCTGCACATTCGCCTTAAAAATTCTGGTTCCGCAGGTCTAAGATTGGGGAACTGAAATCTGCTTTTTTTTTTTTTTTTTTTAAGATTTTATTTATTTATTTGACCGAGAGAGAGAGATCACAAGTAGGCAGAGAGGCAGAGAGAGATGGGGAAGCAGGCTCCCTGCCGAGCAGAGGGCCCGATGCGGGGCTCGATCCCAGGACCCTGAGATCATGACCCGAGCCAAAGGCAGAGGCTTTAACCCACTGAGCCACCCAGGCGCCCCATACAGAGTTTTAATGTTTTAAAAGTGGATCCACAGCAGATGGGGGGCGCCTGGGTGCCTCAGTTAGTTGGGTATCTGATTCTTGATTTCGGTTCGGGTCACAATGTCAGGGTCCTGGATCGAGCGCCCTGCATCAGGCTTTTTTAAAAAGTGAATCCATGGCAGAAAACCTCATAGAAATATAATTTGACATGGTTTTGAGGTTAGCCATCTAATTTTTCATGGTTCTTCTGAAAAATATTTATTTATTTATTTATTTATTTATTTTAATTTTTTTTTTCAGTGTTCCAAGATTTATTGTTCATGCACCACACCCGGTGCTCCATGCAATACGTGCCCTCCTCAGTACCCCCCACCAGGCTCGCCCAAAATATTTAAAAATAAAAAGCCAATAGCTTTACAGTTTCGGTAGTATGCAATGGTGAATGATGGTTTTCTGCAGACCCTCAGGTGCCATGGCCCCTCACATACGTGGTGTTCCCGTGGCAAGTGGTGGAAGGTCCTAGGGACGTGCCGGGCACAACCCAGGCCACGGTGGGAGCCGTGGGGGTCACAACCCAGCCTGGGAGGCTCCTCAGCCACACATGTCCTTTTCTTCCTTCACCTGCCCTTGTCCCAGTCCTTGGCTCTCCAAGAAGCCACCAGAAAAATCAGGCAGGTAAATTACAGAATGATTGTTTGCACGATCTTTGTTGATTTAGAGCAAGAGGAGGGCGGGAGATACAGGGAGCAGAACCAGGCAGGCCGTGAGAAGGACAAAGAAAGCCAGTGTTTATTTGGTCTAGTCAGGTCACTGCTTGCTTGATATTCTGTAAATACGTGGGAGTTCGTGTGAAATCACCATTTGGCAGTGTCCCTCTTCTGCAAACACTGTGTAAAGGGTCTGGGTTCACCTGAGAACAAACGCAAAGTCGTGTTGTACCTTTCAATCACCTCTGTGGAAAATACGGCCGCAGCCTGTCAAAAGAGAAAGCATACACAAATTCCACTTTCTGCATGGATTAGCCGACATGGTAAGTCCGTTTTAGGGTCTATATCCATTGAAGGAATAAGAGCAATAAATATGTAAGGCAGAGTTTCATGGCTTGCCCCCAAAACAAATCCCAGGGGCGACTAATGGCGTCATTTGGCCGCCATGACCAGCAGATGTTAACTGAGGGCTGTGTCATTAACTCTTCCAGTGACAGTCATTTGGGCTGGTGACAGGGAGAACAGGGTCCCTCCCCACACTGCAGCAGGTACCGAGACAGAGAAGCTTTTGACGTCTTCATGAGTTTGACCCTCACCGATTCAACCCGCGGGGCATAGGATGTAAGAGGAAGCTAAGAAAGAACTCAATTATTTTATTTTACAGGTGAGTAAACTGGCCCACAAAAATGAAGACTTCTACAAAGTGAACTACATAATCAGTTGTACAACTGGCTGAGTTTAGCTGTTGAATTACATCTTCACCAAAAGGAGTCAGATAAGCAAGCTTATCTTTCATAAATACTAAAATACTTCCTTAGATCTCTGTTGAATGGAGATAAGGAAAGGGTGAGACACAGAGATAAAGAGACCCTTGGGAGGGGGGAGTTAATTCAGCCTTCCTGACAACATTGGAGCCTTTGACAGTGTGATGTTTAAAGGGAAATTAATTCCAGACGCAGAATCTTCATAACCTCCATTACCTTGGACACCTGATGCCTCTTTTCTTCCATTCCTGTCTCTGGATGGCCATTGGAACCATCTTCTTTTTGACTAGAACAAGTAGGAACTCTCCTTACTACCGCAGCTTGGCTTTTGGCTACTCATGCCAACTCTATACCCACGAGCTCCAAAAGAATTTGTGGTCAAACTCTCCGCGATGGTTCTAACCCAGGATTAAACCAAGCCTTTGCTTGCATCCGGGGACTGGAAAAATCAGCCAGGGCTAGATCATCCTCCAGTCATTGGGCAGCAAGACGAGGCAAGGCTGATGTCCATGCCTCGTGCTCCACCCTAAAATTTCTATCTCACCTAGAAAATCCTGGCGCAGTACACGGGAGTTTGAAAAGGTGCCCCAGTGGACTCATAGTGTGACCATTAGGTCAGTGTATTGTAAATTTCAGAATATCATATTTCTCTGCCATCTCAACATCCCCACAAAGAGGTTGTGAGCATCCCTTCCAGATAACCGGGGGTACCAGGGCGATAAGGTTGGTCCCCGCGGCAAGTTCCCCTTCTTGCCTCCCTGACAGTGACCTCGTAACATTAAAATGCACCAACGAAATCCCCTCATACCTTTGCTCATGAACTCCATCCTGACCCCCAAACTAGGCACTTGTTCATGGGGCCTCACTCCCTCACTCAGCTCCCTACCAGAGTGGTTGAGCCCACTCCCTTAGCATGCCTCCCACCATGCATGGCCACCCTGATGGCCTGCAGTTATGGTCTCTCTAGGGCCTGAGAGTATAAGAAATTATGTTTCTCTGTACCTTTTCTGCATCCCCTCTTGTGATCACACCTGACTGAGCATCTCTTGAAAATATAAAACAGTGAGAGTTGGCAGGCACCTTGGGTATGAGCAAGTAGTGTAAGATTCTACCCAAAAGCAAGCCCGGTGAGATGCCAGACTACACCAATGCCTACGCAGGGCCTACTCTCAGCTGGTTTGTCCACTCTGGAAGCAGATGTTCACCCCTGGGTAGAGTGTTATAACAAGGACATTGGAAAATGTCCCTCCGAGATGCTCGGTGTGCAAAAGAGCACTCAGTGAAGACCACTCTTGATCCAGATAACGGAAGAATGATCAAAAGCACCAGAGATGTATTGCCTGGAGAAGTCTGGAAAGGACACAAAAGCTGTGTTCCAACATATGAAGAGCCATCAGAGTGAGCTGGGATTTGTCGTATTCTTACGGCTCTGAGGAGCAAAACTAGATGTAGAGTTCTTTTCCATATAGATACAGACTTTCCAACAACAACAACAACAACACAAGCCTAAATATTGAATAAAACTCATAAAGCAGTAAATCCCCTATATGCAAGACTCTTGGAGGAGAGAGTAAGAAATTATGTGCAAGGGAAGATGCAGGTGGTATGCATTCCTCTCCTAAGAGTGGAAGAGAGGATCTTTAAGGTCCCCAACCACCCAAAATTCAGTATCTCTACTCAAGAAGGTAAGAGAAAGACCATTTCTGGGCCTGTAGGTGCCGTATTCCTTTCCCATGTCTTGGGTACCCAGTTGCTTTACCAGGTACAGTCTTTGGATTGGGAAAGAGTTATAGGTAGAGAGCCAACCATACATCAGAGGGACACTTTCAACTGGATTTTGTGCGAGATAGAACACAATTCAGAAAGGTAAGCAACCTCTCACAGAGTGTGTTTCACATGCCTTTGACACCTCTTCTTGTATGTGATGATGTAGACAACTTAACTTCCTCTTCTCTCCTCCTCCTTGCCCATGAAAGGCTGCTTCTAGGTGTGTGAGGATCCACAGGCATCCCTGGGAGGGATAAAGGTGGCAAAGAGCTGATAGCATCCCACTCAGGCCATTACCCTCCTCATCCCTTACCTCAAAAGAAAAACCCCCTTGACACTGTATGCACTTTCCGTTTCTCTCTGCTTATAGGACTTGTGGGTGTAACCTTGAAATAATTATTTTTTTTTGAAATAATTATTATACTTTCACAAAATAATGCCTCTGGAATTAGTTGAGCAGATGACATTTGGAAAATAAGAGGAATTCTGCTGAGGCCAACGTTAGAGTAGTTCTCTCTTCCTTGAGAAGAACCTGAGGTAGGGGTGCCTGGGTGGCTCAGTTAGTTGGGTATCTGCCTCTTGATTTCGGCTCAGGTGGTCGTCTCAGGGTCGTGAGATCGAACCCCTTGTTGGGCTCTGTGCTCAGCAGGGAGTCTGCTTGAGATTCTCTCTCCCTCTTTCTCTGCCCCTCTCCCCACTCATACTCTCTCTCTCCCTCTAAAATAAATAATTAAATCTTTAAAAAAAATTAAAATGTTAAATAAAAGAAAAAGAAAATAACTGGAGCCGTTCTGGGAGCCTGAATTCAAGACCAGTTCCCCTAGGAAGATGGGCATTTGAAATGTGACGATGAGTTTTGTTGCCCCATCAGATAACAGTGTCCATGTCCATGCCGAAGACTGGCCTGGAGGCTAACCAGTCAATAGATTAAGAAGCCGACCTCCATCCCAGGATTTAATAACCACCTGGCACCTCCAGAGAAGCCAAACATAAATAATAAAATTGATAAAATCCAAGTTCAGGAACTTCAAGTGGCTTTCACAAAGTCACATCAGTGGGAAATGGCAGAGCTGGGACTCGAACCTGTGTCTTCCCACAATGAAGCTGGTCACCTTTGTATCCCGAGGACCTGTGCTCTGTAACAATCATTTATTTCTATGTTCTTGCATGCTCTTTATTTCTTTGTTTTATTTACTTTTTAGTAGTGTTCCTCTGGAACATTATCAACTGGATTTCAACAGTCCTCAGTTTTCATAGACGAACACATCCTATGAGACCGTGGAGCAATTAAGGCTTAGAAGTTGTATTTGTAAAAAAAAAAAAAAAAAAGAAGTTGTATTTGTTTGCTAAGACGTCTGTAACAAAGCATTACAGCCCGGGCAACTTCAACAGCAGAAATCATTGTCACACAGACTGTCTCACAGTCTCACAGAGGCCGGAAGTCCCCAATCAAGGTGTGGGTCAAGGTTGGTTCCGTCTAAGGGTTGGGAAGGAAGGAGCTGTCAAAGCTTCTCTCCTTGGCTCGATGATGGCAGTCTCCATGTTCCCATAGAGTTTTCGCTGTGTGTGTGTGTGTGTGTGTGTGTGTGCGTGTGTGTGTGTGTGTATCTGTGTCCCAATTTCTCCTTTTTAGGATGAAACCAGACATATTCGATGAGGGGCCTGCCCTCATCCGGTATCACTTCATCTCAACTAGTTACATCAATGACAACCTTATTTCTCAATAATGTGAGATTCTGAGGCACTAGGGATTAGGATTTTAACACATCTTTTTTGGGAGACAATTCAACCCATAGCAGAAGTTATCCCAGAAATCACTACACCATGGATATAGGAGTCTTGGCTGGTGCCACAGCCTTTTCATTTTTGACTGAATACATTTGCTCACAGAGAGAGAATGTGCTTTAACTGTTTCTCCAGAGCATGTGTGTGTGAGCACACATGTGTATGAGGGGGTGAGGGGTACACGCGTGCGGCTCAGAGAAAGAAGGGACCATTAGCAGCGTGACCTGCTAGACTCCCACATTTGGTGGTGGCGTTGGAGAATACAAATGACAATCCTCGTCCTTCTAGTTTTATTCTCCTGGGTGCCCTCTAAGGAAGAAGCATTGGAAGACGGTGACTCAGGCCAGACCCCGCAATGCACAAACGTATCCCGCCTCCCAGAAGGAAGTACTTGCTTCCAGTACTCGCAGTACTTGCTCTCAGTACTTGCCAGTTAGAAAGGAGTCCCCTCGACACAGAGGAATGCATTATTAACGATGGAAGCTCAGGATCCATTAAATACTACAGGAAATATTTGGGGGGGAGCGGTCTTTCCAGCTCTTTGGAACAAGGCAGTCCACCAGGCCACGAAAGGCCCCTGCCCCATCCATCACTCAAAACAGGTCTTGCTTTCAGAGAGATGCTCTCCCACCCAGTTGGGAGGGTTCCCAGCCCTTGCTCCCAGCTACTGCCAGGGAAACATCGCTTGGGGCGAGTGGCATCTGCCCTCCAAATCTCCAAAGGGAGAATAATTTTAAGTGTCAGAAAGATGACAGAACTCCTCAAAGTCCACAAGCTCAACTCTGTAAATTGCGAACAATAAATCATAGTTCGATTTGGGTTTGGTTTTCTGACAATGTAAAAATTACAAATTTATCATCGAGAAAGAAAATAAGACACAGCTAACAAGTGCTTTCCCCACGTACCCTTTCCTTTCACATTGTTCCCCAAATGTCCGCTCAGCCTGCAGCTCTAATATTGGCCTCGACTGACCCCATTCGAGGTATCCAGACTCCCTGCTTTCCGGGTGAAGTTCCCATAAAAATACTTGTGACGGGCTGCCCCGATCATATCCACCATCTGATTTTCTGCATCGTGTTAAGGGAGAGGCCTTGTGTCCCTCAGGGACAGTCTAGCTTGGGATCCTTACTACAAAGGGTTCGTTTCTGGGGCCCCATGCAAGTATAATGTCCTAAAGAAGTGTACACAAGGGGCCTCCAGCCAGGTCTTTGCCCTGCCTTATTGCTAATTGTCCCACAGTCTAGAAGCATGGGGCAAATATGGGAGATACACAGTCCCCTGGGCAGAAAGTGACAGGAGCTATCTGCTCCATCCATAGCTTCATCAGGCAAGGCCAAGGGCAGGGTCCTACAGGTTCTCTGGGCAAGTCCTGTGAGGCACCAGCTTCTCACGGGTAAGCCGTGTCTCTCGGGCCACCTGCAGAAGACGACGCCGTTAGTAACATCCAAACCCACCGCGCCTAAACATGGATGTGAAGAAGGTCTCCTGCAGACATCGTGGGGGGATTATCTGAACCCCAATCTCCATAAGCGGGGCAAGTGTGGGGGTGTTTTCTTATCTCTTCCTTATACTCACTTCTGCGAATACACTACCAGAGCCTACTGGCTTGGGTTTTTTTTGTTTGTTTGTTTTTTTATGTGTTGTGTTTTTTTTTTTTAATCACGATAGCAAAGGAGATAAGGTTTAAAGACTCACTTTTAGGCTTGTAAATGTCAACCCAGTCAATCAAATGCAGAGGCTAATCTCCAGACCACGCGAAACCAGGCTGAGACCCAGATTAGCAAGACTCTCCCAGACTCCGACCACAGGCCCCGAACACTCTCGGCTCTGGCCCCGGGGGACACGACTTCTTTATCCCTGTGGTCACAAACAGACACAAGGCTATTAACCTTATTAGGTCCACGCCTGTTTCTGGCTGGGGCCAGATGCGCTGAGGCAAGGCCACAGCTCTGAGAGGTTCGCCTCGTCAGCTGGCCTGCAAATCCCAGGGTGGCATTCCTTGAGGGATCCGTCTGCTGCCATTTGTGGCAAAGGTCTGGGTCATAGCAGATAGCCCTCAAAGAGGGTACTTAAAATGCTTACTAGACACTAAAAGAGGAAGTGGTCACGTGGTCTAAACCTGAGCCAGGAAAGGAAGACCCCACGTCAAGTCTCTGTGGCATCAAGCGCTTCCGCCTGGTCTTGAGGAATCTGCCAGACGCCTTCCATCCGCCATTTTCCTGGGGGCTCAGGTGCTGCATACGAATGGGCAGGACCCCCGTAGGGCAGGGGACCTAGCAGCCTCTCTTGGCCTTTCTTCCCCTAGCAGAGCTTCTGCCAGGGGACTGAGCATCTACAGAAAATGTCTGGAATTTTCCCAGGAAGGGCATAGAGCTAGTCCTACTGTAGGTACCTAGGAAAGAAGTTGTGTTGGACCCCTCAGGGCATCCGGGGCCTCATTCTCTTCAGGGAACCGCAGGCGAGGAGGGCAGGCAGGGTGACTGTTCATTCAGCTCTTTCCATGACACACCAGCGGACTTTCTCCGGGCTGGATATGTCCATCTCGAGGCTTTCTGACGGTGAAGATCAGTTCCCGTTCAAGTGAAGCTTCCGTCTCCTTGGACACCCACTAGGTGCTGGTTTTGTCACTCTTGGGCACCGGGGGTGCTGCTAACCTGAGGAGGGAGGCGATGGGGGATAGGCCCAACCATGCAGTCAGTGGTAAAAACTGTGCAAAGGGAAAATTTAGCCTATCGGTCAAAAAAGGATGTGGCAGGGGCGCCTGGGTGGCTCAGTGGGTTAAAGCTTCTGCCTTCGGCTCAGGTCATGATCTCAGGGTCCTGGAATCGAACCCCACATCGGGCTCTCTGCTCAGCGGGGAGCCTGCTTCCCCCTCTCTCTGCCTGCCTCTCTGCCTACTTGTGATCTCTCTCTGTCAAATAAATAAATAAAATCTTTAACAAAAAAAAAAAGAAAAAGGACATGGCTTTTCTTTTTCCAGTTTGAAAGATCAATCTTGTTTCCTTAAATCTGACTTGTTTCGTAACATGCCGAAGTCAAATTCAGTGGAAGGCACTGAATGCAAGGCAGTGGTTTTATGAAGAGAGGGGCAGAATGAGACTTGCCCTTGGCCGGAGTATTGCCGATGGAAGCCAGGATGCCCAGTTAAATTCAAATTTCAGATAAACAACAAATCATTTTTGGGGGGAGTATTGATCCAAGTGTGCCCCTCCCCCACAGTACTTGGGACATACTTATATCAGAATTATTCATTGTTTATCTGAAATTCAAACGTAACTGGGCATCCCGGATTGTTTTTCTTTTTGCTGAATCTTAGCAGCCCCGCTTGGAAGACCGTCTCTGCTGAGTGCTCGGAGACTTTGCCCGGCCTTGGGTGTCTCCCACCAGCTTGCTGTCGTTGACCCTTGCCCGCGTTATTCAGCCCAGCCTTGTTCCCATGCATTCATCTGAGCGATGAAACAAAGCGGGCCGCAGGTGGCCGTGGACACAGATGTGGCCAGGATTTGTTTTCAAAGCAGTTCGGAAACAAATCAGCCACTAAATACGAGGTGTAGGGTCAGAGAGCCCTGTTTTTGGAGGGAAGACGGAGGGGAGTCAAAACGGGCCCACCGTGATTCACGCAGGACTCTTGGCCCTAAAACCCACAGAGACTTCCTCTACAACTGGGGGAAGGGGGGGCTTTCCAAGAAGTTCTAGTCATCAAACAAAACTTGAAATTACCAAAGTGGTGAACAGTGAGACAGGCCTAGCAGGTCGGATGTCTACCCATGGGTTGGGGGAGCAGTTCACTTTAAGGAGAGAAGAAGCCAGACATGATGAGCTTGGTTCAGCGGGAGACCCTCACTTCTAGGAGGGGAGAGGCGAGGTGGTTCTGAAAACATAGCATCCCTACTTGGACGTCATCACTGGGCTGACGTCACCCTGAGAGCTGGGAAGTGGATCACAGTCACTGCTGTGAATAGACAGAAAAGTGTTACTCCCCCCGCCCCCATAAAGAAAAACCCCATTGGGGGCACAAGTCATGCTCTCAGAGCCTTTCTTACAGGAGCAACTGAAAGGGGGGGCATTCTCCCTCTATCACCATGGACCCTGATGGCCACCGCAAGGGCCCCAGCGTGTTGAGGGCTGCGTGCAGCCTGGTACCAGCAGCTGGAGGGCCCCGGGGTGACCCGCAGGTGCCTTCGGGAGCAGAGGTGACACCTGGCAAGATGGGGCCTCGCACACAGGGGGCGCTCAGAGCGTGCTCAGTAAAGGAGGGACTTCGGGAATACGCACACAGCAAGCCTACAAATCCAACCGAAACCTGAGCTGGAACAGGCTCGTGGATGAGACAGGGTTCCCCCCCACCCCCACCCCCCTCCGTAATGTCTAAACTGTGGCTAAAGAAAATGTCAGTATTTGGTTCAATTCCCATCTGGCACCTTTCTCAGCAGTAAATTGATTTCAGTTATTTTTTTTTTTTTTAAACCTCATCACGAAGCTTCTATAGTTAGGTATAATTCATCAAGGTTTAGAATTATCCCAAATTCCTCTAAATCCTTCTTTATTTTTTCACACAAGGCTTCATGATTGTTAGTTTGAAACATTAAGATGCAAATGACAGAGGAAGCGGCACACATGTAAATGTGCAGGGCTGGGCGGGTGCTGGCAGTGTGGGGAGAGAACGGTAATCTTCCCTGGGTTCGTGAGGGTGGAAAGGGGGGAGGGCAGGGAGAGGGTCGGAGACGCTCCAGTTCGACTCCTGCTGTACGGGCCAGGACGCAAGGAAACTTCGTACGCTTTCTAAAACCTAATCACTGATGGACAGGTACTCTTCTCAAAGACCCCGACTCAAAGACCCTGCCTTCCTTGGTGGAAAGGCAGCAGGTGGGCTGTTTTCATCCCAGAAGCTAAACTGAGTTGGGACTGGTTCATCTTTCCCTTCCCCTGGGACAGTTGGTGGGAACCAGTTTCCTCCTAACAGAGTTTGTGTGTTTCCCCTGGACAGAATTAAAAGTGATGAAGAGGATAGGGAGTGATGATATCTGGACAAAGCCCAGGCAGCTCCAAATTAGCTCTCCTGGAAGGAAGCTGCCACCACTGCCCCAAGCCTACCCCACCCTCACCCCCACGCCCGGCACTTTCTCTCACCTGCTTTCTCTGTCCTTCCCTGTTTTTCCTCAGCTGCCTTCTCTAGATTCTGTTCTTCCTCCTCTCTCTCCTCCCTCCTCTCCTCCTCTTCCATTCTTCTTCTCACTCCCTCTCTCCCCTCCTTCCCCCTCTCTTTTTACCTCCTCCTCCTGACTCCCCACCCATCCACCCACCCACCCACCCATCAACCCTTCCATCCACCCATTCACCCACCCATCCATCCATCCATTCATCCATCCATCCATTCACCTACCCATTTATCCACCCACCCACCCATCCACCCACCCATCAATCCTTCCATCCACCCATTCACCCACCCATCCATCCATCCATTCATCCATCCATCCATTCACCCACCCATCCACCCACCCATCTATCCACCCATCATTCATCCATCCATCTACCCATCCATCCATCCACCCATCGATTCATCCACCCACTCACCCATCCATCCATCATCCACCCATC
>CM052812.1:11861886-11896312 GCA_028533885.1 Nasua narica
CTGCCTGGGGAACCCGCAGAGCGCCATACATCCCAGTAGGAAGGAGAGTCCAGGAGGGGATGTCACCTGCCAGCCACAGATGCTCTGATTCGTGTTAAAGGAGCAACATTGGCATCCCGGTTCCCGGTCTCATCAGCATGGCCGCTCCCCGTCTGTCTGCACATTGGAAAGAGTAATGAATTAAGAACAAAAGATTAATGCTGCCGGTCTGGTGTATTTATATACTCAACTTCCATGGAAACCCAGCAGGTAGTAAATCAGCCAAAAACCATATTTAATAACTCCCAGTAAAACCCAATTTACTCACCTACCAACCATGGAAAAGTTGATTCCTTTATCACAGGAACTCCATTCACTGCGGGCCCCTGTAACTGCCCTCCGCATAAGAAATGCATTTCCCTTTTTTGGATAAGGATGGTGCATTGAAAATGAGCCATAAAGTAGTCTAGGAGCGACATGCCTGCTGTTAATAATGGTGCCAGATTACTTTATTTGTCATACACTCCAGATCCGTCCACCTTGGTAGCTGGCATCATTCCTGAATTTTTAACAAGAGTCCTTACAGGGCAGAGAGAGGAGGCAGATAACCATGCACTTGTAAAGGAAGATGCAATGCCCTTCCTTCCTGGTTGTTAAAAACAAGTCACTTGGCCATAGCCTTCCGGGAAGATATTAGCTTTCTGGAGCACATCTTATAAGACAGTAATTGTATTAGGTTTCCTGGGGACCTTCCTACTTCATGACCTTCTAGCTTAGTGATTGAGCTGATCAGATTGAAATGATGAGGACGCTTTCACTTCCACATCGTTGATTTCAGCTCTCTATTGTCTGCCTTGCATTTTCTCCGACCTCACCGTCGTTCATCAACAAGCTGCTTGTTCCTGAGAAAATTCCCGATGCTCTCCAGCTGCTTTCAGGACGCAAGTGCATTTTGATACAAGAAGTACGAGCCAGGGCAGCTGAGCACTGAAGAGAGGTAAACGATGCTAGATAATTGAGCGCCTACTTTCCTGCCTCTCGCATCATTTTCTTTGATTTATAAGCATCAATCGTTCTGAGAGGGTGACACACTTTCTACGTCTGATCTGAGCAGCACGGCTTTTGGGACTTAAAAGTTCCTGGATCTCTTGGGTGACAAAGAACTTGAAAGCTCGCAAAGGGAAGAAGCCAGGATCCAGGACTGCAGTGAGAGGCAAAGAACTTGGGCTCTTCGTCCAACTCCCTGATGGTGTAAGTGTCCCAGGATCCAGACCTTTCCCTCAGGCTGTGAATTCTATCAATGCTGGGCTTGAGCTCATGTCTGCAAATAGATACCCGCTCACAATCGATTCACTAATTAGAGTTCCACACTTTTGGTTCCTGTGGCCTGGACTCGTTTCCCTGGCTGAATTATGCCTCTTCAGAATTCTTTGAGTCATAAATAAGAGGATAGCAATTGCACAGCCCTCACTTTTGGTGGTAGGAGCCAAGGTTTACTCAATATCTTAATAAATAACAGTTCTTTGAACTCTTTCTCAAATTAGGCTAGGAGGATATAATCCTAAAGAATGTTTGAGAATGTGATTTTTTTTTTAATTTTATATTACCGTTTTGCTAATACTATCAAAAATCAATCATCAGCATATATACTCTGAGGCCATCGGCTGATAAATATAGCCTGGTTTCTGTGCCTTAATTGGGTTCCTAGTTATATACTAGCACCACATATGTTTGTTTCCCTAAATGTACAGGAGGCACCATTCTTCCTATTTTTAAATGTATGTCTTTGTGTTATCTTCACAGCAACCCTTTAGGATGGATTCTACTATCATGAGCTTTGCCCAGATGAGGAAGCAGGCCCAGAGTGATCTATCCCATTTTATGGGAAGATCTGGAGCTGGGGACCCAGCGGCAATCTGGGCTCAGAGCTGGTAGTTCTTCATTGCTTTGATCTTTGCCCTTCCTGCTGATAGCACTTCACTTCTGAGGTGACGTTCCTCAAACTGGTCTTCACAGAGAGCAGTGCTTTCAAGACTAATTCAAGTAAAGTTTTGTTGTTGTTGTTGTTGTTGTTCTAAATAAATACATACATTTCTTAAATTTGCAAAAGCATGACTTTGGAATCACACCCTCTGGAGTTCAAATCTAGATGTGGGCCTTACCAGTTGTGTGATCTGAAGGGTGTTTCTTTATATCTCTAGCCTGTTCTCTTCTCTCCTCTAAGGGGGTCTCCCTTGTGGGCTTATTCAGAGTTTACGTCAAGATTATGTCAGAGTTGGATGAGACAACGCATGGAAAGCACTTGGCATACTATGTTCAGCGAAGTTGTTCCCTCCTCCTCTCCACTCCTCCATCCTCTGGGTGCAATGTCTGAGCTAATTCCAGCTGGTAGGATTGTGTATCTCTAGCTGGTAGGATTGCCAAGGAGCATAGGCCTTAGTTTCACTAGTTACTGCTCTCCGTAAGACAGATGGGCCATTGACAGGAGGCGAGAGGATTCAGGGCAGGTGTCAGATCATCCAGGAGAGACAGTGGTTTGTAAATAGTTGTAAAATGCACTGAAGCTAAACCCAAGAGGAAAGATAAACTGTCCTATTCTTCTGGGAGACAGGAGACAATGATTCTAATATCAATTCTGCAGGAACTTGTGATATATTCTTGGATCAGTTTGAGCCTCTATTTTTACCTCTATAATGAAAGAACTTTCAATAGATTTTAAATTATTTAGTAGATTTAAAAATTATATTATACGCAGAACCCTTGATCCAGAAAACTTTTTCCCCCCCCCACCCCCCCACTGCCCTGCTGTGCCCCAAGGGGCACCTGGGTGGCTCAGTCAGTTAAGAGGCCAGCTCCTGATTTTGACTCAGGTCATGATCTCAGGGTCATGAGACAGAGCCATGCATCGGGCTCTGCTCTGAGGGCAGAGTCTACTTGTCCCTCTCCCTCCTCCTCTGCCCCTCCCCCATTTGCACATGCATGGGTGCATGTGTGTGCATGCTCGCGCTCTCATGCTCTCTCAAGTAAATAAATAAATAAGTAAATAAATAAATCTTAAAAAAAAAAAAAAAGAAAAACCTATACCCCCCCAGAGCATCATAGTTTCACAAAATGTGACAACTTTGACTAACTCATAGTGGCCCTCCAGGACCTAATGGAGAGAAGGGTTCTATAGCAAGACGGGAAATCTGTCACGAATTTAGCAATGTCTGCCAGGGACGCAAAAGGTAGACAGGCCTCCCAGCAAATGTCATCCTGCCTGGAAGAGAAATATGAAAAGCAGAAAAAGGGGACTATTTCAGGCTCAACCTGGCAGAGACGCCTGACTCAGTTTACTCTCACTAGCAAACCATTCTGCTCTATGACTTCAGAATTTTCTACTTCCTCTTCCTCTTCCTCTTCATGATTCTAGATCTTGGAGGTGATGTACAAAAAAGCAGTACAATAGTTAAGACTCTGAGAAGAATCAGGTGGCTAATTACTAACATTGTCCCAAACCAAACTCAGCAGATAAAGGGAGACTGATATCCTTTGCATCGGAACATTAAGCCCAGCCACGACAATATCATTTTTGCTGAAAGGCTCCCTTTAATTGAGAGACAAGAAATAAATTAGGCTTTCGGGAAACAGTGGTTAGTACGGGATCATCATATTTGGCTGCGGAGTGTTTAGTCTTCTCTCACAGGCACCTGCTCCCGTCTTGGGGGATGTTTTAATAGCCTTTTGCTAAGGGATGAATAATGTCCCACTGTATTGCTCCAGGAGGAAAAAAAAAAAATGGCCACAGCTGGATGGGATGTTTAGCAACTTCTACTGTGTTGAAGAGATTTGCCAAACTCAGCAATTTGAGGCAGTGGAGATCCATCATTGTGTTCATGAGGTGCCTTGGTACCAAGGAAGCTGGAGACTCTCCTCTAGCAGGAAAAGAAATACCCTTCATGCAAGTCCTGGGGAGACAACCACCTAAATGCTCCCCAAGCCTTCAGCACTCGGCACTCTCAGGACCAAGCAGAAGCTTCTTGCCCCGGATATAAAATGCTTGTTTTAGAGAACTAGCAAAGGATGAAGGGAAAGTAACCCTCAGCACCTATCCTCGGAGAGCTGCAAATTGGATTTTAGCTGAAAAGAAGAGAAACGAAAGTCCTTGGATGAAGAAGAGCTAATAGTGGAAAGGCACAGGTTTTAAGTATACCCCAAAACTTGATTTTAGAGAATGCCACCTCTTCTTATTAAATTATTTCTGGTGTTTATTTAAAAAGGCAGCTCCAAGCCTAGGAAACTACTCATCTGAAGTTTGTGGGATTGGATACAGTTAATGATCTTAGGAGTCTATGTGGGCCCATAAGACATTAAGCGTGAAAAAAAGAAAAAAAAAAAAGATAGGCAGGGCACTCCAGCAAAACGAGGATTGTCGTTCTTAGCTGTAAACTGAGAGGGAGGCAATAGGAAGTAAAAATGAATCAAATGATTGAAGTCAGTGTTTTCAAGTAATTAGATCGCACATTCTTTACCGAAGACCCACATATATGTTGTGAGCTTGAAGACGAAGATTTGGCCCTGCCTTGGAAATAGACGTTCTACTATTTCTCAAGTAGACGTGAATGCAGTTGTGGGAGGCAGGTGTGAAAGCCAGCAGGCAACCTACACTTCTAAGTTGTGCTTGTGCTTTTCTGCCTCTCAGGAGTTTGTAGATTTTCATCTGATGGATACGCTCTCATTTACGCCCAGCACATCGTCAGCCCTGCTCACGTTAAAATTACAGCAGAAGACCACTTCACCACCCCTGGAATGGCTCTAGTTAAAAAAAAAAAAAAAAGGGAATAGCAAGGGTGGGGTGGATGTGGAGAAGTTGGAGCCCTCCTTCCTAAGCTACATTGTAAAACAGTGCAGCATTGTGAAAACCAGCCTGGCCCTCCCTCAAAAAGGTCATTAGGACCCAGCAATTTCTGTCCTAATAATATACGGAAGAAAAATGAAAATACGTGTCTGCTTGCATACAAATGTTCATAGCAGCGCGATTTATAAGAGCCGAACTTGGAAATAACCCCAACGGTCTATCAACTGATGCACAAAAACAATGTGGTATGTTCACGCCATTTGGCCATGAAAAAAAAAATGTAGAGTAAAAAAAGAAAAAGAAATGAAATGCTGATACAGGCTATCACACGAATGAACCTTGGAAGTGTTATGCTAAGTGAGAGAAGCCAGACGTAAAAGACCACGTATTGAATGATTCTATTTATAGGAGATGCCCAGGATAGGCAAATCCACAGAGACAGAAAGCGTAATAGTTATTGCTTACCAATGGGGAGTCCAAGGGTAATGCAGAGTGACTGTCCCCGGGTATAGGATTCCTTCCGAGGTAATGAAAATGTTCTAGAATTGATTATGCTTATGGCTGCACAAATCTATGAATATACTAAAAATCACTGAATTGTGCACTTCGAATGGGTGAATTATATGGTATGTGAATTATATCTCAATAAAACTATTATATAAGAAAAAGAAATAACCGGGGTGGGGGGGAACCCAGAATATTAATAGCCTAGACTAGATTAACTAGAAGAAGGAATAAATGGATCAAAAATGAGGCAGGAAAAATACCATTAATTCAGTATGTGATAAAATTTTCCTTCCAAATCAGTAGTGAAATAATGAAATTATTTCATTAATTAGCTCAATAAATTATGACCAAAAAGCTGGCTATTTATCTGCGGAAGAAGAGCAACATTAGATACTATGCTCACAATGTATATAAAAACAAAATCTGAATGAGCAAAGTTGTAACTGGACAAAATAGTCTACAAGTGTTTAAAAATAGGCAAATAATTTTGTCATGTAGAAGGCTTTTCTAAACAAGAAAAGGAACCTAAGCGTTCTAAAGGAAAAGGCAGGCAATTCTCATTACCTGAAAATCAAAACAATATATGACCCAAAAAGACAAAGTCTAAAAATAAGTGAGACTATAAAATATTGCTACAGACAAATGTTTTATGGAACAGAATATAGAAAGGTCTTACAAGTTGCTAAGTTAAAAAAAATACATCAATCTTGTAACACTGAAAAAATAAACATATTTGGGAAAAAATACACCAAAACTTTTAGAAAAGACAGGAGCAGGTAATGAACTGATCAAGAACTTCTCGAGGCCAATAGACACATGAAAATAATCTCAAGGAAACTTAGTGTAAAAAATTAAATTTCTTCTTTTTTTTTTTTAACCTACATGATTGGCAAAAATTAAACACTGAGAATACCTAATGGTGGAAAAGGATATTCACTCCCATATAATGTTGATATTATCAACCTTTGGCCGTGTCCAACTATTTTTATTTTTATACCATTTCTATAGTTCCAGTGTAGGAATATAGTCTTAAAAAAATACCTGCTCAGGTGCAAAAATATGTAAGTAAAAACTATTGCAACACTATTGGTAATAATAGGAAATGAAGGAGATGAAGGACTGGGTACCGAAGGCCCTAGACTAAGGTACATTCTTACCATGCTTTTGCGAAAGTGACATATGCCGCCATTAAAAGCCCCCCAAGACAAATTCTTAAGGAATGAACAGCAAGTCTCAAAACAATAATCATGGAAAGATCCCATTTATATAACACACATATATAAATATTGAAAAAGCATAGTAATAGTCACAAATTACCATAAGGCTCTAAGGGGGGACATTCCTCTTCCTCTACGCTTGCTTGTTTGTTTCCGATGAATAGCTCTCTCTGCATTTGTTCATCAATTTTTAAGCTTTTTTTTTAATTTGAGGTGATTAAAATACAGTGTAATATTGGTTTCAGGTTTACATAGAGCAATTCAGCACTTCCATCCTATACCCAGGTGATCGATTTTTTTTTTTTAAAGATTTTATTTATTTATTTCACAGAGAGAGAGCGAGATCACAAGCAGGCAGAGAGAGAGGGGGAAGCAGGCTCCCCGCCGAGCAGAGACCCCGATGTGGGGCTCGATCCCAGGACCCTGAGATCATGACCTGAGCCGAAGGCAGGGGCTTTAACCCACTGAGCCACCCAGGCGCCCCCAGTTGATAGATTTTAATTGATGCTTAAAATAGTAAAGGACACAGGTTAGATCAATTCGAAGCTTCTTTCCAGCTCCCGTCTCTGTGAACCCACAGAAGCATTAGAGGCCACCTCCCCATCTGCTCGCATCTGGGTGGAAACAGACAACGGGATCCGGCCAGCAGTAGGCTTTCGAGCAAGGTCACATCCCATCTGATAAAATCCACAGGTAATTTAGCTCTCTTGCTTTAACCAATGTCCCCCCCCCCCCCCCCAGTAAACCAGCTATGGGTCAGATTATGAAACAGTAAGCTTATCTTGGTATTAAATTAAGCTGTGGGTCTACAGGAACACATCAGATGGCCCACAATGGGGGGCCGGGGGGGGGCAAAGAAAGGGCTGACATTGGTTTTCTCCAGTTAGGCTGGCTGTGCAAATCTGGACCATCGTGTGGTCTGCCAGAGAGGAAAACCAGGACAGGGGACGCAGGCTGCTCTGTGGCCCTCGGCACCTGTCCTTTGGCCCTCAGCTGCCTCGGAGGACAGATGGGGTAGCGAGAGAATGCCCAGCAGCTCCGTGAGGGCTTAAGGGAGGGTCTCGGGCCACGTGGCCAGAAGTCTGGGGGAGGCCCGGAAACACTGCCCCCACGATGTAATCTATCTTGGCCAAGAAACTTTGGTTGCACAGATCAGAAGACTTCTCATGCTTCGCGTATCCCAGTATAAAATGTGGAGCTACCTCTGGGCCACAGAGAGCAAAACTGGGACAGGAAAGTTTGGAGGGGCACCTGGGTGGCTCTGTCAGTTAAGCATCTGCCTTGGGCTCAGATCATGATCCCAAGGTCCTGGGATCGAGCCCCACATCGGGCTCCCTGCTCAGCGGGAAGCCTTCTTCTTCTCTCACTCCCCCTGGTTGTGGTGTTCCCTCTCTCGCTGTCTCTTTCTCTGTCAAATAAATAAATAAAATCTGAAAAAAAAAAAAAAAAAGGAAAGTTTGGAATCAGAACTTCCTTTTCCCTCTCCCTGCTCGTACCCTCTCTCTCTCACAGACACACACACACACACACACACACACACACACCTCTCTTACTGCTTCTCTGGGACCAAATGTCCTCCTTATTTGTCCTGCCTTCTGTCCATCTATCTGTCCATCTCTCTTTCAACTGGCTTTCTTTGCTTTCAAAAGTTCAAGATGACCTTTCACTTCAGCCATGCGCCAGTAGCTAACCGACTCCCCCTTTGATACCCCGATTCTAAATCAGAAAGAGGCAAGTCTGGTTGTCGCAGACCAACCCAGGAATACCCCCAGCC
This sequence comes from Nasua narica, assembly GCA_028533885.1. NCBI lineage: Eukaryota > Metazoa > Chordata > Mammalia > Carnivora > Procyonidae > Nasua > Nasua narica. The sequence goes on from CM052812.1 coordinate 11,870,201, forward strand.
CCGCCCGAGTCTGTGATTGTGCCCCCTGTCAGCAGTGGGGCACAGAATCTCCAGGAAGGAGAGAGGAACGGCAGGAAGACCATTGCTAAGAAGGGCTAGGTCGCAGGGCATGGCAGAGTCTCAAGTTGGAAGGGTGCCTAGAACCGCATGGCCCGTCCCGCAGGGGTCCCTTTGCGAACCCTCCTTGCATTTGTCATTCAGCCCCTGTTAGAGCAACGCATCCCAGTTTGGGGCAACTCTAACCAGACTGGAGTTCTTTTTGGGGTCGACTATGAGCCCTACATCTGCCAGCCCTTCACCTCTAGTCGCCCCACTGGGGATACACAAACCCATCAATGCCTGTAAGACAAAGCAGGGGCATGTTCCTGGAAGCTGCATTTCCACAAATCAGGGTGAGATGAGCCAAAAAAACCCAGCCCCTCTCTCTAAGCAGAGCTTCTACCCTTCTATTCTGATCTATGAGCCCCTTGGTTGGCTGTTGGTTTAGCGACTGCGCTGGAATTCATTAACTCACACATTCATTCATTGATTCATTCACTCAACAAATACTTATGACATGTCTGCTATGTGATAAGTACTACACCAGGCACGGGGCATAGACTGTGTGACCAAGGGACCCATCTCCGTGCTCAAGGAGTTTGTGGTTTAATTTGAAAAGGAACATCGTTATCACCGTGATGAAAGGGTTGAGGAAGAAAGCGAGGGAAGCTCTGAGACCGTAGGAGGGGAGACCAGCCTGGCGAGGGACAGTAGCCTGAGCGAGAAGTCAAAGGCGCGTCCCTCCACTTGGGCCAGAAGAACAAGGGAGAGATAGTTATACGTTGCAGCAGGCGAGCGCAGCGACCGTCTTGTTATTTTTAAAAGTGCACTCTGCTCGGTGGAGAGTAAGTCAGGGGGGCGAGGAGTGGTGGGAGGAGAGGAGGTCAGAGGCTCCGTGGAACTCCAGAAGACAGACGGTGGCGATTTGGACTGGGGGACGGGAATGATGGGGCAGCAGGGTGGGAAAGGGTTGGAAAGTCAATAGATTTTAAGTCTATCTTGCAGGCGGAATTATGGAGTTTTGTGATCATTCAGAAGGGGAGGGAGAGAGGTGGTTCTCTGCAAATCCTATTTATTGAGACAGAAAACATAACAGCATATGAGGGTCGTAAACTCAGTGTGGGACCCCAGGCGCGAGAGCTGCTCAGGCAACATCAGGGCAGAAATGTCAGGACCCTCAGCGCGGAAGGAGCCTCGGCTGAAATCTGCAGGAATCGTAACCAGAATTCGGGGGCCAGCCTGCGTCCGCTGCTCGCGAGCAGACCCCACTCTGGGGAGACTCTCACAGAGAGTGTACGTCTTCCCTCTTCTGCAACCACGGAATCATGGCAAGCACAATGCGAACCTCTGTTTCGTGACTCCAGCATCCTGAGTTAACACGTTTATCTCTGGTATTTTTGGAGACCGAGCCAGTTTCCTGACTCCGTCGGCATCCAGCGGCGACGCTCTGGGCTGATTGGAGCGCGTCCTCCCCAGGGAGCTCGCGGGGGGCTCTCGGGCGTCCTGGGGGGACCATGGTGGTTCTATGGCTGCTTGGGCAGCACAGGGTCGCAGGGAGGACCCGGTCCAAGAAGCCCGATGCACGCAGACACTGCTCTGACCGTTAGGAGCGACACCTGCAAAAATAGTCAAATCCCAGCTGCTCAGAGCTGCGGAGGAGGACGAGGGGTGGTCGGTCCTCAAAGCCGTGTGCCGGCGGGTCGGCCCGGAACCCTCAGAGGGGAGGACATGCACAGGAAGGGGCAGAGCGGGGCACAGCTCAGGCTTTCTGCATTCTGGACTGTTCGCCGTCAGCCACGGCTGTGCCTCCTCCCATTTCCTCCAAGCCCTCTGGAGGGGAGGATCCTAGAACCCCGCCGGGAGCGGTCTAACGCGCAGATTCCCATCCAGGGCGGGCCCAGGAACCTGCATTTATCGTGACTAAAGGTGATGTCAATGCAGGGAATTCTCAGACTTGTGCTCATCACTGCGGTTTCGCTGGTGACTGCTGCAGAGAGTTCTAGATGAGCCGTCGGACTCTGCCCTGTCCTACAGCTCCCCGCACCCCTACTCACACTGTTAATTGATTTGGTGCGAAGGTCCCTGGCCCAAAGCCACCTCTGACTCATGCTTATCCGAGCTCTGGCAGGCCTCCCTGTGGGTCCAGCGGCTTCTTGGATGACGGGGTCTCTCCATGCACACACAGGCTGCAGCTAATGGACCCGGAGCCCCGGGGGCCCCGTGTGGGACTCAGGAGGTGCTCCCAAGGCCATTGGCCAACAAAGGAAGGAGGGGGTTGGAAGCATAGCCACAGGTGGGGGTGGGATTAGGGGCCCGGACTGCGTGCGCGGGGCTGGTGGCTGCCTCCCCCAAGATTCCCTCCAGGGACTGCCTTGTCCTATGAAGTTCCGTGGCTCTACTCAGTGGTTCCATCGCTGCAGCCCAGGGCCAAGGGCACCAGCTCATCTCAGAGACCAACCTTCAGTGTGGATGAACGTGCTAAACAGCAAGAAAGGGCGGGAGAGGTTTCCAGTCAACTGGGGAGAGCGCGTTTTGCCTCCAGCTCTGGTATTGACCTTGGTGCCAACCCCGGAAGACACAGAGCCTCCCGCTGAGAGAGGGGACGGAGAATAAGAGTGGCCAGCTCCTGTCCCGGCCCAGGATCTCCAGATCTTCTCTGAAACCACATCACTGAGGTCGCATCTCCTTGGCTGAGGCCTCCTCACTGGGACTTCCTTTCCCTGGGAAATGTCGCCCAGACCAGCTTCCAGGTCCCAGGGGTGGGCCACAGGCGGGCCTCTGTTCAGGCCCACACTTCTGGGTATGAGGGACAGTACTGGCCTCTCCACACCTATCAGCTTGGAACCCTGGGTGTTGAGGAAACGCCACATCCAGGCGGAGGGCAGGTCGTATGGGGAGGACAGGTGGCCATCGCCTCAAAGCGGCATCGAGATCGGTGAGTTGACCACCGTCCCCCATCTGGTCCCTGTCTTGCTGTCTCAGGGTCCAGGAACCATTTGGACTGGGGATGGTGCCTCACCCTAACGAAACTCCCTGGAAAATTAGGCATGCGATCAGCATGCCGGTTTTTAATTTTAGAACACGAAACACAGCCGTCAGGTGGGCCAGATGTTCGCATCTGCCTGACTACCAACACTTTCTCTCCCCGTGGACAAGTTATCAGGGAAGCTGAATATGAGAATGTTTTTTGCTGAGAACAAAGCTAGAGGGGAACGGACGACTATATATAACATCGAGAGAATTTAAGGTACCCAAGATTTGCTTTAATCAGCTCTGAGAGGAAACACAACCATGGAAGTGACTGCCATGGAGAAGAAGTTTTTATATTTGATCCCTAGGAATAGGAGGTACAGCCCACCACTTAGGTCTCCAGGGAAGCACCAGGATCGGTCAGGAGGTAGGGGGCGGGGGAAAGTGTGGGCAAGGGAGCTTACTGTGAATTTTAAGAAGGAAAACGGAAGCAGGTCGGACAGGCGTGATACCGGCTAGTTTGAATAATTTCCGGGCTCTAGGGCATAGGGATTATTTCTGGTTGTCTGATATCTGGTCCCGGGTGATCAGAGCAGGGGGTTGGGGGCCCGAGTGTGGGAGCCCCATAGAGGAGGTGGTGGGAGTGTCGAGTTGTGAAAGGCGCACTCCAAGACGAGTGGTTTGCCGTTCTTAGGAATTGACTAAGTCTAGGAGGGACCGTCAACCCCTCCACGGTTACCGAGGCCCCGGGATGTCAGAGCATAAGAATATTCAACAAAAAGACATGATGAACACAATCTGTAATTATGTATGGGTACATGCAGATCGTTTGATTGATTAAAGGAGTCAACCAGGCATCTGTTAAATGGCTACTTGTGTTTACAAAGTGATAAATTTGGTGTTAGGTCAAAAAAAAAAAGAATCTCCTTTTGATCACTGCGTTATCGTTGCAGGGTGGGAGGAAACGGGCTTAGTCTTTCCATTTGTTAACAGAGACCTGGGAATTTTGCCGGTCTCTGGGCAAAAGAGGTGAAACACGCAGGATTCAAAGCTCAGCTCTGCCGTGCACTGGTGTGCTCCCCGAGGCCCATTCCTGCGTCTCTACATGGGGATGATAATCACCTGATTCGTAGCGTTGCCGGGGGAATGAAGAGCGAATGCATTTTAAACACTTAGCCCAGGATCTGCCCGAGAGTAAATGCTCCCACATAGTGGAGTGCTCCACAGCCAGTGACATTCACGGGAATCCTATGTCCCCTGTGGAGTGATGGCTACGTGTGTGGCCTCTTCCCAGGCTCCCTTCTGAGCACAGCCCAGCAGGTGGCCAGAGCGGCAGCGGTCGTCTTGGAAAGCGACATCAGGAGCTCATGCTCGGGATGGATGGTGAAGGGGACTTACCTACTCGTGCTAGGGCGAGCCCCGCCGTCTGTCCATCCTCACGCCCCGATTTTGTGCACAGCGGCCCATTTCAACCTCTCTCCTTCGTGAGTGGAGCCTTCCCCGATGTGGTTCCAGATGTTTCTGTGCCGATGACTTCGTCGCATTGGCTGCTTTGTCGGGCACCCGTGTTCTCATCTCTCAGAAGCGCAGCTGAGACGAACAAGGCTCTCTCGGGCGTTTGCACAGTTGCCTTGGAAAGCCACGGGGGCTGACTGCTGTGCCCAGAGCTGCCTGGTGGAAGGAAGGCGGTGCCCAAGCCCTACCCTCCATCCCCCAGACCCGACCCCTTGGCCCTGTCAGGCCTCAGCACACAGGCAGCCTGCAAGGAGCGGGGAGCGAGGGGCCCCACCTGGCCAGCCGAGGCCTCACCAAGGGTCTGCTGCTTCCATGATCCTGAATCAAGGTCTATTCAGCTGCACAGCGTCTGAGGCCTGGGAATTGTCATAACAAAGGAGCTCAGGTCGAGAAGATTCCTTCTTGCTTCTCAAGGGCACAGCGAGGCTGCCTTGGATTCCTCTGTTAGGCACCAGAGCGGAGGGTGGGAGAGACTGCGTTCCCAGGGGCTACCCCGAGCTCCAGGCGGGGCCTCATGGCGGGGGTGGGGGGGGACAGTATTTGAGGAGTGGCTCCTTGAGACATTTTCCCATCGTTCCAAACTTTACCCAGGGAGTTGTCTTACAGAACAAATAGCAACGGCTCTCTTTGCAGGGTGGGACGGGCGACCGAGGAGGAAATCTGAGCCCGGATTATGACCCAGGCAGCGGCCCTGGGAGGAACGGTCAGCCTGTTGTCAAGTGTTTTGTGGGGCCCAGGACGCTGGTCGCTAGGCGGTCGGCCCCGCGGAGCTTCGCTGCCCCTCCCACCTCCTGCTCCCCGTGGGCCGTTCTCATGACCCCTCGGAGCTTTGCGGAGACCTTGACAACTGGGACTTAGCGCACTGCCTCGGAAGGAGCTCTGGAAGGGGGGGCCTCTGGCTGAAAATGTCCAGGAGGGTGTGAACCAGGGTGAACCCAGTGCTGGGGGCCCAGGCTGTCTCTGCACCACGGGGGGCTCAGGGGGACAGCTTCCCGGCGTTCCTGTGGGGCCAGGGAGTTTGGAGACTCGGCTGAGCTCCCTTTCTGGAACGTGGTCTCATTCATCTGCCCCTGGACGCTGGCCAAGTGCCTTCTGGCCTTCAGGTGAATGAACAGCAGCTTGAAAGGGAGCGACTTTGAAGGGAAGAAGTGCTTGGATACAGCTGTGGGCCAAGCTGGGGCAAGCTCTCCGCTGAGCAGTGGACAGCTGTCTAGGCTGCGCACTCGAGCACCTTAGTCAATGTTCGACAAGCGAAGATGCAGAACAAAATGGCAGTGGGGCTTGGGGGAGAAGTTCGGAAGGAAAAGTGGGTGTCGGGGGAGCTGCAGCGGTGAAGGGGGGAAGACCCATGGCACAACCCCGGGAGCCTTAACTCTACCGTACCACCAACTTTGTGCGGTGGGAGGGGGAACTCACGAGGCCCGCAGGTGACCATCAGTTCCCCCTTGACCTTGGGGGACTCAAGGTGCTGGCCTCCTTCAGGAGGGTGCCTGGGAACTGCCTGCCTAGCTCCTGCTCTTTGTGTTCCCCACCAGCTTGCAGGAGAACACACCCCGACATGCAAGCAAACCCAACTCACGCTGACATCTGTGGGCTAAGCACCAGTGCTCTCCAAGAGCGACAGAATGCAAAGCCGCCTGCGTACTTTTGAATTTTCTAGAAGATCCGGTAAAAGAGTAAAAGGAACAGGTAAAATTCACTTTGATGATCTACTTTAGTAGATCATGTACATGTGTACGTGTACGACAATCTCATTGCAACAAGTAATCAAAATAAAAAATGATCAGGGAACGATCGCACGTCTTTCCTGGTAGTAAATGCTGGAAATCTCGTGTGCATTTTCCACGGGCAGCACCCCGCAAGCTGAGCTCGCCTCTTTTCTAGAGCTCTAGAGCCAGTGTGGCTGGTGACCGTCTTGGTCCCAGATACAGAGCACAGCACAGATTGCCTGCTTTCCATAAAAGCAGGCTCTGCGGGAGAAAAAAGCACAGCGAGCGAGGCAAGAAAGGGGACTATCCTCTGGCCCTCGGTAGCTGTGTGACCTTGGGCAAGTCACCATGGGATGAACCTACCAGACAGTCCCTGTGTGTCCCACAACGTCTCCCACTGCCCCCCACAGGGTCACTGGTGGTCTTCCTGCCAGACCATGAGCCCCTTGGATGGGGATCCTGTTAACTGTGTGTGTGTTGAGGAACAGTGTGGCACAAGCTTCCTGGACTCTGAGGAAGGTGACCATGAAATGATCAGAGCTGGTAAGTCCCAGGGGAAGGGGTGGGTTGAGGGACGTCATCCCTCCTGAGAGAAACGGACTTCATCTATAACATTCGAGAACACTCCAGGAGCGTTAAAGGATTACAAAGCAAAAGGTAATCCCAGCTGCCTTTTGGGGAGTCAACAGAAAGGGAGATGCTGGGGGTGGGGAGAAAGTAAGTCTGGCCATAGTGTGGTAGGCGGCTTCTCTGACAATTCCTCAGTTTCTCCTCTATGGCCGGTGAGTACGGGGACTAGGCCCACGGGGGAGAGAGTTATATCTGAAATAAACGCTATGATTCACTGAGGATGGCACTCAGGTGTGCCTGGGACAGCGCCTGCTGGGGGACGAGGCGAGGGACAGCCTGGCACCAGCAAGCAGCGTGGGGTAAAAGCTGGGAGAGCTGAATTCTGATGCCCACTGGGGCTCCCCCTACCGACAGCTCCCTCTCTCATCTGCACCAGCTTCCCTGCTTGCAGAATGAAGGGGTGGCCCAAGAACACACCGGGCTGGACCCACTCCACCCCAGAACCCCAGCACCCAGCCTTCAGGACCCTCCCACTGTCGCGCTGGCTCTCGAATACCTCTCTCCAGGCACAAAGACAAGACAGGGGCTGTGTCTTAGGCTGCAGTTCCTCCAAGCCGATGGCTCTATGTTTGTTTGGGATGGTTTTACAAGGTGAAGAAAATTATGGGAATTCTCAGGGGTAGGCTGGAAAGCAAGCACGATGGCGAGACTCCTGCTATGGCTCGTGTCGAGGCCCTGATGGCATAGCCGCCAACTGACAAAGTGCCCGAAAAATTGTCACTTGGCTTGTAGGAGGGAAGGCAGTGACACAGAGCACATGGTGAGATTCAGAGTCCCGGGGAAGGAATCAGCTCTGTCACAGCATCAGGGTCGGCTGCATGAATGTGGGATCACAGGGGTTAATACTCCGTGGTCATCTTAAATTCTTCATAATTTAAGGTTCGAGTTTGTGGTGTAAATGCGGTCTGATGGGACAATGGGGCATGTGCCCGTGCTTGACCCTGTGTGGTCTTCCTCCTGACACCTCCCTGAATGGGTCCCCGGACGCCGGCTCTCCTACCCACGGGGCTCCCCCTCCGACCAGTGGCCACGGTCATCTTCCTCCCCAGTGCAGAGCTGAGCTTGGGTACTGAGAGGTCAAGGTTGGCCTTCAGTAAGGTAAGAGCCGGGGACCCAGTGTGGGCGAGCCTCCTGCTCTCCCCAGATCCAAATACTGAGCCCGTGTTGGCTGGGAGGTTGCAACCGCTTGGGGGTTGCTATGGGCTGGGGCAGGGTCCCTCAGTGTGGTGGCTGGCGGAAGTAAGGGGGACCCTGCTGAGCCCCAGGGCAAGGTCCCCAGGAGCCCGTGAGGGTCTGCACTCATCCCACAGATATCCCTGTGTCCAAGGAGGGAAGGTAAATAGCCAGTTAAACATGCAGGTAGACAGGTAGTGAGAGGGAGAGAAGGAGGAAGAAGAGCAGTGTCACATTTTAGCATCTTTACCAGCACTGTCTCCCCCTGTTGAACCAGGAGACCTGCATTTTCACCTTGCCCCGGGCCTGCTTATTAGAGAGCTGGCCCCGGGGGGCACCTGCCTTGGGACCTGAACCAACAAGGAAAGAGCAGAAGTCACTAGTTGAGATTTTTTTCCCTTCCCGTCTCTTGGTGCACAGAATTGACAACACTTCTAAGTTCAAGTCAAACTTAGATCCATAGGAGGTTCCTCTTTTGCTTTTTTGGTTTAATTTTCTCCTTTAGCCCCTAGCGTCAGTCCCTCTCACCTGTATTTTGCATTCACTTCCGTGAGGTTCATAGAGGTCCTTCCTGTCCATCCCCCAGACATTAATTTATGCATATTTATATTTATAAAAAATACACTTTGTTGCTTTTTGGTGTGCTTGTTTCAAATTATATCTGAATGGCATCGGAGTTGTATCCAAATTCTCTTCCTTTTCCTTACTTTTGCGCTGACCATGATGCTTTTGAGGCCTACTGTTTGGCTCTCTGCAGACTTAGTTTATGTCTAGTTTATGCTGTAGGGAGTCTCCCCACGGAAAGAAAATCACATCTTATTTTCTCTGCGAGGGATGGATGCCTAGGTCTTACCCGACACTTGACTGTTAAAGCTGCATCATGACGAATATCCCCAGACATATTTCCTTCTGCACAAATGTGAAAATTTTTCTTGATATACATGCATTATATACATATGAGAAAAAATGGGTAGTACGGCATTTCCTTCTCAAATGTCACTAAACACCGCCTGGCTGCCTTTCAAAGAGCCACACTCGAACCCCCTCCAACCAGCAATGCCTGAGCGCTCTGGCCCCTCCCACAACCTTGGCACCAATGGCTATCATGCAACTTTTGCCTTCTGGCCAATCAGTGTGGGTCATTTTCTTTCTCTGTAAGTTTCATTTCTATTCCTCTGATTGCTGGTGAGGCTGAGAGTCTCTCCATATATTCATCAGACTTGGAATCCCCTCTTCCATGACATGCCTACCCATTCCCCTACATTGACTGGTTTCTATTTTATTTATGCTCCTTCCCTGGATAATTTTCAAGAGCTGTTCACATATTCTAAGTACTAATGTTTATTGGTTATAGAAAGTGGATACAGTTCATCCCAGGAAGTATTTTCACCCATTTGGTAACTTGGTTTCAGACACTAGTTATTGAACGGAAATCTTGACTTTCGAGTTAGTGAAGTCAATCAGATTTTTCTCTTCTGGTGTATCCTTTCTGTACTCTGCTTAATAAAGCCTTTCCCAACCCTCCTACATTGTTGGTGGGAATGCAAGCTGGTACAACCACTCTGGAAAATAGTATGGAGGTTCCTCAAAATGCTGAAAATAGAGCTACCCCATGACCCAGCAATCGCACTCCTGGGTATTTACCCTAAAGATACAAATGTCATGATCCGAAAGGTCACATGCACCTGAGTGTTTATAGCACAGTGTCCACAACAGCCAAACTATGGAAAGAACCTAGATGTCCGTCAACAGACGAATGGATAAAGAAGATGCGGTGTGTGTGTGTATATATATATATACACACACACAATGGAATACTATGCAGCCATCAAGAGAAATGAAATCTTGCCATTTGCAATGACGTGGATGGAACTAGAGGGTATTATGCCAAACGAAATAAGTTAGTCAGAGAAAGACAATTATCACATGATTGCTCTGATATGAAGAATTTGAGAGGCAGGGCAGGGGGTTATGGGGGGAGTGGGGAAGAAAAATGAAACAAGATGGGATGGGGAAGGAGATAAACCATAAGAGACTCCTAAACTCACGAAACAAACTAAGGGTGGCTGGGGGGTATGGGGGTAGGGATAGGGTGGCTGGGTTATGGACATTGGGAAGGGTATGTGCTATGGCAAATGCTGTGAAATGTGTAAGCCTGATGATTCACAGACATGTACCCTGGGGCAAATAATACATTATATGTTAATTAAAAATTAAAAAAAAGAGAGAGAATCCTCAGACAAAAAATAAATAAATAAATAAATAAATAAAGCCTTTCCCAATCAAGGTTACAAACATAATCTTCTACCATATGGATAGAACGAGTGGGAGTGAGCAACAAGGAACCAATTGAAAGAGAGTCTGGGAGCTGGAAAATCCACCAGCCTGAACATCTGAGAGCTGATTAAGTGTAACGGCCTGGAATCTGGCAATTAGACGGTCCTGCACACCATTCCTATACATGCTATGAATTCCTAGGTAGAGATCACCCTTTATTCTCAGCTGCATTTGTAACCAGTTCTTTGACCCTTTGGCTTATACGCTGTTCTTTGATGGATTTGGGATTGGACATGAGGCCAAGGAGGAGTGCTGGGCCCGCCCACTCCCTCTCCATGCACACACACGAGCACACACACACACACACACACACACACACACACACACAGATGCCTACTAGCTGTGATCCCTTGAGGGGTGCTCCATCCCTGGCAGAGGCTGGAATGTCACCGCCCGTTTGTCATCCTTCTTACTTTTGAGGACAGCAGCCACTGGGATCAGCTGGTCTGCCGTGACACAGCCATGCATTTCTGTCACGCTCATTTCAGCGCCACGAAAGGAGGCTCAGCCAGGAATTACTGCATTATTGATGGTGACAGTGACAACAGAGCTCTCCTCCTCCCAGCATTGCGCTTGTCCCCTTTGAGTAGGCAAGTGTGAAAGCCGTCAGCAAAGACAACCAAACTAAGGCAACCTATGGAGGGGCCTCTTGGACAAGCCCTGTGCAGAAGGGAGCCCAGAGGGAATGCATACAATTTTCTAGAATTCAAGTGTCTCCCTGGCAGCGGTACCACAATAAGGGGACTCCCAGGATACATTTTAGCATTCGCTACCCATGAATGGGCGTACCACTATCACAAACGTGACCAAGGCTCGTCCTCTGTGTCAGGTACCGTGCTAATTGTAACGGAAAGGCACTTACTCGGGGTTTGTCGAAAAATGAATGATTAAGCGAGTAACTGAATAGATGAAAACCAAATCTCTCTTGCAGGTAGGTTGGACAGGTGAGTGGTGACATTGCAGGGCACCTGCCAGGGGAAAGGCACTGAGGTTGCACACAGAGGCTGTGGCTGTGGTCTCTGGAGAGGGATGGGTCCGGAGAGTTCAGGTGCAAAGTCATTCCCAAGTGTGATTTTGAAGGATGTGAGGTCATCGGGTGGAGAAGATGGGAGGGCATCTGGTAACCAGGTGTCTGGTGGGTGGCGTTGGGAGGCCAGTGGGCCTGCCAGGAGGGAGCGGACACAGAGGGGACTTGTGCTGCTGGAGAGCTCAGGTGAAGCGGCAGGGCTTTGCTCTGAGACACAGGGTAGCATTTCAATCCAGGGCCCTGCAGGGGAAGAACAATGTTTCACAATACCCGGCCGTCCGCAGCGCGTTGTCAGGGGGCCTGTGAGGTCAAGGGCGAGGGCCAAGTGCAGGAGACCACTCAGGTTAGGGGCGGTGAGGGCCTGCAAGAAAGGGTATTTAGGGAACGGCCACCACCACCACCAGGGAGTATCTTGGTGATGGATTCGATGTAGCCGTGGAGGAGGAACTGGGAGCCAGGCTGACTCCCAGCCTCCTGGCCCAGATCTGGGGTGGATGGCCATCACCCACTGAGATGGAGACCAGGACGCAGGGCACGAGCTGTCTGGGAAGACGGGAGAGGGACGAGGTTGGGTCTGCTACTTAGCTCTGACTCCGACCCTTCCACAGGCGCTCTGAAGGTAGCTTGGGTAGTCCCCCCTTTCCTGAGCTCCACCTGCTCTCGGGGAAAGCTGACCCAGGCCCACGTTTCAGGGGGCGCTTTGAAAGGCTTCGCTCAATCCCCGCCTGCTGTGATTGGCTCAGAGATGAGGGTGTGGCCCAAGTTGCCCAATCAGAGTGGCCATTGGGGTCTCCCTTGGTATTCTTGGGGCAGAGATATTCTCTCTCTCCCTCTCTCTCCCCAGTCCTCCCTCTCTCTCCCTGGAGGTGAAGAAGCAAGCAGGCCACCCAGGGAGGCTGGAGCGGCCACTGTGGGAGCAGGGACATGGAAGATCCAGGGTCTTCAGAGCATCTCCGCGCCGCCAGATGAAACCCACTCGGAAGTCTGACCTTGACTCTCTGTTCTGCAAGCCCCAAATTCCCCTAGGGTTCAAGTCTGTTTGAATTGGGTTTCTGTTAATTACAACTGAAAGCTTACTAATTGACACAGAAGCACAGACTTCTGGTTTGGGAATCTCAAGCTCCAAGTGGGAATTGAAACAGAGCTGGGGTGATCTAAGCCAAGGTTCTGCTACAGGTAAGAGAAGCCGCGCTTCCCTAAGCTGGGAGGGGGTTGGTCTAAGTGACTCCAAAACCGTGGCGGGCTGTGACAGCTGGCCCGAGGCAGTGACCTCGGAAGGCCTGGCCGCAGGAGAGGTGCAGGGAAGGGTGAGGAACAGTGGTCAGAGAAGCAGCATGGCCCAGCGTCCCAGGGAAGGTCTGGAAATACGAGAAGCTTCCAAACTTCCCTGCGACAGTGTCTGGCGTGTAGGAAATCTGTAATAAAAGGTGACTATTGTTATTAAAAATAAATGTCCCCGGGCGCCTGGTGAGCCGAATCAGTAGAGCGAGTGACTTTTGATCCTGGGGTCGTGAGTTCGAGCCCCATGTAGAGTGTAGAGATTACTTAAATAAATAAAAACTTAAAAAAAAAGTCTACTTGTTTTGGGATCCGGTAGGCTACTTACTGGTGGCCCCTGGGGCCATCGGGGTGAGGGGCAGTGGTGGCAGCGGAAACGAATACTTGGCATCCCAGGTGGGCATGCGGACTGCCATGTAGATAGTAGGGGCAGCCTCGCATGAAATTAAAGATATAAATAGATTTAAAAAGGAAAGAAAGAAAACAGTAGTTAGCAAGAGTTTCTCAAGATGCGAGAAGGCAGGCAACGTGTCCAGGTGGCGTTGGAGAAATGGCGAGAAGAGGGTGAAGGTATGAGAGGTGGGGGAGCAGGGGGAGTTCAAGAGCCCGGGGGTGGGGTACTGACCCTGTTAGGGAGAAGGACACACTCATCTTTGGAAAAGGGATAAAAGAGAGAGATGGAAGAGCAGGGTGATCAGCAGCGGCTGACAGATGGGGGGAGGGAGGCGAAGGCCAAGAGCTGGGTCACAGGGGGCATCCGAGCATAGGATTCCAAAGGCGGAGGGTCTGAGGGAAGACAAGATCCGGGGTGTGGCCTTGGCAGTGGGTTGTTGTGCCAGGTGGGCGTGCATGTCCCGGGAGACAGAGGCAAAGACCCTTCCCCCACGCGCCCACCCCCATCCCGAAATGCCCACGCACCTTCCTTCCATCCTCCCAGGACGCACCTGTCCGCCTGTCTCTCCTCTCACCTCCTTCCCATTCTCGCGCAAATAGCAAAATCCCACGCAGTTATCCATTTAGTTTGCAAATGAGCGAGGGGACCGGGGGGCCACTGAGAAAATCACATACAGCCTTGAGTACTTAGTTGGGCGTTTGAGAATGTGCTCTGAGGGACAGTTGCCCTGCCGAGGCTCGGGGTCCCGGGCTTCTGACAATACTCTGTATTTAGGGTCTCTGTGTGCAGAGGCGGGCACAGAGCGCAGATGCAGAAGCTCCCTGAGGAAGGGGAGGGAGGACGGTTTCCACTCTGAGCACGGAGCTCACACTGGTCACAACCACAGGTGCTTTTCTCCCAGCTCAACCAGCACATTCTTTGGGACGGGATCACCTTTCGCCGTAAAGGCAGCAAGGCTACACCCACTCCTGACCACGCTCTGTTCTCTCCTCCAGCCTTTGAGGCCTGGAGAACCAGCCTCAAAGCACCCAGCCCCAGGGATGCGCTGGCTCCCATGGGCAGAGGGGGCAGAAACCGGGAGCCCCTCCCCAGGGACGGAGCTCTGTCTCCAGCCCTCCCCATGCCCAGATACCCTCCCACCACTGCCCTGATCGTGGATGCTGGTTATGGGCAGGCAGTCTCAGCTCCTTCCAGCAGAAGCGACTCCGGGCTAAAAGCTCGAAAACTTCTAGCTGAGCTACCGCGTGAGCGATCCTGCTGAGGGAGGCCCCACACAGCATAGACGCGATTGCAGCGCCTTCCCAGGAGCAGCACAAACAGGAAACAGCCTGCTTCTTGTTGCCAGGCCTCGGGAGAGACGCAGGGGCTGGAAGACGGGTTCTGGACACACACAGGAACCAGCCACGGGCCTCTAGATGGCTTCTGTCTTGCCGGTTTTAAAAATTGAAGACTTGGAGCAGGGGTGGGGGTAGGGAACGGGGAATGCTTTCACCACCAGGCACCAGGCATGTAGTTGGGCGAGGGAGATGGGCTGGGAGAGTGAGCTGGTCCCTGGCCCCGGGAAGTGCATTGTTGGGTCCCTCTCCGTTTTGCCCAGCCAGCTCTGCCCTGGGGCGGTTAACAGGAAGCCCCGAGCCCAGTCTCCGCTGATGTCCCTGGTTTTCTAGGGGAAGCAGTTCTCCCCTGGGGCTCCTCCCAGGCCCGGCCTCCCTCATCCCACGGGCCACGGGTGCTCAGCGGTGGCCCCGGTTAGTGCCACTGGCTCAGGAGCGGTGTGGCGGCTCCCTGCCCCTGGTACTCTGGATGCTTTGGGGTCCCCACTTGATGATGCGTCTGGCTACCTTCCACACTCGCACCAGGTTTCCACAGCTCCTGCTGCCACCAAGTCCCAGGAGACACATACGAGGGATGAGTTGGGACCCTCTGCCCGAGGGCCGGGTTCCCAGCAGCGCACGAGCGTTTGGGGGTTTGAGAAGAGCATCAGTCGGCATCTGCACGCTGGCAGAATAAAATGTCTTTACAAAGTCAACACCCACACTGTGTTTGGTTCCAGGCACCCACGACATGGGATGGGGTGAATCTCTCTTTTCCTATCATGCCTGGAGAGGGAACCCAGCCCATGAACTTCTCTGCAACAGGGGGTGCAGGGAAGATGGGAAGATGAGTCGAATCGTGGCATGAGGTCACGAGGTTCCTCAGCCGATTCTTGCCTTACGGTGTCCCCTGTCCTCCCACCAGGTTGGTACTGTGCTCTCAGGGGGCACCGGGAGTCCCCTGTCCATTGAGTCATTTCTCCCCATGACCAGTGTCTCCCCGAGGCTGGCCCAGCCCGCCTCCCAATGCCTGGCACCGGGTCTGCCCCACGCAGGTATTCGGAATAGTCCGGACGCAGGTGCTGGGGGCAGGGCGGCGGGGGGGCGGGGGCGCGGGTAGGGGAAGAAGGGGGCATTGCCATTGGGGGTGGTTAGGAGTTATGTCACAGGAAGGTACGATCCATGCATGTCGATCTGGGGACAAAGCTCTCATGAATCCTAACACTATACTTGAGAATATTGTCCAGACATCATCTAGGTCCTAGAGTCTGCGGAGAAAAAAGTCCCGATATGGGATTTTTCCTTCTAGGGTTTCCTGATATTGACAATAAGTTCAAGGTCCAACTGTCACCCTTAGAGAGTGTATGTAGGCTGCGGCCCCCTGGTTCCCCAAAGCTGCAGCCATCCAGATCGATAACGGGCAGAGAGTGCATTTAGTAAGTATCCACCGGGCATCCTTCTCAAACTTCTAACCTCAGTTCGCAAGCGCCTTTGGTGGAGGACAGCAGGGAGAAGCAATCTGGGGGTGGGGAGCGAGGCGTCATGGATCCTGTTCAGGCAACTGTGTATCATCATTTGCCTCTTAGCTTCACAATGGATATGGGCCCTGAGCTGTGGGATCGGCCGGAATCTTGCAAACATCTGGTCTCCCTTCTCTTCCTGCCACGGCTGAGGAGCCGAAAGGAAGCTGCTTTTGAGGGAAGGCACGATATATGAACTGTGCCTCTGTTCATGAGCACTCCAGGGCATCAGTATTCAGTTCTCAGTCCCCTGGTAGCAAGCATGGCCTGCAGAAGCTCCGCAAAAACATAGAAAGGCTACTCAACTAGCCTTCTCAGAACTACCAATGGCGCTGGTTAGCCATGACCTTTCCAGGGAAAGGTACTCATGAGTGAGTCAACGTGAAGTCCCCAGAGGCTCCGAATGGAAGTGTGTGGCCTTGACCCAACGTCATTGACGAGCACAGACTCCGTCTGCCTTTCTCTCTCCGAATGGAAGTGTGTGGCCTTGACCCAATGTCACTGACGAGCACAGAGTCCGTCTGCCTTTCTCTCTGGGCTCTTTCTGCCTGTGGGTTGGGCTTAGCTGGGTAGTTATCCCCTTGAAGGATGGGGAACTGAGTGATGCTCCTCGCCCCTCCGAAATGGTGACACGGGGTGATGGAGAGTCTTGAATCTGACCCATTCTGCATCTGTGACTTGATTACACGCAAGTGTTCAATGGCCGGGGTGAAAATTAGTGTGGGAGCCGGGCCCTGAGCAGAACCCTGATAGGGTTCAGTTTATGATTTAAGGCAGTATTGAAAAATGAGGGTTTCCCCAGTAATTCCTCACCTCAGAGGTGTCCCATGATGCTTTCTTCTTCTTACCTTTCAGTCTTGGTGGTCCTAAGTTGATGGAGATTTATCAGATCTGGAAGACAGATATCCTCACCCCAAAAGCAATCGATGCCCTAAATTCACAAACACAACCCTTCCTTCAACATGGCTGACGAACAAGCCACTGCCAGCCACGTTATAAGTTGGTTGTCACCTGTGTTCCCCAGCCCTCGACCCATCTATCTGGGATGCAATCGATCTTTTCCATAGAGTGAAGATTTGAAGGTTTTGGTCCCTTGGTGGTTCTTTCTTCCAATCAATACCAGAGCCTTCTCCTAATGGCCGCTTTCTTTTGAAGCATTTTCTTGCCCCGTGGTTTTCAGGTTTCGAGTCCTCCAGCACCCCTGAAGCTATCCATCTTTAATCCCCTCCCCTGCTGCCTGGGGGTCTGATCTCTCTCTCCAGCTCACCCCGCCTCACTGTCCTGCCAGATGCTCCAACTGCAGAGCTAACTGTGAAAATTTAGGGCCTGGAGCAAACATTTCAGAATCGTTCTTCCTTTTCTACACATTAATTACCAAATTAATCACTCTTCAGGGAGAAGGGCTCCTTTCCCTCCGTTTCTTCTCCTGTGGGCTTCAGAGCCAAGTTTCTGGGATGATGTGTCTTCTCTCGGAATATGTGGCAATTGATCAAAGTCTGGCTTCTCTTTAACATCCAAAGACCACATCACTGGTGTTCTTAGATTTTCCTGCCTTGTTCCAACCACTCTCTATTTTTGGGGAGATTAAGCTTTTTTGGTTTCTTGGTGCTTATCCACACCTCAAGGCCCCCCAGACTAACTCCTTCAGATCCCCATTCCTATCCTTCATTTTTAATTCTGGTGAAATGCACATAACATGTACCATATTAACCATTTTAAAAGGTACAGCTCACCGACACTAGGCATATTCATGCTGTATGCCACCATCACACCATCCATCCACGGAGCTCTATTTTCCCAAATGCCCCTAATTCTGTCCCCATTAAAAACAGCTCCCCATTTCCCCTCCCTCACTCCTGGCAACCACCATTCCACTTTCTGTCTCTATGAAGTTGACTATTCTAGGGACCCCGTGTACTGGGCATCATAGAGGATTTGTCCCTTTGTGTCTGGTTTATTTAACTCCTTATGATGTCCTCAAGCTTTGTCCGTGTTGCAGCAAGTGTCGGGATTTCCTTCTCTTTTAAGGCAGAATAAAATTCCATTGTATGAGTAGACCACGTTTTGCTTACCCATTCATCCATCAATGGACATTTGGGTTGTTTCCTTCTTCTGGCTACTCTCAACAATGCGGCTATAAACATGGGTGTGCTCTTCATCTGTTCAAATCCCTGCTTTCAGTTTTTTGGGGGGTAATGACCAGAAGTGGAGTTGCTGGGTCAGATGCTCATTCTAGGTTGAGTTTTTTAGGAAGCGCCATATTGTTTTCCACAGTGGCTGCACCATTCCCCATTCTCGTCAACAACACACGAGAGTTCCATTTCCTTCCTATCGTTGCCGACGCTCATTCCAAGTGTCCATTCCTTTATAATACAATTCATCACAAGGCGAAACTCTAGAGGAACAAGCCTGTGCACGATGAAGTCTCAGAGAAGAATAAAGGCAACAGGTTTCTACGAGAGTCATGGGTTACTACAGGAGGGCTGGAGGAGTCAAAATTTCCAAGCAAGAATATTGAAAATGGTCATTTATACTGGAAAAAAATATTTATAAATAAAATGTACATCTATAAGTGTGATGTTTACATCCATTAATAGAATTATTTATGTAGTAGAATGAAGTTCATGCACCCAAATCAGTTCTTTGGATAAAAGAAGGGAAGATTCTTATAGATATCTTTCCACATGTGGCTACATTATTGGGTAATATTTATTTATTTATTGGGTAATATTTAAGCAATATAATCTTGCATTTGGAAATCAGTCAAGGGCAGGAATGATCCTCATACAAACGATGAGACAGGAGACAATTAGGGTAGCCAAGTTTACTTTGGTTGTACATTTCAGGGCAAATCACTGAAGAGGCTCTTACTTTGAAAGAACAGAACAAGATCTGTTAAATCAAGGGAGAAAGACTTGATTTCAGAGCTCATCTCAATGGGATTATTATAAACAGTGTGGCCCCATTCACCAGTCTCTTTACCTGGGTCCCCACCAAGCCTCCGCTTTGCCTAGCCACTCAGAAATGAAACGGTACTAGAGCAATATTGGCCGAGCAATGGTCTTCAGATAGTTCAAAAGTAGCAACAAAATATAATCAAGTGGGAGTTGGAGGGCTAAACCCACTGGCTTTGGCGCCCTGCTGTAGGAAAGTGCCGCTTCCTCTCCAGAATAGTGCTCTTTGGGTTCTTAAGTCAATTTAAAGGGATAAAGAATGCCCAGCCTTGGACTTCTAGAGTCATGGAAGTGGGGACTCTGAGTCTCCATCTGCTGTTCGGCAAGCCCTCAGCCCAGATGGAGTTCCGTAATGACTTCTACAAGGTGTCTAATCGGATCCTAGAAGGGCACATGACTGCCATGTTTAATTAATCCCAATTTAATGGGGCATTCAGCTAGGTCCCTCTTGGTTTCCTATTACTGATTGTGGTTGTGGCGAGAGGGGCCAGGACCCAGAAGCCCACGCCCTTTTTCTGTGTGATGCACAGTGATAGAGGAGATGGCCAGGGTCTGATATCTCCATCTCCAGACGTGCATTTATAGCCATTCTGAGCCAGCCCCAAATCAGTTGAGACAGATAATGTACTGAAAGGCTATGACTGAATCCCCCTTGAGCACAGACTTCATCATGGTTTCACAGCATGTGAGGAGGCTGGGAGAGCAGCTGATATTCAAACAACAAAATCACCAGTGTCTAACCGTCCGATCGATGGGTATCGATGCCCAGGATATTGGTATAACTCGGCTCTAGTTTTGCAGCCAAAGGACATTTTCATGTCAAGGGAGCTGATTATTTTTTTATTTGCTCTTCTGAAAAACCGAGCTGCTCTGCACACTTTAGGCAGGTCTCTGATATTAGGGATGAGAACCGGAGGCTGGTGTGTTTCCAAGTCTGCAAACAGCTGTACCAAAACCTTGATTGTAAGGATTTAAGAGCGCAGTGCCTTTTTGGATATTAAGATAAATGGGAAGGGCTTAAAGGATTTTTTTTTAAGGTAACTTACAAGTCCCCATATCTTCCATGTTAAAAATGCAAGAATGTCACCTTTGGGAGTTTTTAAGCCTTTTGATTTAAGCCTTTTATAAAATTCATAAAGACACTTTTCTTTGTGCTTAAACTTCTGCCTAATTCCTATTGTTGACAAACCAGGAAGCTTGGTCTTTGGGTTAATTTGGAGGTCACAGATCAGAAACCTAACCCATGCCTTGGATTTGGGCAGGTTTCTTGCCATTTTCCATCTCGTGGAGCATAAACAAACACATTTACCTCCCACCTCCCTCTAAGCAGGTGTTGAATGAAACCCAGTCAACTCTATTTACTTTCTTTTCCGCTACTGAGTAGCACGCCTGAACACTAGATCTAGGGGAGTGGTTTTACATTTTTAAGCCCCAAATCCACAAGCACTCAAGCGACCTGCAAATTACCCTTACCAGTAATTCCAAGGAGCAAATGTGAAAATCTGTATCACTTCCCTTGGTTCCTCCCTTATCCCCAACTTGGAAATTCTCAAGGATATACATTGGCCAGACCTCAGAAGATCTGAGATTATTTCATAATCTCCAGAAGCTGGGACGTAAAAGTGATGGGCTCTTGCTTCTTACAAGTTTTGCCCAAATGTATTTCACAATAACTCTAGTGGTGAGGATGGCGACTGTAAAGATGGCGGCTTGTTTGCAGTGATATGCCTCCCACCTGGTTGGGAACAAGAGTAGAGTCGACTCTTCAAGGGGCTATGGTCACAGTTTCTCCAAAACTAGGGAATTCATGGTCTGGTCCATCTAAATATTATGTCAGCACTCGCTCTAAACCACAATTCCGGTTTCTCAGGCTCATATTTTTATACAAGAATTAAGTCATTTTAATATCCCCATATTCCAATATTAACCATAGTTCTTCATGAAGAAGTCATCAAGAGTAGCATTCTTACTATTTTCTATAGATATCTCTTTGAAAATGTAAACAAGAAGCCATAGTTTTATGGCTGAGTTTGATGAAGACTTTGGCTATTGATAGATAATCAATTTCTGTATTCCAATGGGCTAGCAAAACAACAGACTCCTGCATTTCAAAAGAGAATTGGAAGATCAGCAAAGGCAGGACTGGGATTATCCCTCCTCCCAAATTTAACTTGTATTTTTAATGATAAACCTGCTCCTCGATACGGAGAATAGCAGGATGGAAGCCTCTAAGATACAAATTAACTCTGTCACGTAGTAGACTGGCCTTAATACATAATAGATCACTCCATATGGTTGGAAAAAAACCTGCTGGATATTAATTATTCCAAAGTAAAAAATAATTCTAGTGGATATATTCCAATATTTAATTAGTTTGTACTCGGTGAACGTTCCAGAAAGTCAACGTGTTTCGTCGGCGAAGGGTACATTTTGTAACCAACAGTGTTCACTAGGGTGCCAAGTTGCACAAAACCACATGTACTATAGGAGCATGAGGAGATTTTTCTATCGCTTGGCTGTTCACTGGCAGTACGCCTTTGAAAAAACTTGAGCAGGCCAACATAATTTCGGCCGTTCTTTGGCATGGCCCTTTAGGGGCGGACTTGAGAGATGGTTCAATCTTTTCCCAGTGTAGACTGAGAAGTACTTCTTCGAAAAACCCCTACTGGCTTTGTCTGCAGGTATACTTTAGGAAGGTGGGATGGTTCTCCATTCAGCTAGGTTTTGGTCAGATTCCTCTTTTCTTTAAACGAGGTCCACATTTCTGTCTGCTTCGTGCCCTCTATAGCGTACGCATCCACCGCTGGTCAACGATGCTCTCAGGCCCTTGCCAGGAACCACCTGTTTGTAAGCTTTTATTAAAGGTTGGACTGATTTATGGAAAATTCTCTGATGAACATGGAGTCCATCCTTTCTTCTGAAGTTTAGGGCTTATCCCTGAATCAAAACTTTCCCTTCTGTCTCCAACCCATCAGCAGTTCTGTGGGTTCTATCTTTCAAGTGTGACCTACCTACTTTCCTCCACCTTTCCCGCCTCACCGTAGCTGTGATGTGCCCACCTCTCCCTGGGACTGGTCTTGTTTTTTTTTTGGAGAAAGAGGGAGGGAGTGAGCTAGCTAGCGCAGGGGAATGGACAGAGGGAGAGAATCTCCAGGAGACTGTCCGCAGAGGGAGGAGCCTGACATGGGGCTTGATCTCACGATCCCAAGATCATGACCTGGGGCGAAACCAACAGCCAGACATTCAACCAAGTGAACCACCGAGATGCCCATGGTCTCTCTTTTCTACCCTTTTTCTTTCTTTCTTTTTTCTCTCTACCCTTTTTCTTATCCCAGGGGTTGGTCAGCTATGCTGGGGGGTGGCCCGAAAGCTAAGAGTGGAATGATCTTCCAGCTTTCGGGGGTAACCAGAATTTTAAAATATGCAATAGAGATAGAATGTGACACACAAGCCCTAAAATATTTACTACGTGTCCCCACACATAAGTTTGCAGATACCTGTCCTAGGTGATCCTTTCTCCTAAAGTAGTCCAAACAGTCATCCACTCATTCATTCATTCATTCATTCATTTTCCTAATAGTCTTTATCTTTAAGATATAGATCTTATTTTGCTCTTTCCTGCTTCAACAGCCTCCTTTTGACTTAGAACAAAATCCAGACTCTACCACAGCTTATATTTCTTTGCTGATTTGGCTTTACCTATCTTTCCAACACGTCCCTATCACTTTCCCCAATACTACCTATATTCTGTGCATCCTGACTTTCTACAGCCTCAGGGCCCTTGAACTCTGTGGCCCCTCTATCCAAAATATTCTTCCCCCAGCTTCTCATGGCAGGCTTTCTTTCTACCTTCAAAGTCTCCCACCCACAGGGGTCTCCCCTGACCACACTATGTCTCAATTCCTGATCTGTGTAGAGGGAGTCTAATAATTATCCTACAAGCTGCTATGCAGACATCAAAAGGGCCAGAATGGTGCCTGGCCGTAGGACCCATCCAAACAATGTCAGTTGTTATAATGATTATTGAAGGAAGCCATCCCAGGCACTCTTTATTTCTGCCTCTCACATTTTGAAATAATCTTACGTCTGTCCCCCCATATAGACTGCATGCCCCCGGCAGACGGATCCCACTGGGTCTTGACTCCTGTTGGTTGGCTCTTAGGCTCCTGGCACAGTGCCTGGTACAAAGTGACAGGAAAGGGAGGGGCAGGGAAGATCTTTCATTTCCATAATGTCCTGACTCCCTGAAAAATAGGATTCGCTAGAGGCATTTTGAAAATGTACCTGTATCACTCCCGGGATGGCCTCAAGAAACAGTCTTAGGAAGCCTTCTTCAACGTCGGAGAAACGTGAAGAATATTTTTAGTACACCTCTCAGGTACAGCCCACAAAAGACATCCCTTGAAGGGTAAGTTCTAGAAATCACTTTCCTTCCTCCAAATTCTTCGTATAACTTCTGTTCTCAGAAGGCTGAGAACTTTGTACCTTACTGGGGCTCCCTTCCCACTTGGGCCTGCATTCCGCGTCTTCTTCGTCCTACACTTGATTCAAATTTATAGTTTATCTCTTCCCGATTATTTTTCAAATTCTTACTCTTCTGCCTTCTGTACTTTCTTGTAAGCAACACCAAATTCCTGGCTGGGGTAACTCATTTAACTTGAGCCTCAGTTTCCCACGCTGTAACCATGGGAATCCCGCTGATAAAATGTGCAGAGAAGAGTGCGTGGGACACACTGCTATGAATACAAGTTACTCTTTCCTTTGAATGAGTCTGCGATTCGATAAGAAGGTGGTGAAGCAGGAATCAGTATTAAGATGCTAAATGACCCCAAATGAATTCCCATACACTCCAGTTATTGACACAGAGATGCTATAAATCTACATTCACCGGACAATACCGTGACTGATGTGACCTCTTTTGAACATTTATTAAAAAAGCAAAATGTATGTTCATCTCAAATAGAACAGTTAAAAATGGTAAAGCAATACAAAGGACTTGTTACTAGCAGCATCCAGTTGTTAGAATTTCCCGCCCTGCTTCTCCATCTGTTCCGGGCAAGCTCGGCCATCTAAAGCTTGCTGCTGCCTACACCTCCCTCGTTGTAGTGCGGATCAAACCGAAGTTTATAAAATTAACAATTTAAGGTTAAATAAGCTTAAATAAGGGCGTTAAATACAAGACATTTCCTCAGAGCTTCTGTACAAAGATAAACAAATTTGGCATTGTATACATGGGATTCTGCTGGCTCCCCGCCGACGGGAGGTTCTAGGAGGTTCTAGGACGTAAGCAGGCGTGCGCTACTCTCAGCAGAGCGTTAACTAGACACAGTGAACTAAGAGTCGAAGGGACTGCTTACTGAGCCATATACAAGGCATATGTATCTTTTTTTTAAACTCAGAACACTTAATATTCAGGCACCATTTGCTCCTGCAAATAAATAAGTCTCTAAATGAACTGCATTCAAACTAGTGTTAAAGACATCAGTGTTTTGTTTTGTTTTTTCAATTTTCCCCACACGGCTTCTCCAGCTAGTTACTATGCCTCTTTCTTATTGCTATGATAATGTGGCTGTGAGAAATAAAACTACTGTACATCCAAAAAAATAGAGCACCTTTAACATTAAAGTATATGTCTGATTATTTGTTTCCGGGTTTATCTTACAATACTAAAGCCCCGACTATGGTCAATTGCTTTTACCATGGCTACCGGGTCACCTGATACACAGGACGCGGAGCCCCGCTGTCTCCCCTCTGGAGGAACGCCCGCGCCAGAGCACCGGGGCCCTGGAGTCCGACACGGAGGCCCCAACCGAGCCGGGGCTTACATTCATCTCGACACCGGGAGTTACATTCACGTGCACACGGCCTCGCTGTCCTCGCTGCTGTCAGCAGTCGGCTTCCAGGAACGAGGGGCCTCCCTACCCTGCGGGGGTGGATGGCGCTGGATGGGGTGGGGCGGCAAAAACATCTACGGTTGGCGGCAAGCACATTGAGAAATTGCGCGTTGGCGAGTTCCCGGGGCGGGGGGTGAAGGGGGGCGTGGGGCGTCGCCCCGCCCCGAGTCCCTACCCCCACCCCCGGCACGCCAGGGCCGGGTTAGGACTTTTTGTCGATGGTGTTGAAGAACCACTCGGTGAACTTGCGCAGCTGCGCGGCGGCCGTCTGCGACTCCTCCTGCAGCCGCCTGTTGTCCTGGCGCAGGTGCTGCACTTCGGCCTGGAGGACCGCCTTATCCTGCTTCTCCTGGGGAGAGTGCACACAGACGGCGTCAGGCGCCAGCCCGGCCTGGCCCCTCTCCCAGCGGGGCTCAGAGCATCCGGTGGGCCAGAGAGCACTCAGTGGCCCGCCTCTGCAAAACCCCTCTGCCCCTTCCGTTATGACCCGTGGAAATGGGACTCTGCCATTTTGAAACTGTCAACCTCGTCCCTGAAATCCCCTTCATCCTCACTCAGGCCTCTAGATGAACCCCAGCTCTCTCCTGAGGATACTGCTTTCCCAGCTGCCCGCTCTGGGGAGAGAGGGTGTCCACCTGCTCCAGGAAGACTAGGGCCTGGCGGTCCCGCAAAGAGTTTATCTTTCAGTGCCCAGGGAGTTTCTTCCCGAAAACTTCAACTTCTCCGAGAAGTGGGACATCAGGTTACAGGACCTGCCACCCTGCTCACCGCCATGATCTACTCTTATCTTCAGTCCCTCTCATCACTAATGGAAGGTTCTAGAATGTGTTTGCTTTTCTTCTCTCCCCTACCACGTGTCATGTTTGTTGATGATTCCAAATCCAATCCTGTCTACCACTTCCTCTCCATGATCTAGAAACACACCCCTCCTCAAGCCCTCTCCCACAGCCCCATCCTGTACCTTGCCATTACCCATAAACCACACAGCTTGCTCCTGCTTCAGCCTCCCTCGTTCCAACCACCACCTCTTATCCTTTTAGAACCATCTCTCCAGTATCCTCTCCTCCGGTCAGGATCTGATGCATCAGTCTTACCTTATTTTTGCTGTCCCCTGCCATGGTAGCATTATCTCCTCACCCAGCTTAGACTCTAGGTCCCTCAGTTTAATCCCAACCTACAGATACCCCAGGGGCTTTGTCTTTCTCTCCCTCTCTCTCCTTGTCTTGATTTCCTGTCTCAACTCTTATATATTCAGCTCTCCAACTATCCCACACCTACAGCTGGAGACAGGGTGATGTCCCAGTTTGCCTGGGACATTTCCCGTTCGAGATCTGGAGATTCCGTATCCCGGAACCTCTC